>JAJLUV010000014.1:0-369187 GCA_030564445.1 Kodamaea leandrae | reverse complement strand
AGGGACATCTAAAACACCCGTACCGCAATAGTGAAGGGACATCTAAAACACCCGTACCGCAATAGTGAAGGGACATCTAAAACACCCGTACCGCAATAGTGAAGGGACATCTAAACACCCGTACCGCAATAGTGAAGGGACATCTAAACACCCGTACCGCAATAGTGAAGGGACATCTAAACACCCGTACCGCAATAGTGAAGGGACATCTAAACACACCGTCAACGTCAGTTGCAGTGGTAGTAGATGTCTCACTACCAGACCAAGTGGACGTGATTGTGGTCAGCGGAGTCGGTTCGAGAATGATCACAGTGTTGGTTCCACCGTCGACATCGGTGGCAGTGGTAGTAGATGTCTCACTACCAGACCAAGTGGACGTGATTGTGGTCAGTGGAGTCGGCTCAAGAATTATCACAGTGTTGGTTCCACCATCAACGTCAGTGGCAGTGGTAGTAGATGTCTCACTACCAGACCACGTCGAAGTAATGGTTGTCAGCGGAGTCGGCTCAAGAATGATCACAGTGTTGGTTCCACCGTCGACGTCAGTGGCAGTGGTAGTAGATGTCTCACTACCAGACCAAGTGGACGTGACTGTTGTCAGCGGAGTCGGTTCGAGAATGATCACAGTGTTGGTTCCACCATCAACGTCAGTGGCAGTGGTAGTAGATGTCTCACTACCAGACCACGTCGAAGTAATGGTTGTCAGCGGAGTCGGCTCAAGAATGATCACAGTGTTGGTTCCACCGTCGACGTCAGTGGCAGTGGTAGTAGATGTCTCACTACCAGACCACGTCGAAGTAATGGTTGTCAGCGGAGTCGGTTCAACAATTATCACAGTGTTGGTCCCCCCTTCTTCCGCTGTTGCAGTTGTTGTGGAGGTATCCAGTCCAGTCCATGTCGATGTTATAGTGGTATAAGGTGAAGGCACTTCTACGACAATAGTATTTGTTCCATCGGTACCATCTGTTATTGTGGTAGTAGCAGTCTCAGTTCCTGTCCATGTCGATGTTATTGTGGTCAGAGAAAACGGCACTTCAACATACACAGTTGCGGTATCTCCAGGAGTGGCTGTTTGTGTTGTCCTGTAGGTTGTTGTACCCGTCCATGTGGTAGTTGTGGTGACAGTAGGCACTGGTTCGATAACAACAATGGTTTGCGTCACTCCACTCACAGTACTGTATGGCAAAGTGGTATAACTAACATCTGTGTTTGTCCAAGTACTTGTTTCAACAACAACAGGATGATATACACCGTCCTGATAAATCAACAAATAAGCCAAGGGAGTTACAACATGTCCTGTGGTACCATCAGAGCAAACAAAGTCGTTCGTCGCAGTCGCTCTCCGATTACGGACATTATAGACGGAAATGAAGACGTCCATGTATGCTCTGTATCCCTCAGGTATCTCACCAAACTGCACTGTGACGGAGTTTGGATTGCACTGCACAGAGCGAACAAAGTCTGAATCTGAAGTGAGAGGAAATTCCCAGTCATTCAACTGATTGGTTATCGCTGTGTGAAGACCAGTACAGTCAATCTCCATGGGGGTTTCAAGTTCAAGCTTAAGCATACCACTTTCGTAATGAGTTCCCGGAGGACACACACCACTTATCATGTAAAACAGCGCAAACGGAAAGCCAGTGACTCGTCTCCACGAGAGAGCTTCCTGGACCAATTGTCTGCTTTTCTCGAAAGTGACCGTTTGTGTTAACTCATTGGAACCATCGATAGCAGAAATAGTGTTCTCACCCACGTGGAAACAAGCTGCATCCAGTAAGTCGCTTGCACTACCAGAACCACCGTTATTGAACTTCAAGCCGTATTGAACAGTACCAGAAACAGGGCTGGAGCCGAGGCTATTGGTAACTGTACAGTCTGCCTTAGACATTGCCAGAAAAATCAAACCATTCAGGAACTTACACAGGGCGTACGTAACCCCATTAGCAACAAGGTTAGCAGTGGCGGTAAACTCGAATGTGCATGGAAATACAAGTGAAAACGTATCTCCTGGTTGCACTTCGGCAGGATCAAGTGTCCAGGCAAACGTCGCTGTCCACGAGTTTTGCCTTGGAGTCGCGTTGTCGGTATCGACGATGTTATTGTAAGTGATGGATTGAAAATCTGTGTAGATACCTTCCACTTGCTTTGATGCTGCAAGAGCACTAAAGAGGAAGAGACCTATAAAGCTTCTCAATAGCATTTTTGCTGAACACCAAAACCGAGTACCACATCTTTCTTATATAACCACATTCGCTTGAGCACGCCTGCGGTGGTTTTCTCCTTTAACGGCTGCATTCCTGCCCAGTGGTGTGTTCCTTCATGATGATCGAACGCAATTATTTTTCGCATGAATCTGGCCACAAAATCTTGCACTCAATAATAAGATGCAGCCGGTCCTTTTTTCAAGGAACCAAAGAAGCCTTATAAGCGAGGCTAAAACTGGTTTTAGTCACTAAAATTGTGACGATAGAAGGAAATGGTATATCTCAACTAATGGTTCACCATAATCACCATCTGTTCATACTGGTTATACTAATGCCAAGAGTATTTCAAATCTTGTCAACTTCAACCACTGCATCTTTTGCCCGCATTAAAGTGGGTCCGCTCTTGCGATGGAAAAAATAAGACCTCACTCGATGGCTTCTTTCTGCTCGCTGACGTCTTTAATGGTCCGTTTGTTAAAAATCAGCATCACCAAAAGTGATAATAGGAAAGTATGGTCATTATTCTATCCCTCTCTCGCCGAAACCTCGAGTTCCAACTCTAACAAGTCGTGCTATCAACACCCTAGGTCAACTAAACCATCTGTGGAGTACATCTACTTTTACGAGGTTCTCAGAAAAATAGTACACAAAAATGGTGTGTAATGAAAAGTTTAGATTCAAGCATGGAAGCTTCCACCAATTGTTGTGACCGCATATTACTTTCGATAACCTTAATGGAGCTTCCGTATTTGTGGTCTGTGGTGTATCCACGCTTGCGATATTAGGAAAATGTGGCTGATCAAAGAAACCTCAGTAAACGCTTCTTGCCCCAGATATCGGATTAAATCAGTCATGGTCCGAGATCTATTTTTAACCAGCATCGTCCCGTTAATCTGGGCGTCTTCGGGTGAAATTTGTGGGTTCACGCATTCGGGGAGTGACCGGGAAGTCAGTTAAAAAAGAAAAACGTCTTTCATCGCAAAATATCCAGGCAAGAGGGTGCATTACTCGCATACACACAAGAGTTGGTTCTAGAAGCGCATTGATTGGAATTGGTAATCAAATCCACTAGATTGGAAGGTGCGCATTTTCTATCTTCTATTTTCCGCAGTGATTTTTGAGTTATATACTGTGCCTAAGGCTTGTAAGGCACTTAAGTACATCTTCATGATATTCCCCTCATGGCTCGAGTATCAGTTCGCTCTTGACTTCCTCTCAGTTGTTGGTACTTGGGTTCATGAATTTCATGGAACGAAGTTGCAAAAAACTCCAATGCTGAAATACGCCTTTTATTTCGCATAGTCTTCTGATGCCTTGGAAGGTTAAGACAACACCTGGTAAATTCTCTCATAAATATCTCTATTTTTATTTGCAGTCATTCATTCTGTTTCAAAGGGAACTCTATAAAATCAATACCTTGTTTTTATGGACCATGGTCGATCAAATTATTGGATGTTCATGAACAGCCTATTTTACCATTTCTACAAATGAAGTATATTTGACTGATATGGCTTCATGGAGCGTCCACCTTTCCTTATCTTCGCAATTGCCACATCTTATGTTGAGAATTTTCTAGCTGGCAAACTGTTTTCACGACTGTCCCTATCAATTTTTGAAACTTATGAAAGTTTTCCTATCTTTGAACAAATCTAAATTCTTCGCGTTCTAACATTTTTCACAATACTTGCACTAAATGTCTAAAAGTGTACGTTATATTGTTATGGTCTTCTGTGCTTTCAAAACACTTTTTGCGTTACTCAGGATACACATTATATTCCATTGACGCCTCACAATCGCTATTCATTTCACTTACTGTAAAGGTTTGACAGTTGACAGTTTCATATCGAGTAGGTCATCTTTGGTGGGACAGGCATTATTTATATATCCTTGAAACATTTAAATTTCAATCGAACTACCCCAGCCTTTATTAGCAAATTCGGGAGGTCGATAGGCTCTGGTAGTAAAGCTGCCCGCTTTGTATTTAGTGTGTTTTTCTGAAGATCGTAAGATGGGAAAACGTTTGTGATTTGTGTACTTTTAAAATCATTTAAGAAGCACCGATCAACTCGGCTTACATCTATGAACAGCCTTCTTGATTAAAGCTCTATTAAACCGGAATAGCAATTTTGCAGCCAGTCTAAGCATTGAGCTCAATTAAAATTAAGGTGAAATCTTGACGCGCGCCGTACAGGACCTTAAGTCTCAACAGCATTAGATTTATTTAACAGAAGTTCTTGGAATCAAGCCAATTTAACGAATATGGATCACAACTCATATTACAAACCCTTAGCGATATCGCTTATTCTCAAAATGTCTTGTGGAGTACAGTTTTGTTCCATATGTTACATTGAAATTTTTTCTATTTTTATGTTGTGGCGGATCATGGTATTTCCTATTTGGGACAAGGCAACTACAAAACCAAATACATTTTCAAAACGAATTTCAATTTGAAGTGTTTACGACAACAATAGAACTTCGAAGAAAGAACATCGTACCGAGAAGAGAGCATTTTATTGCGCTCAAATTACACATTCTAGTACAAACTTCAAGCACAGCATCACCAAATACCACACAGTGTATTTGAGCATTTATTCAAGTCATGGATACAGCCGTTAATCAGGCACGAGTTACAAAGCATTAAGAATGGTTTCTACACAAATAAGTAAAGAATACGAAGCTTTGGAGGTGATAGGGAAAGGTTCCTTTGGTACTGTCCGCAAAGTGAGAGAGAAATCGACAGGTGCCATCTATGTTCGAAAGGAGATTGAATATACGTCAATGAATACGCAAGAACGAAACCAACTCATCTCAGAACTACGCATCTTGAGAGAATTGAATCATCCCAATATCGTTCGCTATTACAAGCACGACCATATTAGCGAGAGCAAATGTATTCACATCTACATGGAGTATTGCGAGGGCGGTGACCTTGCGCAAGTAATCAAAAATTTCAAGAAGAACAAGGAACAAGTGCCAGAAGAGTTCGTATGGCAAGTGTTGATACAAACTTTACTCGCATTACACCGCTGTCACTACGGAGTTGACGCTAAAAAGGTCAACTTGTTCACTCAAAACACTGAGAAAGAACCATCCGTCAATTATGACAACGTGGTGATCCACAGAGATATAAAACCAGATAACATCTTCATATTGAATACAGGAGGTGTGATAAAATTGGGGGATTTTGGCTTGGCAAAGATGTTGACTTCCCAAAACGATTTTGCAAAGACTTACGTCGGAACACCTTACTATATGTCTCCAGAAGTGCTTCTCGATAATCCTTATTCGCCAGTGTGTGACATATGGTCACTTGGTTGTGTCCTTTTCGAACTTTGCACTTTACAACCTCCTTTTCAAGCAAAAACTCATTTGCAATTGCAAACAAAGATCAAGAGGGGGGTTATTCCAATGGATGTCATTCCAAACACATACTCAAACCAACTCAAGACCATTATCCAAGAATGCATAACAGTGGATACGGAACTAAGACCTTCATGTTACGAGCTTTTGGAGTCATTATCCATTAGATTCTTACGTAAAGAAATGGAACTCAAGGAATTTAATGCAACTTTGAATGATTTCCAAAAACAACTCCTAACTAAAAGTGAAGAGCTAAAAAAGAAGGAATCATTTTTAGCAAGTCTTGAGAGGAAGGTTCAAGCTCTGAGGGATGAGATGGAGCTAGACTTTGAAAAGCTCCAAAAGAAGTATAATACTCAAAAACAACAATTTGAAGACAACCTCATTGAAGAATTCGAGCTCAGAAAACGACAAATGGATATGGAAGCCAAAGAAGTAAGATTGGGGTACCAACGTGAATTCAAAATGGTCGTTGAGCAAGAAGTACAACAAAAATTGAAAGAAATACTATCTAAACAGCAACAGCATGATTTGCATAGAAAAAAGTCAGATCCTTTACCCACTAATAACCAAGTGGGAGCTTCACAGGCTCGAAACATCCTAGATCACAGCAAACCTAGAGGACCTAGGGAACTCCTCGAAGACCAGCCGACTAGGAGAAGCCCGCTCAAAATAAGAAACGGGAGCACACAAAGCTCAACAACGAGCTTACCGACCTTGGCTTCGTTTCCCTCTCCTCCATCTTCTGTGACTGACGAGTTCAAGCCTAGAACACAGGGGGTGCCAAAGAAAAGGATAACGGATGAGTTGGAGAGGTTGAGTTTAGAAAAACGGCATGTACCAGAGTACGAAGAGGTCTACTTTAGAAAAAACCGTCATTAATATATTTTGCATATCAAGTTTTCTCACAAGGTAGTTGTAAATTAGAATCAAAAGCGCACGTGATTGAATGCACGTGATTAATTGTTTTTACAAACAGATGAAATTGAACATTTCTGTGCATTTTTGACAAAAAGCTGCAAAAACTTAAAACATTATTCCCACAATCTCTTGCTATAAATGCTCGCTTCATATATCTTGCCTTTTTTATGTTCACTAATATGTGCAGGGTGCTCTCCAATCGATAAATCTGCGCTTTCCGTGAAAGAAGTCTCAATTCTTATGCTGGAAACCATCACACAAGACATTCAATTATCCCACAAGTTTCGCGGAATATTCAGAAGTACAATGGGACGAGAAACAATAATGTACTACAATATTTACGCTGAGAATAGAACCGTTTGCTTGGACGTCTCTGATATTTTTAGAATGCAGCCCACAATAAAAAACAGTCTAATGAAGAAAGAAGTTAACCTTATTCGAGCAGAAATCGAAAAGATAAAAAAGATCAAGCTCCCAACTTATCTAGAGGAAAATCCATTGCTTGGGCAGTGCGTCTTAGAGCCAACGGACATAGCAAAGGTTCGCTTCTTGGGTGATATGATAACTGCTGATGTCGATATCTTTATACACCACAAGGACAAAAAACCAGATGGTAGCGTGTTTCCAGTGAGAAAGGAACGGATGGCAGTAAGCTTCCCAACTACCGATTACAAGTTTCAATGTATGAATGGTTATAATATTGGTGACTTAAAATTTGATTCGTTTAGTACGCAGTTCAATTGTTGAAAATAAAAGCAATCTAGTCGGTCCACTTGTTACCTGTTAAAGCCTCGAAGGCCTCAATGTACTTAGACTTAGACTTGTCAATGATTTCCTGAGTCATTGAGACGCCCTCTTTTCCATTCAAACCATTGCTGGTTAACCAATCTCTTAAAAACTGCTTATCGTAGGAATCTTGCGAGCTTCCCAATTTATAAGTTGCGGCGCTCCAAAATCTGGACGAGTCTGGAGTCAAAACTTCATCAACCAAAACAATTTGATCATTCTCATCTAATCCGAACTCAAACTTAGTGTCTGCAATGATGATGCCCTTAGTTTTGGCGTATTCCTTGGCCTTAGTGTACAATTGGATTGCAATTGCAGCTAACTTGTCACACAATTCCTTACCGACAATTTCGGCAGCCTGCTCTGGAGAAATGTTTTCGTCGTGTTCACCTTGCTCAGCTTTGGTAGAAGGGGTGAAGATGGCTGTTGGGAACTCTTGAGATTCCACAAGCTCAGCATCAATAGGCAAACCGTGAACAGTTTTACTCTTTTTGTACTCCTTCCAAGCAGATCCGGTGATATAACCTCTAACAATGACCTCCAATGGAATCAATTTCATCTTCTTCACCAAAAGTGCTCTGCCAGCCAACTGCGACTTGTACTTTGGTTCGGACAACTGAGCTGGAAGCTTAGCAAACAACTCCTCATCAGAACCTGTTGGCAAAACCAAGTGGTTTGGAATCTCTTTAGACAAGAAGTCGAACCAAAACTCCGACAACTTGGTCAAGATTTTACCCTTTGATGAGATTCCGTTCTCCATAATCACATCGTAGGCGGAAATTCTGTCAGTAGCAACGAATAACAAAGTGGAGTCATCCACAGAGTAGATGTCTCTCACTTTGCCTCTGGCAAGCAAAGGTAATATCCCGTCTAAGTTGGTGGTGTGCAATGACATGGTCAAATTGGAAAGAGAAGTATCTCGTGCCAAATCTTTGTAGATGACTATTGAAGATGATTAAATTATTGACTCCGTTCATCACGAGACTAACAGCACGAGACAAATATCACGAGACAAATATCACATTTTTCAGACGATTGTATGCAGGTAAGAAAACGGTTATACTTTTTCAAGATCCGCGATCTGGAATTTGGGCTTTGGGCCGTTTCATGTAACTGAATGCACTATCGTGCGATTCGTCCGCGAACCACTGTGAAAAACGAGGTGATTTTGTAACCAGGGGGCTAAAGGGGCTGGAGAAAAAAATACGAATGACCACTTCTATAATTGACCAATACGGCTCCGCTCGAAGCTGAAGACGAAACTTAATTTAACGTGTAGTCATGTATACGACTACTATATTGGACAAGGCGTTATATTACCTCGTAAGCCTCACTGGACGTTAAATTACATAGTTTTTTTTTTTTTGTTGACAGGTTTCGGTGATGAAACTCTATTTCACTTGCCAACGGTGGATTGTCACTGGATGCTTCGGTACTATCTTGAAAAGGAGACTTCATTAACTCCAAGTCCAAAATTTGGAAGTTAAACCGATTCAATTGGGACCAATTTGACTCCAGATTGCACTACAGTTCTGAATTTGCCATCCTACTCCTATTAAACGTGGCTGATTTGTTATTGTTTCACCTCGATTTCGATAATGGTCGCTTTATGGTGATTTCGATCCTTTTGTCCCCACAGTCGGGGCTTAGTACGTTGTAAAGTATACTCGAAATTTCACACACAGGTACACAAAAAAGGACACGACTGTGCATTAGTAAAATTCGTCGTCATTTCAGCAGGTGTATAAATACCACCGAAATTCGCATACTTACAACGTATAAGCAATTGAAAATGTTTGGTTTTGGCGATCACGAAAAGGTTTACGGCGGTGAGCACGAGGGTAAGTTCTCCCACGAATTGTTGGCAGGTGCTGCTTCTTTCGAGGCTGCCAAGTTGTTCGAGGACAGACAGAGAAGAGAAGGTAAGCCAGTGAGCCACGCTTTCGCTAAGGAGCTCATTGCTGGTATTGCTGGTGGTGAGGTCGACAAGTTGTTTGAGACTAAGGGCTTGGACTACTTGGACCAGAGACAGGCTAGAGAGCAGGCTCAGGAGCAGGCTGTCAACAACTACGAGCAGCACTATGGCCAGCAAGAGGAGTGGCATCCAGACTCCCGTCCTCCATTCGACTACCAGGATGACAGATACAACAGATACTAAGTAATCAATAAATCGATTTGACTGCAAAATGGCTGCAATGCCAAGACTTTACACGTAGATCAAAACTAAGAATAAAGTTCTCACAGACGACGTCAAATAGCATTACGTAATAAATAACGTAAGCACCAGCGCGCGTCCTAAGACGCGTAAATCTTTACCAGATTTTCAGTAAGCGAGAACAACATATCATGTCAAGTACCAGACCTGACCTCAAGTTTGCTGATAACTCAGACGAGAGGCAATACTATCGGAAGTATGCAAACTTGCCTGCCAAAGATCTCAATACGGTCAGGGTCATAGACCACAACAACTCCGACTACTTTACTGTTTTGGATCAAGATGCTGATCTAATCGCAGACAACATTTACAAAACACAGCTGGTGATCAAAGAGGGCCAGGGCGGGAAAGTGCGCTACGTTACCATCGCACCGCAGGTTTTTCTCAACAATGTCCTCAAGTTTGTCGTGATTGACAAGCACATGAAGCTTGAAATCTATAGCAATAAGACTTTTGAGCTCCTTGTTGCGGCATCCCCAGGTAACTTAGAGCCCCTTTCTAACAAATATGGTATAAATTTGGAGGGTATGATTCAAGACTGTTCCAACCCAATCATTGCTGCTTTGAAAATGAAAACAGGCAACCCAAAGAGGATCGGAGTTTCTTGTATCGACTTGTCCAACAGCACGATCCAAGTTTCTGAATTCGAGGATAATGACTTTTTCTCTAACCTTGAGAGCTTATTGATCCAGTTAGGTGTTAAAGAGGTTCTTGTTCCTTCTAACTACTCCCAAGACGATGATGAGCACATCAAGTTATTTCAGGTTTTAAACAGGGTCAACAATATTGTCGTGAGCTCCGCAAAATCTACATCCTTCAGTAATGCGGATATCGAGCAGGACTTGGGTAAAATCTTGGTGCTCAAAGACGAGCAAGAAGAATTGAACGCAGGGTTGGTACTCGCTTCCAAAAACATCAACTCCGTCGATTTTAGCTTGTCCTTGAGTTGTACCAATGCGCTCATCGTATACTTGCAGCTCTTGAACGAAAGTAGCAATTCGTTCACAATTGACCAATACAATTTGTCAGCTTATATGAAGTTGGATCTGTCGACTATGAAAGCTTTGAATATCTTTCCAAGTTCCAACATTGCGCAACCAGTCACTGCAGCTGCTCAAAACTCCTCCGTGTCTTCGTTATTCGGTTTGCTCAACAAGTGTAAAACAGCTGCTGGTTCACGCTTACTTTCCCAATGGTTGAAGCAGCCGTTAACGAACGTGGGTCTCATCCGTGACAGAGAGGAACTCGTGGAAATGCTCATGAACGATACGAACTTGCGTGTCTACTTATCGAAAGACTGCTTACCTAAAGTTCCTGACATTAAGAGATTAATGAAGAAAATCAGCACAGGATTGAAGAAGTCCGTGGCAAACGAAAACAAAAAGTTGGAAGACGTTGTCAGGTTGTACCAATTAGTCTTGTCTATCCCCGAATTAATTGAGATGTTAACTACTGTTTGTGAGGAAAACAGTGAAATTGCTCTGAAGGTTACTACATACTGGTTGGACCCAATTAAACTGAAGCATGAGTCCCTCCTTACTTTCCAGGAGCTCGTGGACACTACTATTGATTTGACCCCATTGCAGAATCTGAGCGATCTAAACGCTGACTTCAACGTGAAGCCTGAGTTTGACGAAGGTCTCGTGGGTATAAACGATCAATTACAGGAAACGAAACGGAATATCAAGAGGTTACATGAAGAAGTGAGCGAGGATTTGAATGTTGAAATTGAAAAGAAGTTGAAGTTAGAACAACATGTCCAGCATGGCTGGTGTTTCAGGGTTACCAGAAATGATTCCATAGTCTTGAGGAATACCGGAAAGAAGTATACTCAGTTACAAACTGTCAAAGCAGGTGTTTTCTTTACATGTAAAGAATTACAAAGTTTGGCAGAACTGTACAACAAGCTCAACTACGAGTTCAACTCGAAACAGCGTGAAGTGATCCGCGAAATCTTGGATATCACTATGACATACCAACAGATTTTCTTGAAGATTTCCCTTGACCTTGCACATATTGACGTCTTGACAAGTTTTGCAAATGTCGCTGTGATGGCTCCTACCACGTTTGTGAAGCCTCAGTTACACCCAATGTCATCTTCATCTGATGCAGAGGAGTTCAAGCAACGCAGAATCAAACTAGAACAATCGAGACACCCAATCCTCGAAGTTCAAGATGACGTTACGTTTATACCGAATGACGTCAGCATGTCTAACGATGACAGTTCGTTTGCAATCATAACTGGTCCAAACATGGGTGGTAAATCCACGTTTATTAGGCAAGTGGGAGTGATTGCGTTGATGAGTCAAATAGGTTCTTTTGTACCTGCCGAAGAGGACAACTCGAGCCCAGAGATCCCTGTGTTCGATGCGATATTATCTAGAGTTGGTGCAGGAGATTCCCAATTGAAGGGATTGTCCACATTTATGATTGAAATGCTCGAAACTTCGTCTATTCTTGCAACTGCCACTCACAACTCCTTAGTTATCATTGACGAATTGGGTCGTGGTACATCCACTTACGATGGGTTTGGCTTAGCATGGTCAATTCTGGAGCATTTAATAGCTCAGATAAAGTGCTTCTCATTATTTGCAACTCACTTCCACGAGTTGACCAAGTTGGCCACATTGTACCCAACTGTTTACAATTTGCATGTGGTAGCGCACGTCGAGGGTAGCAACGACGACGACATCACCTTGATGTACAAAGTTGAGCCTGGAATTTCAGACAAGTCTTTCGGTATTCACGTTGCGGAGTTGGTGAAGTTCCCACAGAAAATTATCAGCATGGCCAAGAGAAAAGCCTCAGAATTACAAGATGATGAAGAGGAGCAAGAGTTGAAGAAAGCGAAGCTCAGCCAAGAAGATGTGTCGAACGGAACTCAACTACTTAAGAAAGTTTTGAAAGAGTGGAGAGCAGATTGTTACGATGCAGTTACTCAAAAATGTAAGACCACCAGCAATGAAGCAATTTCAAGATTGAAAAGCTTAGCTGAGAGCAATAACTTGCGCGATGATAATTTTATCAAGGAGGTAATGAAGGCTTTATAAGTCAGGATAAGCAATTCTACATATGTCGAAGTTAACTCAATGCACAAAAACGTATGTTCTGAAAATCATTTGCAGCTATTTTAAAGTATCACAATCATTAGCAGCTATTTTAAAGAAATCATTAGCCGTACCTACAAAGGAGTTACAAATAGAGCATTTTGTCTTGTAGAAGATTTTTTTGTATAAACAGGCTTACTATTAATGAAGGATTGTAAATGCCATCTCAGTCAGCAAGTTAGATATTTTTCTTTTGCTTCTCTAAAAACTCCTCGTCTTTCCGCTTCAACGTCTGGACGTCTTTGTAGTGCTCTAAACCTGGTTTGTCGATGCAAACAATGTATGGGAAGCCAAATCTGTTCCTAAGCTCGTAGAACTTCTCCGTTCCCTGTAAGAAGAAGTTCAAATAGACCACCGCAAGAAGGTAGAAGTAAACTCCAGCACCTGTAAATATGTGCCACCACCCGTGACCTTCGAGAATGAAGCCGTATGGCATTCCCCAGGAGCGTCTAGTGCTCCTGGCATAGTCGCAAAAGTGGATGTCCATGTTCCACAAAACATACCCAAAGAGGAAAAGAAGTACACCCTTGATCATCGTCCAATACAACACCCAACGATCGGCGTCATTCTTTATTTCCCGCTGCAGTAATTGAACAGACTTGAGTATAATTATCACGTTCAAAATACCATAAGCCGCCTGATGAATAGTTGGATCCTTGAAGTACAAGTAGATAACTGTAAGGAGGTTAGCTGATAAGAAGACCGTGGTTCCTATGGCCCACGACCGTTGTTTGGTTTGGTAAGCACTGAATACAGACCAACAAGGGATACAGGTGGCGTATATCATAGGCAATTCATCCAACAATTGGTAGCGGTACCGCAAGGTCATGTGAAATAACCACAGTCCGACTCCCACGAGCATGAATCCGAGCCCCGTGAAAATGAACCGGGTGTCAAGTCTTTGCTTTATGCTCGTGTAGATGAAGAACAATGCTATGAAGATGAACACGGAGTTGGTCAACGTGTTGAGCGCCTCTGCGATGTAGTTGGATACAACATAGTTCTCTTCACACCAATCAATAGTAGATGTGGGAACACCCCAGAATCCTTTCTCTTGCTCGGGCGGGTAGGGAATTGCAAACGGAAGCATCTTGAAGTAATGATACCAACAAGAAGAAGCTATTTTACATTTATAAAAATTCTAGGATAAAGGAATGATTCCGAACGTTTTCATTCCGGCGCCTCCACATGTGCATTTAGCAACATTATTTTTTGGCGGACCTTTCGGTCCTTTTCGCAACAATAAAAAGGGGAGCTGTCACACGGAACCTCCTGGCAATGAGACGGCCCCTGTTAATTACCGCTATATTTTGCCACTCGATATGCTCCTGGGGCGCAGTATAAATTTGGTCAGCTCTGCTCGCTTTTTTACGACGTCTACTGAACGCCAGGAACCCAGGGGCAAATGCGCCCACATGTCATTCCTAGCTGTTTTTAGTACAATATCGTTTCTGTTTTTAGTACAGTACCATCCGTTTTCCGCACAATTACTCCGATGTCAGTATAACTTCCTTATCTGATAACACCTTTTACTATAATTTCTGCACTAATACCCTTTTTTAAATTTTTTACCATGCTGTTGCTTCAAATTGTCTCCAATTTGTTATCTCAGCTCTGTACATCTTCCTAACTGTGCATGTTTCGCTACATTACAGTGATTCAGTGTTATTGTTAATTTTCTTTACATGCTTCTATTTTAACTCACCGCCTCTCCCATTGTAACCAACACTCGTCTCTGAGAGGACGGGTTGTGTATGCATCAAGCATTTTCATTTTTTGCAAGTCATCTTCCTCAGCGACTTCGTCTTCCTCCAAACACAACCCAATTGTGCTGCTCTTGTCCAGAACCTCACACCATTCGGTGCTCACTTTGGAGTTGTACTTCCAGTAGATGTTGGCAACAGCGAGCTTCATCTCAATAAGGGCTAGGTTCATTCCAAGACACATCCTGATTCCCTTTCCAAATGCCATCATATGACGATTTTGAACCCTGAGCCTGGCGGCAAAGTCCTCCTCCAGCTCTTCTTCGTATTGAAGCCAACGCTCCGGAATGAACACGTCTGGTTGGGGGAAAATGTCATCTTTTCTGTGGAGTGAGAATGGCTGGCACGACACCACTGTCCCCTTTGGAAGTTCAACAGTGCGGGCTTTACCTCCTGGAGTACCAACAGTCACTGTGTATGGCTTGTCCGTGACTCTAGGCTCAGCGCCTGGAATCGCAGAGTGGACACGCAAAGTTTCCAAAAGGAGAGCATTCAAGTATGGTAATCTATCAACAACGGTCAAGTCGGTGAAGATACCGTCGTGTGGATCGCCAAATGCTTCATGCAACTCCTTCTGCAAAGCGTCTTGAATCCGCGCGTTACAAGCCCTCAGGGTCTCGTATGTCAAGTAAGTTAATTGCACGGCTGTAGTTTCGTGCCCTGCAAAGATGTTATCGGAAAGTAATGAGTATGCAGATCTTCCTGTGATTCCAAAACTGTTGAGCACCGCCAATGTACAATCCTGCGTTTTGCTCAACTCAGCATCACCATACATTTTTAGTTGCCATTCTTCAAGTTCTCCTGCTGCTTTCAAAATCGAGGCTGGGGCTGCCCAGTCCCAAAAGCGTGGTGCTCTGGTGGTCCAGAAACCCATACTGGAAACCATTCTATGCTTCATGATAATAGCTCTATCTTCCTCCTTGAGCAAGTAATTCGATCCATTCCTTGCTCCTAATTCAAACAGTGTGACCACATCCATAGCAAGAGCCAGGAATAACGAGTACACCTCAAGTCCTTTGTTCTTAACCTTATCAACAAAAGCAGTTTCCTTTTCGGAAGAATAGCTCGGGCTTCCCACCGCAACCCCTTCTATGCAAGAAACCATGTTCGAAACCTTCTCTTCCAACAACAGTTGACAGTTGCTAAATATAGCAGTCTTGTTATATAATCCCATAATGGTCTTCTTCAAAGACAAGTGGTCCTTGTTACCCAAAGTTGCAAAGATGTTGGGTTTTCCATGATTGCTGAAGTTGGCATAGAAGTCGGATTTCGGCATGTTCTTGGTGTAGATTTCCTGCGAGAACTTGGTGTCGTTGAAGCTGACCAGGTGTGGTGATAACAAAACTACGTCTCCGTGCTTCTCGTGGAGGTCGTGTACCTTCTGTACCCACCGGTGACTTTGCTCGCCATATAAGTTGGGAATCAGTGATATGCGGTGAAGATAAGGTCCAGGGATGTGTCTGAGTGGAGATAAGAAAAACGGGTAAAGAATGAAGTAGTAGAATAAAGCAACCACCAGTGAACCAACCAAAAGCTCACTAGTGTACTGCTCCCATAATTCGAGTAACATCGTTGGTGTGTGTATTTTCAATGGGAGGAGTTGTCTTTATATTTCTGGTCCTTCCGATTCCGTGCGGAATTTGTTTCTGCTTCAGGCGCGAAATAGAAACCGTTTGAGAAGATAAGATCACTTTACGGGCCCAATTTCCCAGAAAAGTAATCCAAGAAGCGCGCTTAATTTTTCGATCGGCCAATATAAAGTCACAATATTTTCCCGCCCGCCTTCTGTGCTTGCCTCGAATTCCGCACAATTCCCTCTTATTACAGGTGATGCCGCAGAAGCGCAATTTAGGCAGTTTTTTTCGAGTGGCTACCTACTCTTATTACAACTGATCGCGACGTTAACTTGATGATTTCCCTTATTGCAGGAGATGCCGCTTGCGTTTCGTTTATTACAAGTGAAGGCGGCCCAATTCCGCTTACACTCTTCTTACAATTCCGCGTTATCAATTCTTACAATTCCGCATACGAGAGATAGTCATACTCATATTCCCATTTACCTGAAATGCATTCTCTATATTTTTTCCTAAACCTTCTGTTCACCAAGCAAATGTGTGAATCTTTCAGCCTGGTGGATTCCACACTCGGTTTTAGCCTTTCCCTTCCAGCGCCCAGAGCGCTCGTCCTCGCCCTCCGCAACAGGCGATGTAGAGTGCCAGTCTCCAACTGATTTATATCCCAAATCGAGTAACTCGTTGTATGGAACCTGGTTGGCATCAACGTATTCTTTGATTTCAGCAAAACTCAGCTTGCAGAGAGGGTTGATTTTATAGACACCAGACTCCTTTTCGAACTCAATGATCGGAAGCTTGTTACGCGAACCACCTTGAGAACGTCTTCTACCGGTCAATACCGCTTTCACCTTTAATTCACGGAATGCTCTCTGGATAGGTTCCACTTTCACCAAGTAGTCGTATTTCAACTCATCTGTTTCCCATAACTGGTCACCATGCTTTTCAACAAACTCAGCTTCCGTAGTAACATTTGGTGGGCGGTATGTGATCACGTTGATAGGACTATATTTCGTCTTGACCTTCTCAACCAAGTCGAGAGTCTGTGGGAAATGGTATAACGTGTCGACGAAGACTAAATCAACAGTGGTTCCCAACTTCGAAATCATGTCTATAGTCACTAGACCAGTGAGACCAAAGGCTGTGGACTGATAAAGGTCGGAGCCAAACTGCTCGATGGCCCATTGGATAATTTCTTGTGGTGAAGACACCTCGAGTTTCTCGTTAACCTCGTCCAAGTTCAATATCGTCATCTTCAAGATTATCTTCCTACTTCCTGGTTGGCTGAAGTGGGCAGGAATATGCTTTTATACGTTTTGCTTGATTATTCATCAATTACTCTATAAATTTTTGCATCTATTCACTTGCTCCACGTGACAAGTCGCAAACTTTGGAATTAGCTAAATGTGGCTCAAAAAGAAATTCTACTTCACCCCGTCACGTTATTAAAATCACGCGATGGTCACGCGAATAAATCTCACGTGGCGGTTCTCGTACACTAAAAATATTTACTTCTGATTAGGAAATTTAATTGCCGCAAATTGCACGAATTGACATTCGGCTCTTGGCTAGGGACCAATATAAGACAAGCGGACATCGCGTGAGCAAATAAAAAACCTAGATAATTATCTCCCTTACTACAACTAACGGTAGCAGCTCTTTATCCTATGCCACATGCATAGGAGGTTGCTCTTGTAGAGGAAAATTGGCACTATCATCCCGCATTAAAACGAACGTTCTAGGACCACTGTAGCATATTTTACTACCCTGGGTGAAATGGCACCCTAGCCGCACAAAAATTTTAGACACATTCGTAGCCGACTATAAATGCGACCCTAGATCCCTTGCTTTCACTAACCATCACACACCTACTCTTTCAAAATGGATATGTCCTCAAAGCCAAAGGCTCACTCTTGCAAAATTTCCATGTTGTGGAACTGGTACACCGTTGATTCTTGCTTCATTGCTAGATCGTGGCACGTTCGCTCTAAGGGGGCTTTTGCTGGAAGTTGCATTGGAGTGTTCCTACTTGTCGTTGCTGCTCAATGGCTTCACCGCTTTTGCAGGGAGCTTGATGCTGCAATTGCTGCAAAGCATGCAGCAAGAAACTCCATTAAGTTGCTGGGAAATGAAGGCTTCAGTACCTCGAACAGCGATGACTCGTCCTCTGGCAAGATGCATTTTAAGGAAAGCGTCAAAAACCCATACGTGTACGCTATTAGCCACTCCTGGCTCTTCAACTCGAAAAACGGATCGGTTGTTCCTACTTTTGCTGAACATGTTCTCAGATCATTTCTCTACACAATTGAATGGGGTTTGTCGTACCTCATCATGTTGTTGTTCATGTACTACAATGGTTACATCATCATTTCATGTATCCTAGGAGCATTCTTTGGTAAGTTGTTGTTCTCGGCTACGGAGTCTTTACTGTGTGATGATGCTGAAGATAGAAAGTGTTGTAAATAGAATTTGCTAGTATAGTGTTGCAAGTAATCTACAGTGGGATTTAAAAATATAATAATTTAATTCTATAAACGTATCCAACCATCAAACTCTTTCAACTGCGCATACAAAGTGCCGGCTTTGCAAGCGAGTTTAGGAGTTTCTAACAACCCTGTTCTTGTTGTAGTAATTTCTGAGCTGTTCCTTTCTCGCCTTTACTACTCTTGACTCCAGCATGAGCTTCTCAAACTCGCTAAGCTCAAACTCGTGGAAGAACTGTGGGAAGTCGGTATTCTCGTCTTTGATAGCACCAGCATTCTCAACCTCAAAATTCTCATTCACCTTAATCTTCAAGATTGAGCGAACCTTCTTACTCTTCTGGCCCAGTCTGGAATACTTGTGAAAGATGCGAAAAACATTAGTGTGCTCTTTGAAAGACAGGACTCTCTTTGGGCGAGCGGCATTGCTACCACTTCCCAAAGCTGCCTTGAAAGTCACACTACTTTGGACAGGGCTGTTAGCAGGGCTGCTAGAGTTTGGCGCCGAACTCTGAGAAGCTCTGTCAACAACAACTGCCTGCTTTGGCTTTTCGTAAACCTCACTTTCAACCAGGGTAGGCATCGAGCAGACGCTCTCACCAGCGTGCTGCTTACTGGAGTTGGAAGAAGAACGCGTACAAATCTTGGAAACCGTCGAAGCGCTAGTCTCAAGGTCACACTTCAAGTCAACGTAACCTTGTGGGAAGCAAGAATCAGACTCAGCGCTTTGGGGACTCTTCAATGCCATGACTTCCATGTGGATGTCTGGCGACTCAGGGATAATTGGAGTACCACAGTCAAGACGAACATACTCAGCAAGGTCAAACTCAGCAGAGAGCTTGGTCTTCTTCTTCAAACCCAAGCACTTTGAAAGGCTTAACTTGCCAAAGATCTTCTTGACTCCCCGAACAAATCTAGACTCAGTGTTCTCATCCTGAGATTCTGGACTAATACTGTTAGTAGAACATTTATCCAAAAAGTAATCAAACTCCAGAGCGCTCAATTCACTACTCTCATCGCTCTCTGGCTCACTCTCCTCCTCACTGAAAGTGGCATCAAACTCCTCGTCTTGTGGAAGACGACCGAGGTCACAATAAGGAATTCCCAGACGCGTGCACTCAACTGGGGAATCCTTAAGGAACCTACTCGCGACAGTCTCCTCTTCATCGACTTCCGGTTCCTTAGGGGTCGAAAAAGGGTAAGCGCCGGCATACCTACCCTTTTCAATCCCTTCGGACACACGAAAGACCAATGCTTTGGATTCCTGCGGAGCAGTAAACCTCTTGTAGACTGATTCTCCGGAAAGAATCAAGTCATCCATCTCCGCTTGGATTGGAGAACTAAACTGGTAGCGAATGCTTTCCTTTTCAACGACAGCATAAGCGTACTGGTTAATGTTCTCCTTCGTCCAACCTTCAGGAAGACCAAAAGGCTGGTCCTTCTTAGGCTTGCGGGCGCTGGAACGGCGGTGAGCCACTGGCTTCACTGCCTTAGCTGGGATCTCAATGCTCATTGGGCTAAGGACCTGCAGAGCGTCAAGATTGTGGGAAATTAAAGACAACATTACTTGAAAACTAATCTTAAGATTGGTGTTTTGCTTTTGGAAGTAACTGATTTTTATAAAAAGGTTTTGGGAATTTCGTGGGCTATTTATTTTGCAGCCAATGCCTGAGTTTGTGGCTGCAAATTTGTATATTTTACAAATAGACATTGCCACAAATGCAGCCATTTTTGATTTTGTGTAGCTTTTCGGACATAATCATAGCCCCGAACAAACCAGCCTACACTAGCTAACCGTTTTTAAAGAGATCGCTTGCTTACGCGGATTATCCTCTAAGAACTTCTCCGTATCTTAAAAATTTCCATTTTGAGCCTTGGACGTGTTGCACATTGCGTACAGATCAGCCTTACGCTATTTTCCACAGTTTTCTGGAGAACCTTACAGCCACACCTAATTAACATAAAACTCCACCCAAATCTCACCAATTTGTAATCGTAAATCCGGATATGTCGACGATTGAGTACCAAGCCACTACAAATGGAGCAGTAGCAACATTAGTGAAGACTGATAATCCTGATGCGCGTTACATTCGAGGTACGGAGTTCCCTGTAATTTATACTATCAACGTTAAAGGAAATGGCGAGGACACTTTTAACGCCATTGAGGGTTTATTCGAAAAATTGGGGTCTACAGATGAATTTAGAAAGATCCTTGATCAGCATGGACAGGTAGTAATCAAGGGCTTGGGTTCTACAGATGCAGACTTATACTCCAAATTAGTTGCACATGCATTCAATAAGAATCATATTCCATTTGATCAAGTCGGAGTTCTTGGAGCTTCTAGGGCTGATATCAGTGGTAACGTAACCACAGTGAACCCGCTGTCGGCTCCAAATAAGATCTATGGACACCAAGAGTTTTCTAGGTTCAAAAGCTATCCAACTATCATTACATTTTTCTCACAGGTATCAGTTCAGCCCCTGGCCACAAATACAGTTGATTTGGGGCAATCGGTGACTCTTCATGCAACAGAATTGTTTGACAGAGTCAATGAAAGGTACCCGGAATTTGTCCAAGAGTTGAACACTAAAGGAGTTTATCTCAAGCAAACTTGGAAGTATTCCGATGATCCTAACAACTTGGATTTCTCGTGGCTTGCAAAGTATGCTTTTGGAAGAAACTTTACCATTAACGACCTGCTTGAAGTCAAAAAAGAGAAGGCATTGAAGCTAGCAAAGGAAAAAGTGAGTCCAGACGCAGAGTTTTTACCAGACAACTCTTTACAAATTCACCAACACACTAAGCCAATCCGCCAACATCCGCGCAACCACTGGGCTATAATCTTCAGTAGTTTGCCGACTTATTACGCACCACACTACTTTGACAAGTCCATTCCCCTCAACATCAAGTACGATGACGGGACTTCAATTCCAGAAGAGTACCTCGATTTCTTGTTTGAAACGGCAGCAGACATTGAATACACTCATACCTTCGAGGACGGCGATTTATTGTTCTTAGATAATTACCTTGTGTATCACGGAAGAAATCCTTACGAAGGAAAGAGAGAAGTCTTAGCGAGTTTCTGGGATGAACCAAAAGCTTCAAAAGCTTTTCCAGAGCAGTATGAGGTTAGTGCCCAATAATACACAGAGATAAGCTATAAATACAGATGTAAAGTTGCAAATTATAGCTAAGTCGAGAATACAGAACACTAAATATAAAGTAAGATATTGCAAATTACAAAAATATAGATGTAGCTACATGGGGTGTAGTAGACATATCGTACTATGTTAGTATAACTCCAAGAATAAAGTTTTCCGCAATTGTAGACACAAACTACTCGTTAAAGTCCCGGTTAGATAGTGATTTTTTTCACGCGTGGAGCCCAAAATTTTCGTCTGGTCTCCCACCATTTTGCCAGCTATTTTTCACTTTGGCGAAAGCTTCAAAATAGGGACCAACCAGTTCATATTGCCAGCGGCCTCTACATACACCTGGCGATGCCTTCCAACTTAGCAGTCCATTTGCAAGTTTTGGATCATAACAACTACCATTCCGCAGTTACCCGATCGCATAGTTTGGACAAGACCTTGGATCATTTTCTGGAGTTACGAGATGAGTTCCCAGAGATCACGAAGAGATTGTCTTTGACCGAGGAAATAAAGATCAGGAAATCGGTAATTCCAAAGTTGCGATATTCAATCCTCTTTGACTACGCCGCTCAGCAGTTAGTGTCGGGTGTTTCATTTTCCAAGGTCTGGCCATTGATTGAGACTTTGGTAGCGATCGCATACGACAAGCCATATCAGAAAACAACGTTACTGAAATTGATGGTTGATTTGAAGGTTCCATCTCAAATCCACAGGGTCAGCAGTTCACTGTTATCTAGCGAGCTCAATCGCATTCAAAACGTCTTCACTCGTTATCCTTTAGACAACATTTACTACCTAAATGAAGTTTCAGCACGTCGTGGTGATACGGTAGTAACGTTCTCGCTCTGTGGAAATCTTACAATGACCAACTTCTTAGACCCTGTCATCGTGACAAACCTTCGAACACCCAAATTCAATTACTACCCTAGCGGACTTCTCAACTCATATCATCTCGGAGCATATTTTGACAGGATCAACTATATACTACGAGGCCGGGGTCAGCTGATTGTTATCATCTGCCGGAACAACGTAGTATGTGATCCTCAAAAGTACTCCAACATTGCATTTCAGCATATTGGCCCACAGCATGATCCTCATTTCAAGACCGCGCCATGCGTGGAGAGACCAGTGACTTTTCCTGGAGATAGTGGAGTGGGACATTGGATTAGGTGTATGTTGGCAAACACACTTTACAAATTTTCTGATTTCACGTCCCCGACTATCATTATGAACGCATTGGCCAAATCCTACAACGACTGCACTACATTTTTGCTCACGGAGCCATTTTATCAAAACTTTTATCAGCATGACATGAAGGCTTCGGCACTCTTAGGTAAGTTTGACAGCATTGACTTAGTTCGTGATAAGAACATAATCCTCATAGAAACAGTTTATGTTGTTGGTGATTCGCTTTTTCCTTATGTTCCCAAAAACTACACCTTCCTTCCATCAAACTACCGATATTCTGCATTGGACATTTACCGAATGTTCGAATCATTGGAGAATTTTGAACGGGACCCCATTGCAAAAGGCGCTTTGGATCCCCAAGAAATTATCTCGTGTATTGATAACGTCGTCATCCCTTCAGTTGGACATAGTCCTTCGCTAGTAACCAAGCTTTATCCATTCCTTGAAGAATTGGCAGAACAGGCCAAACTTGGTGTCGAAAATGAGAACTGTGTTTCTGATGTTCATAAAAACGGAAGTATTCCTGTTGCAAGGCACCACGCTGAGTACTTGCTTCGTGCACATGGCCTCGAGAGCAATATTAAGCAAGGAATGGGTCCGTTGTATGCTATCACAGATAATAATCTAGTTCCAGAGAATACTCCTATTGGTGAAAAGCAAAATGATACCCGTCCTAGTAACGATCAGAACATCATTGCAAGAGTTCGACAAGCATTGGTAAACCATACCACACTCTCTAAAGCAACACAAACTTCACCGAAACCGAACACAATGGTCTCTAAAGGCATTCAAAAAAATTCAGGACAAGTTTCGCATAGAGTTCCCTCAGGAATCCAAAAAGATATTGGATCTAATGGAGCTTCATACTCAGGCATACAAAAAGGAACAGCTTTTAATGGATCCCCTTTCTCAAGTGTCCAAATCGCTAGCAGTCAGCCAGGCTCCTCTGCTCGCGTAATACTGAATGGAAGTTATAACTTCCCCTCGCTACAAAGCACACAACTGCATACTCTCAGTATGGACTCCGCACAAGAAAGGACTCCTGAACCTTCTAATGGTCAAATCCGCACAATAAAGAAGAGGAAAATCATGGAAAGGCTACGGGCTTCACGGTTGGGATTTGTAAGTGCAATGGAGCAACTGGTATTCTCCGATGATTCTGATGTTTCAGATAACTCTTTCGACCCAACTCGAAACTGCAATATAAAAAAGGTCGGCGGGATCCAGAAATCACCCCTCCGGACACAGACCATTTTACCTGTTGGGTATTTGGAATCGCTGGAGGAAACTCAATTGACTGGCGCATCCGGTGCTCCTGACTCGTTCCGCCCTGTGACCCCAAATGCCGACTTGCATCAAGTTTCTGGCGAAAATGAAGCCCAGAATCAAAGGGCCCAGACACAAACTGAAGGAATACCTTCCATGCAAAATCCAGATATCGATTTCAGCAACGTCATCTTTGTTCCTAGATCGCTTCCCAGAGGCTCTAAGTACTCACGCAAGTTCCAATCGGACTTGAAGTATGGGAATTTGCAGCCCGTCACGTTAAAATTCAGTGAACGCGAGAGACAATTACTGCGTTCAGTTTCTCCAGTAGTTGGATTGTCCTTTGATAGATCGGAAACCCCGGAAAGCCAACAATTTACTCAAATGGACCACCAGGCGTGAGCTCAACAATAGATAGAGAGTCTCTGGCTGCAAAACCTGCATTACTATACAATATATGGACACAAAAGCAAGTCTACAATATCGGTTAAATCGGACCCAGAAGAATACAACGGGGTAATCCAGAACCAATATAGCTATCGAATTAGTAGTTTATGTTGATCTAGAACCCTCGGAAGCAATGTTGTTGTCAATTGACAATATAAATTGCATCACATTCACTTTGCAGGGACTACGGAGCTCCTCGGAATCAAATTACACGTGACAAGATAAAGAAATGATTCATGGAAAAATTTTCACTTTTCTTTTTTTTTTGTAAAGTTGCATATATAGTACTGATTACCGTACTCTTCTGTATATCCTCATATAATAGCACATATAAGAAGCTTTTCTGCTCAACAAGTCGCACAATTGACAAGTAATAGCATACAACACAAAGACTGATCGTCGCAGAAGTAGATCACTATTATGAAGATTTTTGAGAGTCAACACACATTCAACTACCCTTGGGACAGGGTTACCGCGGCCAACTGGCAGAAGTACCCTAACGAATTTTCAACTCATGTCGTTTCAGTGGATATCTTAGACAGGAAGATCGATGTTGAACGCAAAACCTTGAGGACTGAAAGATTAATCGGCTGTAAACAATCTATTCCAGGCTGGCTTTCCTGGATGGTGGGTGCTCAGCAGTACAGTTACGTGCGTGAAGTCAGTGAGGTGGATTTGATGAACAAGACCTTAGTGATGAAGTCTTCCAACTTGACTATGAACCACTTATTATTGGTGAATGAAACTGTCATCTACCGTCCAGACCTGAAAATGCCGTCTGCAAGAACCACATTCACTCAAAGCGCTGAGATTACTGCATTTGCGCTGATGAACAAGATCTGTGACAAATTGGAGGACTGGTCTGTTGAGAGATTCGGACAAAACGCATCCACTGGAAAGGTCGCATTTGAAAGCGTTTTGCAAACCTTAACGCATAAGTGGGACGAGAGTGGAGTCTTTGTATCTGACATTGGAAAGAAATTAGAGGTTATTGGTGATAGAATTGGAGACACTACCGTTGATGTCTTACAAGAAGTGACTAAGTTAGGCAAGGTATTCAAGTAAGATATCCTTCGCTTACAATTTTTGCATTGCAAGTTGACTTGTACATACTCCTCGTCGCCCAGAATTGGTGACCGAAAGCATATATATAGGCATTTAGATCAGTTTAAGCATACGTTAGACCAATTGTAAGTTCGTAATGAAATACTTTCATGTTCCTGATTTCGGTGGTGGCGATAGTGTCGCGTGAACTACAAAATGCCACAAAACCACGAAAGCATCTCATCGCTAAAAAAAGACTAGTTATTGAAATCAAACTCGTCAAGTGCTTTTGCCAATGATAACGACGAGCAAAGGCGGCGAAGATAAGCTCACACTACCACTTACACAACTTACGAATGGCGACTCACTGATGAGAGCCGAAGAAGCTCCAAAAGATGACTTTTATGATCTCTTCTATGACATTGCCAACGATGAAGGAACCTCAAACTCAATGAAGAAAGTCGAGGACATCGATGATGAAATCAGCAAGGCGTTGTTATCATTCAATGAATTCAACAGTGAAGAAATAAAGAGCATTCGTGAGACAAACGAGGCAGTTGCACCATCATATTCAGCTTCTAGCGCAGACGGCTTCTCGCCATTCGATTCTCCATGCACGAATACAAGTGTTTCCTCTGGAGAAGACTTCGCTACTTATGAAGTGAAGAATGAAATGAAAGTGAACCCATCGACCATTCTGTCTTTGAAACAGTCCATGGTCAACACCTCAAATCTTAACGGACTTTTCACTACCCTCAAAGTCACTTACTTAAAACTCTGTAAAGAATTCAACTACTTGTTGTACAAGTTCAACGAAAACGAAAGGGTGAAGGTTGAATTGATCAATGAGAACAACGAGCTCAGAAAGTTGTTGATGGAAACAATCAAGCAGAAAGAGGTGGAAAGACGTGAATTTAAGAGTGAAATGGAATCAATGAAAAACGAATACACTAAAAACCTTCTCGAGTTGCTGAAAGGCTCCATACCTCACACAGAGACACCCACAGGCTCAGAGAGACAAGTCAGGGCTAAAAGAAGAAAGTTGACGACTTAAGTCGCAACATGACATTTATGAACGATCGCATCCGAGTCTATATAGGCTCGACCTTATACAAAAACTTTATATACATAGACATCATAACATTGCATAAATAACTTCAAGTAGGATTATATCACAGCATACTGCTTCCGGTATATTCGCATACGGTTTGTGGATGGTGCAAAAAAATGCGCAAACCCGGAATCGAACCGGGGGCCCAACGATGGCAACGTTGGATTTTACCACTAAACCATTTGCGCTTATGCTTTGAAATAAAGGTAACGGTTGCAAACTGCTTCTGACAGCCTTAAATGAAAATATGATTTTTGAACTTTTCTACAGTTTTGTTGATCTGAATATATAAAGATGGGAAGCAAACCAGCCCTTAAGTCTGCCATGACATCGGAAGAGAAGCAAAGGTTGGTATTAGAGGAATTGACAATGATTTCAAAGACACTTCATGCCATAAATACAAGTGTTTTGAGCTCTATTGAAATGCTCGAAGAAAAACGTCAACTGCACCAAGCATTATCCAATTCCAGTGAGACGAAGACTTCAGTCGACCTTGTTAGCCACCGTGAATTGATGAAAAGAAGCATTCAAAACCTTCAACTTGTGATTGGTGCCTTTAAGAAAGTGACCTAATGGCGAGGACGCGTTCACTAAAAAAATGAAAATACGCACTCCGTCAAAATGGATCACAAGGCAGCACAATTGGTGGAAAGGTATCAAGAATCAAAAATCCACGATAGCAGACCAGATGCGGATGACAACAAGTCTGAAAAGGAATACGTCAGTGAAGATGAATTACTTGATTTGCTTGACGACGACGATGATGGCACTTTAGCAAGATATCGTGAAATTCGAATTCAACAAATGCAAAAGGAGTTCCAAAAGATCAATAACACAATCGACAGGACAGATCATGACGACATAGGTAAAGTAGTCGCATGTGAGGATGAGAAGTCGGTAATGAAAGTCGTTACCGAAAACGAAACTGTTCTTGTTCACTTTTACCAACCAAACTTTAACCGCTGCAGAGTCATGAACGAGAGATTAGAAGTGATAGCTGAGAAGCACTTATCTTTGAGAGTGCTAAAGATTAAAGCTGAGGATGCTCCATTTTTAGTGACCAAGTTGAACATAAAGGTGTTACCCCTTGTGGTCATTTATAAAAATAGTAAAGAGTTGACCCGTATTGTGGGCTTCGAGAGACTAGGTTCGAATCTGGAGACTTTCGACATACAGTCACTTGAACAGCTACTTTTGACCATGAATGTTATCACCAGACAAACCGTTAATTTCAAGTCTATTAGGTCTAAAGATCGAATTATCGCTGACGATGAAGATGATGACTGGGAGTAGTCAACATCCGCACCTTAACTTTTCAAAAATCCTTCTCCAAATTGGCTCCTTGTAGCCATAGGAGTATTCAATGTTGGGATAAAATATCATAGAAGAGCAAGACGACCTGCGACTTGAGTCGGCTCCACCCACCAATCGGGACTGAGAATCAGTACTAAAGTCGCGTCCTTCCTTGTTGTTGAGCTGCTTTCTGTGGTTTAGCACTAGGTCACCAAGTCTTGCCATGTATTTATTAGAATGGTAAATCAATTGATCTTTTTCAAGGCTACTTGACGTCTTAGTTGTGTTGTAGAAATCGTGTTTACATTCTAAGCGCTACACCCGGGCAATTTTTGAATGACAGCAACTTCAGGCTGCAAAGTGGTAATTACCAGACTTCCTAAATAAGAATAAAACTGCCAATTTGAATCATTGTCTTCTCTAGGGTATGTGCCCTATTTGATCACGGGGTCTGTTAAATTTTTTTTTTCTATCGAACGAGCGATGGTAGGGTGCGGGAGGCGTTTTTTTTTTTCTCGAAATTTTCGTATAAGTTTTCTTCTTCATCGTCTTGGTAAGAAAGAAGCATCAGTTGCCGACAAGCCATAATGCAGATCTTTGTTAAGACTTTAACTGGTAAGACTATCACCCTTGAGGTGGAGTCTTCTGACACCATCGACAACGTCAAGTCCAAGATTCAGGACAAGGAGGGAATCCCACCTGATCAGCAGAGATTGATCTTCGCTGGTAAGCAGTTGGAGGACGGCAGAACTTTGTCTGACTACAACATCCAGAAGGAGTCCACCTTGCACTTGGTCTTGAGATTGAGAGGTGGTGGTAAGAAGAGAAAAAAGAAGGTCTACACCACCCCAAAGAAGATCAAGCACAAGCACAGAAAGCACAAGTTGGCTGTCTTGACCTACTACAAGGTTGACAACGACGGAAAGGTTGAGAGATTGAGAAGAGAGTGCCCAGCTCCAACCTGTGGTGCCGGTATCTTCATGGCTGACATGAAGAACAGACAGTACTGTGGTAAGTGTCACTTGACCTTCAAGGCTTAAATTTCCTGATATTTAGATAGTTTATAAGTGTCATAAAAGAATTTTCTCCTTACTATATTGTAGCCGTACTATACATAGACGATGTTGGTGTTGTACACTTCAGTTTCGATTTCGTCACGTGATCGGGCTCCAAATTCTAAATTACGGAAGTTTCGCGAGGATTAAAGTATA
This sequence comes from Kodamaea leandrae, assembly GCA_030564445.1. NCBI lineage: Eukaryota > Fungi > Ascomycota > Pichiomycetes > Serinales > Debaryomycetaceae > Kodamaea > Kodamaea leandrae. Next base: position 340,067 of record JAJLUV010000014.1, on the reverse strand, counting down.
CTTAATGCAATTCGACTGAACAAGAGAACTTAAATACACACAAAGCGATGAGTTTCTCGATTTATGATCTCGATGAGCGAATTCGCAAATTGATTGACTTGGATAACTTCCTCAATGGGTTATCAGTCAATGATTTCATCGAGGAGTTGAGTAAAGACCACATATTGAAAGAGGCAGAAGTAAACAAGTTAGGTTACTTGGATCCCAAGCCATACATTAGAACTTTTGAATCTACATTGAGAGAGTTAAAGCATTTGGCGGAACAATCAAAGCATGAACAGGAGCACAGTGAGAAATTAGTGGAAGACATTGAACTTAAACACAGTCAAAATGTCTTGAAGCTTTCGAGTAAGATCGACAAAACGACGCAGAAGTTTGATGTATTAGATGAGAAAATCTCTGAGGTTACAGCTAAGATTAATCCGTTAGGAAGTTCGCTCAACAAGATCACCAATTCTAGAGACAGATCTATGGAAACTATTTTCTTGATTCGATCATATCATGGGTTCTATACCAAAGAGAAATATGATCCTTTGGAAACATTGCGCAAAAGCAGTGCCTTTGAAGACAAGGTCAAATGCGCGAAAACAGTAGCGAATTTACTCACACTTGCAAAGAAGATTGAATCGCCGGACATCCTGAAAACGACAAAGTGCTTAGGTGTCATTGAAAAGTATGGAGAAATGATGGAGAGAAACTTATTGAATAGGTTTGAAGTTGCCTCGGATGAGAATGAGTTCGGAATCATGAAAGAAGTTGCAGAGGTTTTGTTTGAATTCAATGGAGGTGGAAATGTGGTCCAAACGTTCGTAAGCAAGAACGACTTGTTACTCGAAGCTGAGAAGCCAGATGAGGACGAAGCTGATTCCATATTGGATGATGAAGCAGCATGGGTGAAATTATCTGATCCTAATTTCGTGGGCATCATCAAGGATATCCCTACAGAAGCATTGCTTGACAGGTTGAAGGTTTCTATCAAGACCCAAGCAAGAATAGTCAAGCAAGTCTTCGAAGAACCAGTGCCCGTTCTTCAAATTTTCATTCAAAGAATGTTTGCTCAAATGATTCAAAATAAAGTGAGTACACTTTTACAATATTCGCTTTCTGTCAGTCCTTTGGCTCATGTTAGAGTGCTTCACTCGTTGTATACACTTGTGGGCGATTTCACTAGAGATGTCAAAGATTTCATTTCCAACAACGACTTGGACGTTGACAATGAATTGGCGAACATTTTGGATCAGTCATACAATGATCTCTTCATTGACTACACTTCTGACAATGTCTATTTCAGCAGGGAAAAGAAAAACTTGGAAGATATCATTTATGATATTGTACACAAGTTCAACACTTATAACGACAAGGCAGTTGCCAGTGGAAACTTGACCACTAAAGTCGACAACATCGACAGTAACGACTTCAATGCAAAATCTAATGACCATTCACATGACCGATTCAGCTTCCATTTTTCGGAGAAGAGGCGTCTCAATCAGTTCAAGTCTTTTGTGAAAGCCAAGCTAACTGATAAAAGAACTTCGCTCGATGCAGAGAGGCCGGGAGATGAATATGCGGACTTGAATATCGCAATGGTAGAAACAACCTTGAAGTCTGCTATAGAATCTATTGCAAGACTCTTGGAGTTATCGCCTAACAAGTCTCCCGAGTATGCCCTTGAAATCTTGGAAATCATTTTGTTTGACTTTGGAAAGTTGTACATTGGTGGTGGTTTAGAAGTCGCGTATGAGAAATTGAGGCAGGAAACTTCGAAGATGAATTCTAATGTTCCCCTTGACCTTTCATACATGAAAACTTTCACATTATTATCGGAAATCTTGTACTTGATATCTTCTACGATCAAGAAAATCATTATACCATGTGCAATCAATGCTCCAAATATCAAGAACCGGATGAGCAATTTAACCAACGGATATATCATCAGATGTGAAAGAAGCTTAAATGTCATACTTCAGGAGACATTAGATCTCGTCGATGGTCGAATTGCATACTTTTTGACAAAGCAAAAGAAGAAAGACTTCATGTGTGACACAATTGAAGACGATACTGAGTCTTGTGAACTAATTTCAGATTTCTTGATTGACTCCCACGACAAGTTCGTGGTGGTCTTGAATAACAAAAACTTGCATCATGTTTTGATCAAGGTGGGTATGAACTTTTTGAACCAGTTATTACAGCACTACAAGAAATTCACGGTTAACTCTACAGGAGGTATTGTCTTGACGAAGGATGTCCTCCGCTATCAATTCATCATCAACGAGTGGGGTATTGAGGATTTATCTGAAAACTTCCAGTTACTTAAAGAAATCAGTAATTTATTCACAGTTCAAACAGATTTGATTGGTTCGTTGGTGTCGGAAGGTCACTTGGCGAACTTGAAAGCGTTCCAAATCAAGCAATATGTTTCCAAGAGGGCTGATTTCAACCCAAGTTACATAGAACGACTTTTCAATTTCAAGAGTTAATCAAACTGTTGAGTGATATATCTTTAGCAACAAAATCGGAAAGACAAATGCATAGACAACATGAAGTATTAATCTCTTGTAGTTCGCGGAGTTGTTTGGTGCAGCCAACCTCCATCTCGGGATTTCAACATTGGCATGCGCAAGCAATCTCCGGAATTTCGCTGGATATAAATACTTCAAGATTAGATATCCAATCGAAACCAATAAGACTAAAGTGTAAACCTTCAAAGGTCTGTAGGGAAATGGCAAAAGGCACATTTCGGTCTGGTACGTTTCTTGAGAGCCCTTTGTTCCAGGGTTATTGAGAGAAAGCAACTGAACTGCAGGTTGATGGATACCTCCATTCATTGCAAATGACTTGACAGCGATTTCTCTAGAATTTTTGTAGCCATCATTGTGGGGATACTGCTGGATGATGTCGCAGTAATCATGATCATCGCCTGCGAAAATGATTTCAGGATACAATTTGATGAGAACGTCTTGTGAAATGTGGTACTCAGTGACAGTTTGATATTGTTTTCCTTTTTGAACAGGGAATGGGTCCCCCTTTTCTCTTAATGGACCACACAACTGTTCATTTGTGAAACGATAGAAAGGAACATGCATGAGAAGGATTCTTGGGAACTCAGGATTTAAGCGGTCATTCACCAGATCTAAGAACTCCTTCGAAGCTTGGTTGATCTGCGGGTCCTCGTGTGACAATGAAATCGTATCCAACATGACAATTGAGTGATTTCCTAACTCAACATATTGGTTTAAGTCTCCAAAATGAGCTGCAAATCGTTTGACGTTGCTGTAGCTAATGTTTTGGTATCCAATGTCGTGGTTTCCAGGAATTGAGTTGATAAACCTCCTATTGACGCGGGGTTTGAAAATTCCGTTAAAGCGCTTGTATTCTTCGAACCACTCTTCGTCTTCCCATTCCCTTCCGCCATCGAACAAATCGCCTAAGAATATTGTTGAATGTGGATCAAGGATTCCTTGCAAGAACTCGTAATTTCTGCGGGCATAGTTGTCTGTCAAGATTTTGATTAACCACGTAAACTTACCTTGCAAACCAGTATAGGTGTAACGGTCAACAATCTGAGGGTCTGCAATCAACATTATTCGGTGCGGTTCATTCGTTTTCGTCTCTGGCAGCGACCAGTCTTCCCAATTACTCCAATTGCAATTTCTGATCGCTTTATGTACAACTACCCTCTCAAAGTAGTGAATTGTAGTTAACCATATCAAAGAGATTGTTGCAATGTAAGTCCAATCAGCTCTACTCTTGGGAGGCTTCTCAATAAAAGGTTCATATTCCGGTTCATTGGTATTGGGATTCAGTGGTATAGGTTTATCTTTGCCTCTGTAGTAACTCATGTTGCAGAGACAAGTGTCTTTGAAAAAGTCCCCAAATTTTCAAACCGTCCCACATACGCGACATTTGCGATATCCTTTGAAGTTCCAGGGAGAGTTCTAAACCTACGCGAACCACGACATACAAGATGTACTAAGGACCTACGATGGTAACCTCGACATTTGAAAGTACCTTCGAATCAAACGGGTCTGGAAACGGAAAAGCCCCCGATCTGAAGACCGAGAAAAGGCAGCTAAGACAAAAGGACAACTCCCAGAAGAAGCTGGTGATCTTTGATTTTGATGATGTGAACAACCTCTTACAACAAAATGAGCCTATAGAAGTTTGCAAAGATACAGGGTTTGATAATTTGTATTCATATTATCGAGAGATGAATTTCCCGTTACCGGAACTTCCAAAGAAACTGGTCAACTTAACCAGCGTAAGCTATAGGAAGAAGAGTGGATCAGCTGCCGATGTACTTCCGGATGAACTCTTTGACAACTTCCACAAGAAAATGAAGAAAGAAGAGAAAGGCATGACAAACGAAGATAAAGTTCGCATCTTATCAGACATCGATAACCTCAATACAAAACGCGATACACTATTGCAATATGATTGGGCAAGGCATCTTCCAGCTATAACAAGAATCAAAGACTACTACAATCTCGAGGAGTTGGAGTTGAAAAAGGAGCTTACAATTGCTGAAATTGGTCGCTTGAACCAGAAGCACGAGTCTTGGAAAAAGCGCTTCGACCAAATGCAAGGCGATATAAAAGAATTCGAAAAGGTTGAAGTCGACCAAGAAGAATCTGACGACGAATATAATATGTCTTTATCTGACTTGCGAGAAAAAAGAAGAAAACAACGACTTCGGAGATACGGTCCAATAATAAAGCTCAACTTGAACAATGGCTACTGTATCGTCATGGATCCTGTTCTTCCACCGGTACTTATTAAGTCCAACGCAAAGCGAAAATTCAAAAGGAGAAAATCACTGTTGAAGGAAAGAAGTAATGGGGTGAATCGAAAGACAATGGATCTCCCTAGCAAAACGAAAACTTCTCTCGAGGACGAAAGCAAAGCGAGGAGCATCTTCCGAGAGCTTTCTAAGGCAAACGTTGCCCAAGATGCGGAATTTCTGATTCCGAATTCGTACAAGAGAGCGGCTGTTTCTACGAGAAAGGATAGGGTAGAGTTTAGGGCATTATTCAAATAGGTAGATCCAAAAAGGATCAAAATGCATTAAGTTATGGGTTATAGCTATGTAAAGTCTTCCATCGAAGTGATTAGCTTATCAAAAACTTCATCTCCACTATTAATAACGGACAAGTCTATATTAATGTTTGTCTCGTTTGCGGTACGGAAGGGCTGTCTTAAATCTGTCTGCGCCTTATTTGGTCGAAAGTCCTCAATTGCCTCACTTGTCACACCAAACTTGTTGATGAGTTGTTCACGAAATTTAACTAATGAGCATAGTGCTTGTGCACGCCATTTTAGCGATGGTGATCTTTTACTCTCATTCTTAGCAATTTCAACAACATCCATACCCAGAGTGCTAAGCGCATTGTCAATTCCATTGATAATAATCAACACCTCCTCCAAAGAAGTGAATCGAATTGCAGCCATATTCACTATTGAGTAAACAATTACGTCCCTATCAAGCTCGCTTTTCACGCTATATTGAAACACTTTGCTGATGGAGGTGATGAACTTTTTCTTTGACGAATAGTTGCCTTTCACAACTGAATACAACATTGAAAAGTGGCTGGATTCCTTCAAAAATGTAGCAGAAACTCGCTTCCTGTACTCCACTGCAATCTTAATTGCCTCCATGTAATTGTTCCCAGTCAATGATTCGTGTTTATCGAATATATCCTTGTGCAACTCCCATGCTGTTTTTGAAATTGACTTGTTACTGGACGCTTCCAAAGCCAAAATAGTTGGAATGCATACCTTGGGGTTAGCAAACCCTAAATTAATAACAGATTCTAGGAAATTCACCGGAAGTTGCGAAAAGCTCCCGTTATCAAGAAGGCAGAACTCAAGTATCTTACCAAGATACCTTTGGACTAATCCAGCACACACTCCGTCATTGATGTAGTTCGAGGAATTTCCATGGAATACAGCGATATCAAGTTTCGTATTGGATGACGTTATGCCCTTTACCCCATTTTTCCTTTGGGTGTTGATGTCTTCCGAGTGCAAAAAATCAAATATTCCTTGAATAATGCCGTGTATGACCATCAAGTCAGCGCTACTCTCAAACTCTGTATCAAAAACTTTCAACACATGGTCTGATAGAAACAATTTTGGATGAGTGCTGCAGATATGAATAAGATTCTTGATTGCAACACATCTAATTTTAACATCTGTTGTCAGGTCACAAAAATATAGCATGAACTTGACAAGCATACTCACCACAGATTCGTTTTCCTTAAGTCTGCCGAATGACTTACTGAATACTTCGCGATGCTTTTCAAATTTGCAAAATTTGCCGGAACAACCTAGTAAATGGAGCAATTTTTGAAGTTTGGGATCGAATTCGGCAGCTGAATTCACCTTCTTAGATTCAACGAATGGTCTTAACAAACGTAAAGTCGAAACTGTAGCATTTGCAATTTTAACGGTGTTGCCTTTCAATTCGCTAACCTTCCAGACACATGGCATCGCTTCATGCAATTCTTGTGCGGTAAATTTAGTAAGCTGTTGTAGCAAATAGTCCTGGATGCTTGCCGAAAGATCGGGTCTTAAAGACTTCAAGTTTTTGAGGGACTTATTCACTATCTGTAAACTGTAAAGCCTGGATCGATCCTTGCTTTTGCGGTCTGTCATTAAGTGAGGCATAAGGTAGCTTAACTGGTCTTGAGATAGTAAAGACCCATCACAACTAACAAGTGTGGATACTAGACGTAAATAACGGTCAAGGGTCTCTCCAGAGAGTTCAACAACGTTATCTAACGCCGCCTCCATTATGGCTTTCAAGGAATTTTGGATCGCAGGTTTTGTAGAAGGTAGAACACGGTTAATGACAAAGAATTCAAAACTATTCTGCACCTTCTCAGAACTGTGAAGTACATCTAATAATATTTCGATCTTTGTTATCTTGGGGGCAGCAATTTTCGTTGATTCCGACCAAGTTTTACCTTCCAAAGGGGCATCAAACCAAATAAACAAGACAAAACTAATCGCCGCGTCTTGAACAGCTGTGTCTTCATCGTCCACTTTTCTTAAAACTTTTGAGCCTATGTCTGCCATCACTGATTTGGAGTTGGTGTGAATATACATCTCTCTTGAAAGCTTTATGACTCGTTTTCTAACTTGAATACTGGTGTCATTCAAGCATGCACATATTGGCTGGTAGAATCTTTCTATGACGTCTGGCTTCGAGCTGAGATACTTACTAATCAAATCGATGACAGCATCTCTGACCAAGGGAGAACTATCTGTTAATCTATTTGAGATAGCCTCCTGAAAGTATGGTGACAGGATCAAGATCGGCAGAAGCTCTATGAGAGACGACAATATTTTAATCGCTCTTGTCTTAGCTTTGATGCGGGTGCTTTCCAAGGATGAGAGAAGAATCCTCAAAAAATTCTCATATAAATCTGGGAGTTCTCTGGTTAGCAAGATTCTAGAATAGGATTTCCCAGCCTGTTGAATGAAGTCCATATTTTGGGTCAGACTATGCGTATCCAGAGTTGAGAATCCCTTGAGCATTGACCTGAAACCTGGTAAAATGAGGACCTTTAATACCCCTTTGTCGTTGCCTTTAGTAATGAATGGTTGTAATTGCATGACAACCAGTAAACTAAAATATCGAGCGGCATTAATCAAGTATTTGTTCTTCAGGCATTCTGAAAGTAAAAACTCCAAGCTCGTCTTGGCGTCTTCGTTAAACATTCTGATATTTTCGTCTGACGCTTCAGAAGTGAGCTTGACGTGGTCCTCTTGTGAATTCTTCAACTTTAAAATGCGCTCAGCAATCATGCCCGACATTTCTAAAAAGTATGTTTCAGCATGGCTACCACTAGCTTGGTTTTTTATTGCTAGTAAAAATGATTTCCAGATCGACAGCAAGAGTAACTCACAACCCGGCCACTCTGGCAATACTATCATGGAAATCAAGTCCTCAAGGAGCATTTCAATTATGCTCCTCATTTGCGCGTCCATATTGTTGGAAATTTTACGCACAATGAATGCTGAGATGTCATTCGCAGTCTTCAAAGCTCCCGAGAAACTATCACTGCACAATTCAAAGAAGCCATTCAATTCTTTCTCATTTGAGTCCTTTTTTTGGAGTATGGCTTCGCTCGTAGTCAGAATTGACTTCAGATCGAGGCCCTCAACCAAGTTCACAAATAACCCACTGAGAAATTGGATACTCCCGCCTCGGGCTAATTTAAGCTGTCTAGCCGTGCTCTTTTGAGTTGAAAGCTTTTCAAAATTAGACGTCAACTCATTTAAAATAAACTCACGTTGGTCACTCTGATGTGTGAAAATCTTCACGAGAACGTTGCAGGCTGCCGCTCGCAAGTTCTCCATAGAGGGCACAGCTCCAGATTTTGTTACTGGATCTGCAAAAATTAGAAGAACTGAAAGGTATTCCAAACGAGTTATAATGTGTTCATCTGTGCAATAATTTCGCAGCTGAAAATCTGCAAAAAGATTCAACAACGTTGTCAACTCCAGAGAAACACTAGCCAACAGCTTGTCAATGGAGGCACGATTTTCAGTTTCGATATCATATTGGTATGACGGGATCAAGACTTCTCGAGCAAGCGTAGCCATATATTCTGTCACCGATTGCAAAAAATCGCCTACGAATAGCCGTCTATCCAGTAAACTGCTATTCAATATAAGTAACAACACTTTGCTTGCTTTGAGTAGTTTCACAGAATTTGAACAGATATCCTCAAGTTCGTCTCTGTAGTTATGCAATGGTTCCCAATCTTGTTTATTTGCATGTACCAATATGTCATTGCAAAACTCCTGTAGCTTCACGAGCAACGCGGTGTCTATCTCTTCCATCAAGGGATGATCATAAATGACGTGCAAACTAAGGAGTACTTCTGTCAATTCTTCATGTTTCAATTCACCCATCTCATTCAAACGATCGAGAACTTCGATAAGCTTAGTAACAGCCTTTACTTGTATTTGATTTCCAGCCAAATATGTTTGCATCTGTACCCTGGGTGCTTTAAGTTTCTCTTTTTCGTCACCTGTGTCATCTCGCTTTCGCTTGTTTACCGAGGTGACTTCACTTTGAATTCCGAGAGCTTGAAGCTCTTTCTTAATTTTCCTGGCGTACTTCTTGTTATGCTCATTAGTATTGTCGCTATAGTTCTTTCGCACTGATAATCGTGTCACGTCGGTGGTCCTATGCTGCAGTGGTTGAGCTCGTGGTGTTCCATTAACCGGGCTTATGCTCGCTAGTATTCTCTGTTCAAGTACAGGTAATGAGCTTGGGGTTTCAAAAGGCGAACTAACTTCCACATGTTCTTTGAATGCTAGTTCGCTCAATTCGCTGTCTTCGAAATGCTTTATATCAGTAGCTAAAGTTTCAAAAAGGTCATGGAACTGCTCTCTTTGATCTCGAATCAAGTCACTTCTAGTATATGAAATATTCAAATTCAGGTCATTTAGGCCATGGATGAGCCCACTTGGTGCTATAATAGGTGCCACATCTTGTCGTGGTATCAAATGTAGTAGAGGAGTCACGCTAAGTGCCTCTCTAAGGTTGGAAGGATTTCTCTCATCCATCAATTACGGCTCACTCGTGTTCTAGTTTTTTACGCGCCTTGATCTAAATTTTTGGCTCAGTTTTGTTCTACAATATTTTGGGCTGCCTAATACACTAAAAAACTATAATTCTTATCTAGAACCTGGAGGCGACTGGCCTGAATTCAGCTGACTCAGTTGCCTGGACTGTTGTTTCTGTTGTTGCAATTGCTGCTGCTTTTGGATCATGGCGTTCTTTCGTTGTTCATACTCCAATCTGCTCATTCCTTGCATCTCTCCCATCTTTCTCTGCTGAAGAAGCTGTTGTTGCTGCTGCTGCAATTGCATAGTTGCATCCAAAGACAGACCTGGCAGAATCTGCTGGTTTTGTAAGTGTTGCGCAGATTTAGCAGCCTTCAATCTCTGTAGTTGACTCCTCTCTTGAGGTGTCAAACTCGAAACTGAAACTGGTCCTTGCTGTTGTTTGTTTCCACGGAATTGGGTCCCACCTTGTTGAGTACCATACCTGTTTTGCTGCTGTGCTTGTTGTTGCTGATTGAGCCTATTTTGTTGCAGCTGTTGCAAATTGGCCAAGTACTGTGCAGCAAGTTTCGTCACTTGTTCCTTGGTGAAACCTGGATTTTTCTGCTGGATCGAGTTGATGATAGCACTGACTTGAGCAGGAGCAAACTGAATTCGAGCTCTAGGAACCCCTGATTGCAATGGCTGTGTTGTCAGCGCTTGCAGCGAACCTTGTCCTTGTGCAGCACGCGGAATCTGTGCACTCTGAGGGACTGTTTGCAGTGTTGCAGTTAGAGGGCTTGAAATTGTTTGACCTTGTTGAAGCTGCAGCGCCATATTTGGTTGGCGGATGGCCGACGACAGTCCAATTTGACTCAGTTGTGTTTGCTGCGGCAATTTCCCTGCTTGAGCTGCCTGGAGCATTTCTGGACTCTTCCCTGCTGCATTCATCTTGAGCTGGGAGTTTTGCTGCATCATTCTCCTTTGCTTTTGAAGAAGCTGTTGTATCTGCTCAGGAGTATACGGAGTGCCATTCGGTGTCGTAGGAACTTTGTTGAGTAAAGTCTGACCCAGTTGCGAAGATTGACCCAGTTGCGAGCCAGGAACCTGTCCTGGAGGCATTGGAGTTGGTATCTTCGCTTGAGTTTGAGGAGAACTTCCGCCAGCTGCTGCTGCTGCAGCAGAGGCTGGAAGTCCCGATCTACTTTGACCTGACGCTCCAATGATTGTCTGGGCACCACCGGTTCCTGGACGAGCATTACCAGCCCTTTGCAGTTGAGAAACAGCTGCCATCATACGACTTCTAGTTGCTTGCTGGTTGATGTACGCTTCTTGAATTGTCTTGTCTCTCTCAAACTTCAATTTGGACAACTCTGCTGGTGTAGGGATGCGGTCAGTGGTGCGCTTTCCGAGATTAGGTGACTGGTTTCCGCTTCCAGGTTGCAGTCCTGAAGACAGCGCTGCTTGTGCTCCTGGTGACGAAACGTTACCGTTTCCAACAGTTGCCGGCGTTGTGTTGTTGGTCGTTGCAGTTCCTGTAGCTGTCTGTGAACCAGTTGGAGAAATCGCAGTTTCGTTGCGTTTACTGCTCAATTTTGCTGCAGCAATCTCTCTCTTCTTCATACTCTTGCGCATGGCATCAAAAAGCGATGCCCAACGCAATCGCCTGTGGCCACGCTGGATACTTTCTGTGCCAACACCTAATGGTGATATACGTCTCTTAGTAGTCAGCTGTGCCTTGTGTGCATGTTCCAACCACTTCTGAGCATGGTATGCGTACACTCCTTTCATGTCAGAAAACTGGAACTTCTCGTTGAGCTGAATATACCTCTCGAAGCATTGCCAAGGGGTTCTTCTCTCTATATTCGACTTATACGTCTTCAAGCTGGCAGTCAGTGACAGCAAGTGCTCTGAAATCAACTCCCAATTGAAGCAGAACTCCGCAACGTAGTGAATCAAGTATTTGTCGTCTTGAGGAAGCCAGATTGTTGGCGATCTATACTCGATGTTCTTGATTAACGGAGGCTTTGGAGGCTTCAAGTAGCTAAAGCGGCGCCGGGACTGGAATCCGAAGAGTCCCTTCTGGTATTCCGGTGGACTCATCGCGGATGACTTCTGCCCAGGCTTCTTGTGGCTCGATTCCTTGAGGATAACCTTATACCAATCGTCATCGTCTTCGAATGGGTGTAACAAACGCGAGATTGGAATCATCGAATTGACAGTGCTCTTCAAAGGAGCAGCAGGCGTCGATGCTGGAACAATCTCGGTGGAGTTTGGAAGAGGGGTTCCTGAAGTTGCAGGAGGTGGTTGTATCTCTTCATCGAAGGGGGTATACTTTGGTAAATTCTTGATTATAGACTGGTCAATCTTCTTCAACTCATTCAAATCAACATGCAAATTAAATGGAATTTTGTGAGACTCGATTTCGCTTCTGATCTCGATTTCCTCGGGAGAAAGCATAGAGCACAATATCGGTTCTTCACCAGAAACATTTTCCTTGAGCATTGGTACCTCAGTCTCAGTCTGAGCTTCCTCCACCTCTTCGGTAACAGCTGGAACGATCGCTGTAGATTCTTCAGTACTGCCCATTTGTACATCTTCTCCTTCTGCAGGTAAAGCTTCCTCGTCACCACTTGGTGCAGCTGTAAGAGCTTCAGGATTAATCGTCGGTATCACTTCTTCCTTTCTGTCCTGCAAATGAACAATCGGTTTTCTCTTGATGCAAACAACTTTTCCGTACTTCCAGTAGTCTTTCACAGCCTGAGCCAACAAGACACAGCACGATTTCTTGAACTTAAGTGACTCTTTGAAGTCTGTAGCCATCCATTTCGCTTCGTCAAGTAAACTATCCCAGTGGAAGACGAACTTTTTTGACTTCTTCGCGTATGTGTAAGGATTATAGAACCTCTGTGGTTGCCTGAGAGACCACTTTCCTTGCCTTTTTAATTCTTCAATACGCGAATACAATACCGCAATTTTACCTTCTAGCAATGCTAACTCAAAGTTCTCAGTCATCAATGCCTTGTGGCTACCTGGAAGTAATTTAATTAAAGGTAAAGTTTGAGTCAAGTAGTACAACTCGGCTAACGAAGAAACGGTATGTGGTTGGGTAGGGTAGTGTTCAGGGATAGAAAGAATTTCAAGCTCGCTGATATCCTTAGACAAGAACTTATCCATCTCTTCTTGAGACACTTCTGCCTGTGTCTTCAAAGACTCCACAGCCGGCTTTTTAGGGGCCTTTTGGTGGTTGAATCTCAGCTGGTTTCGTATATCCAAGGTATCTGTACGAGGTCTCTTTCTGGAAGGCCCATCGTTGTGGCCATGGGTTCCTCTCTTTTTGAAGAGCTGCTGCTCGACGGCACGCAATATGCAATCTTCAAGTTTAGAACCTAACTTTCCATCTATCAAGTGCTTGAGCTCTAGTGGATTTGCAGTCGTGGTGGACAAAATACTCGGATCAACGGCCGGAGTGTGATTCAAATTTTCCAATAATGGATCTGCGGTGAGAGCAATCATCTCCTTGAGCTTGCTCAATCTGAGATCATCTTCATCGCAGATCTCCATGATGATACTAGACTATGGTTTGTTATGATGGTGAGAAAAATCCCTACTTGTCTCGTGATTTACGCTATGGATATCACGTGAATATTTTCAACTCTAATTATCTTCTTGTTCAAGCGCGTCAGATAACTGCACTCAAATGGACAGTCAATAGCTATGTAAGGTTAGATGATGATTATCTCTTCTATGGTATTTAGTCTCGTTTAGGTCAACGACGTTAGTCTTCAAAATTTAAAAAAATAAATGCGATTTCTGTGGATCGAACACAGGACCTTCAGATTAACTGTGACTGAATTTCTTCAGTCTGACGCTCTCCCAACTGAGCTAAAACCGCACTCTATGGTAATCTACGAAAAAATACTACTCTCCCTAGTGGGTAAGCAAGGAAAGTTGTCCCCAAATATATTACCTCAGTGTCAGTACAAGACATCCACGAACAAGAGCCGGTACTGAGTGTTTCGAGGCTATGCTAATGGGACGAACCTATCTTAAAGGTAGCCATATCTTTCTTTTCTAAGATTTTGTAAAAAAGTTCTAAGAAATGATTGAAAGGATGAAGATGTTATGTATTGAAGTCTTCACCAAGCTGCTTGTCCAATAATTGCATTTACTCGTGCCTATTCTTACGATTACCCTTACGTTTCCTTTATTACATGCTAAAGATTTTACTTGATGTCGAACACTGGCTTCAACTTCTTGATCAAAAGCCAGTCCTCTCTGGAGACAGTGTCTCTAAAGGCAGGATCCTTCAAGGTGTCGATGGACTTACGAGAGATCAACGAGTACAAGTTGTCAGACTCGTCGACATGTCTACCCCAAACAGGCTGTGCAGAAGATGGGTTGTCCAATCTCATGGCAACACCAGCAGAAGTCTGACCCTTCTTCACAATGTCAGATCCCTTGTGGTTAACTTCCAATGACGTCACCTTACCCAAAACCATGACATTTGGAGCCTTAGTGACTGGATCTTGACGAACCGCACAGATTGGAGTACCAATCCGCACAGCACCCTCCACAACATCCACACCGATGATCATAGGGTTACGCTTGTTGATGATTTGGATGGTCTTCAAGACACATGGCAACACGGCGTATTCCATGAAGTCCTTACGTCTCTCCTCGAGCAACTTCTTCTGGTAAGCAGTGAAAGCATCGAACAAGTGATAGATAATGTCAGCGTTGAAGATCTTGATACCCTGTTCTTCAGCGTACTGCTCAGCTTCCTTGTCGACCTTAACGTCGAAACACAACATGATTGCCAACTCAGGAGCCTTCTCCAACATTGTGGTGGCCTTCATGACATCTCTCTTGTAAACTGGACCCAAACCGATAGACATAACTGGGATCTTCATGTCCTTCAAGAAGTCAAGCAAGGCCTCCAAAGAACCCAAGGTGGAAGCCTGGACAACCACACCCTTACCACTTGTGTCAACAGAGTCTAACAAACCAGTCAAGTCCTCCATGACATCCTCCATGATCTCCTCCTCGTCGTCATCTTCACCCACAACAATCAATCTGGAACCGGCAACGGCCTTCTCCAAATCGTTGGCAGCGATCTTGACACCAAGAGCGGCCTTCACTTCCTTGTGGTGGACGTACTCACTCTTGATACGCAACTCTCTCGATGGAGGAGGTGTTAACAATGCTCTGATATTTGTAGCGATAGGTCCATTCAAACCACACAAGACAACACGGTCACCTTCTCTGAGAATACCGTTGGAAAGAACAACATCGATAGTGTAACCGAAACCTTCCACGACCTTGACTTCCAACACAGTTGCCTCGACCTTGGACAAGTACATCAACTGCTTGGACATTCTCTTTTGGGTCAACTCCATCAACAACCACAACAAATCTGGCACACCCTCACCGGTAACAGCGGAGGTTGGCACGATAGAAACGTACTTAGCCATGTTCTTGTTCTGGAAGTACAACTCAGAGTTCAATCCCTGCTCAGCCAAAGCAACCTTGATCTGCTCAAATCTGGTGTGGAACTCAGCCTGAACAGACTTGGCCTGATCGGCGTAAGAGTCACGGAAGGAGTTGTTTGGGGTGGACTTCCAGTCGTACAATCTGTCAATCTTGTTCAAGGCAACCACGAATGGAGCCTTTCTGTCTCTCAAAAGACGGATGGACTCGATGGTCTGCTGCTCCAAACCGTGCATGATGTCGATAACCAAAATGGCAATGTTACAAAGAGAGGAACCTCTGGTTCTCAAGTTGGTAAACGACTCGTGACCTGGAGTATCGATAATCAACAAACCTGGGACATCGAATGTCTGCTTCTCGTGCTTAGCCATCACTGCAGTCTTCTGTTTTATAGACTCCACAGGGAAGTAAGTAGCACCAATCTGTTGGGTAATACCACCAGCTTCACCACCTTGGACGTTAGTTTGACGCACCTTGTCCAACAATTTAGTCTTACCAGTGTCGACGTGACCCAAGATACAGCAAATAGGCGAACGCAAGTCACTAGCACCTGGTTCGTGAGACTTTTGTGCCAATTCACGCTTCTGGATCTCCTCCTTGAGCTTACGGTCAGCCTCTTCCTTAGCCTTACGAGCAGACTCCTGAGCCTTAGCAAGAGCCTCAGCCTCAGCAGCAGCCTTCTCAGCGGCAGCCTTCTCAGCAGCGGCCTTCTCAGCAGCGGCCTTCTCAGCAGCAGCCTTCTCAGCATCTTCCTTGTCATCAGCGACCTCCTCACCCTCTTCCTCATTCATGGCAGTTTCCCAGTCATCGGCAACCTCCTCGTCCTCCTCAGCTGCCTTCTCCCAGTCATCGACTGCGTCCTCTTCTTCCTCAGCAGCTGGAGCCTCTTCCTTCTTCTCCTCAACCTTTTGGGCTCTCTGGATGAAGGTCTTTGGCTTGGTAGACTTTCTCTTGGTGTAGACAATCTTCTTTGGCTTGTCCTCTTCTTCACCCTCGTCCTTCTTTTGCAAACCGGCCACAATCACACCGCTCTGCAATAACTGTGTACGACGACGCTCTTGCAACTTCTTCTCTTCCTTTTGCTTCTTGGTGAGGTACTTACCCTCAGCCTTCAACTGCTCCTTCTTGGCCTTTTCTCTCTCCTTCTTGGCAGCTCTGGCGGCTTCCTTTTCAGCCTCAGTCTCAGCAGCCTTTCTCTCTTCCTCACGAACGCGCTCCTCTTCCTCCTCTTCCAAACGCTTCTGCTCCTCCTCCAACTTCTTGTTCATCTCGAGTTGACGCTTCAAAGCAGCGAGACCAGCTGGGACCTTCTTACCACCCTTCTTTGGGGCGGCCTTTGGCTTCTCAGTTTGTGCTTCTGGTTCTGGGGTAGCTTCAGCAGAGCCCTTAGAGGAGTTGGATGCAGCAGCTGCTGCAGCATTGGCCTTGTTGGCTTCCTTAATAGCCTCTTTTTTGTTGGCCTGCTGGGCCTTCTTCAATGCTGCTGCCTCTTTCTTAGCCTGCTTTTCGGCCTCCTTCTTCAACTTTTCCTTTTCCTTCTTGGACAAGAGTTTTGGAGCGTCCTTGGACTTGACCTTCTCTTCTTCCTCCTTATCCTGCTTCTTTTGCTTGGATTTACGAATTGAGCTCAAAAAGTCGCCTCCAGATGGTTCATCAGCCGCGTTCTCACCCTCATTTGGGTCCTGCGAGTCGCCGTTTTCTGTGGCAGTCTCAGAAGTGACTCCGAATTCTTCGGCCTGGGGGGTTTCTTCCTCGTCCCAGAAGTCTCCTCCGGATTTTCCTTTGCTCTTCTTTCCCATTATGTGGTTTGTTAAAAATCACTAGTAGTGTAAATTGTCATCGATCAAGAAAAAAATTTCATTAGCAATCGCACGACTTTGAGCATCAAAAAGATTGAAAAGTTGTACTTGAACACCTCAAAGCAATGACGACCGTTGAAAAGATCAAGGCCATCGAAGATGAGATGGCCAAGACCCAGAAGAACAAGGCCACCTCCTTCCACTTGGGTCAGCTTAAGGCTAAGTTGGCCAAGTTGAGAAGAGAGTTGCTCACAGACAGTTCTGGCCTGGGAGGTGGAGGTGGTGTTGGTTTCGATGTCGCACGTACTGGTGTGGCCACGATTGGTTTCGTTGGTTTCCCGTCTGTTGGAAAGTCTACATTATTGTCCAAGTTGACCGGAACTCACTCTGAGGCTGCTGCTTACGAGTTTACCACCTTGACCACTGTCCCTGGTGTCATCAAGTACAAGGGTGCGAAGATCCAGATGTTGGACTTGCCAGGTATCATTGAGGGTGCTAAGGATGGTAAGGGTAGAGGTAAACAGGTTATTGCTGTGGCAAGATCGGTTAACTTGATCTTCATTGTGTTGGATGTGAACAAGCCAATGCACCACAAGAAGATCATCGAGCATGAGTTGGAGGGTATGGGTATAAGACTCAACAAACAACCACCAAACATCGTGATCACAAAGAAGGAAAGAGGTGGTATTAACATCACCAATACTGTGCCTTTGACACATCTTGACAATGACGAGATTAGAGCCGTCATGTCTGAGTACAGAATTAACTCCGCCAACATCGCGTTCCGTTGTGATGCCTCTGTCGACGACCTCATCGACGCCATCGAAGAGAAGAACAGAAAGTACATTCCAGCCGTCTATGTGTTGAACAAGATCGACTCC
This sequence comes from Kodamaea leandrae, assembly GCA_030564445.1. Classification (NCBI taxonomy): domain Eukaryota; kingdom Fungi; phylum Ascomycota; class Pichiomycetes; order Serinales; family Debaryomycetaceae; genus Kodamaea; species Kodamaea leandrae. The sequence continues at coordinate 322,339 of JAJLUV010000014.1, read as the reverse complement.
TTCTCCATTGAGGAGTTGGACTTGTTGTACAAGATTCCCGACGCCGTCCCCATTTCCTCTGGTAATGGCTGGAACTTGGACGACTTGTTGGAGATCATGTGGAACAAGTTGAACTTGGTGAGAGTGTACACAAAGCCAAAGGGTAAGTTGCCCGACTTTAGTGAGCCAGTTGTCTTGCGTAGTGAGAGATGCACTGTTGAAGACTTCTGTAACTCCATTCACAAGTCGTTGGTGGATGACTTTAGAAACGCCATGGTCTACGGAACCTCCGTCAAGCATCAGCCTCAGATCGTCGGTTTGAGTCACAACTTGGAGGATGAAGATGTGATCACCATTTTGAAGAAGTAGAGCGCATGAATTTATAGAGCACCACAAATGTGCATGGGGGGAGTATTACTGATACTTGAATGGATACAACGGTAGATAAAGAGTGTAGATTAGCCAGCAATAGACTAGACTTTCAGAATTCCTACAAGTAGACCTTAAACTTGATAGTACTTTCCTTTCATATAACCCTTAAGTAGTTTCCTATGAACTAAGGAATTCACTTATTTCAGTACTTGCATCTCTCAATCAAGTTCTTTTGGATTCAAGTTCGTTCTGCTATTTTGGACGATGTAATAGCAAGATGTTCATGGACAGTGAAATACAAATTTCAATTTCAAGAAACTAGATTTCTGAGAGCTGCACTCCACCAGCAAGATATAGACTTTGCTCTACACGAACCCTGGGAAACCTGATCTTTGTTTAGCTTCTCCTCTTCGTAGCTTTGTGTACGATGGAGTCACGTGTCGTGGTCAAAAACACGGCGAAAAAAAACCACCTAGCCAAATCGAACCTCTTCATAGAACGCTCTTCTGCAAAGGAAAAAGCACCGCTCTGTGACAGCATACCCAAACAAAAGCTTCTTCGGGATGTCAGTTTTACCGCCAGACACGCAGAACGTGCTTTCGCAATTGTTGGGCAGTCTCTACTCATCAGACAATGCAGTGCGTTCCGCTGCCGAGGAACTTCTTGAGACGGAGTGGACTACCCGTGAGAACGTGGAGTCGCTCTTGATCTTCCTCGCCGAACGTGCATGTGCTACTGAGGACGAGAGCATGCGCGCTTTTGCTGCAGTTCTTTTCAGACGTGTGGCCATAAAGAGCCCCAAAGATTTCACCACAGTGACAGACCGCACTATTGGTGTTATTAGCGATCCTGCAAGAACCCAGATTAGATCCATTCTTCTCTCTGGTTTCACCCTGGTTCAGACAAATCAGGTCAGACACAAACTCAGTGATGCCATTTCAGAGGTGGCTAAGGAAGACGCTTCCCCAGCAGGTACATGGAACACTCTTATTCCAGCTCTTTTTGAGGCAACTTCGAACCAGGATCCTTCTTTCAGAGAGTCTGCTTTCCGTGTTTTTGCCCTGGCTCCTGAGCTTATCAACAAGCAGTACATTCAACAGTCCCTCCCTGTTTTCAATTCGGGTTTTGACGACACTAGTGACGATGTCCGTATCGCTGCCTGTACTGCATTCGTGGCCTTCTTCCGCGAGTTACCAAAGAACTCATGGGCTAACTTGTCACCTCTTTTACCAAACTTGTTGAACTCATTGCCGCGCTTCTTACAGAATGGTCAAGACGCCTCCCTTGCTCTGGTTTTGGAGCTGCTCATCGACTTGGTGGAGTTGGCCCCTAAAATGTTCAAGGAAATGTTTCCTACTATTATAGAGTTTTGCTCTACTGTGTGCAAGGACAAGGATTTGGAGAGCAGCACCCGTATGGCGCTGTTGGAACTTCTCACCACCTTTGCTGAAGTTAGTCCTGCTATGTGTAAGAGAACTACTTCCTACACTAGTAGTATCGTGGTGATCACCTTGTCCATGCTCACAGAAGTGTGCTTAGACGATGATGACTGTGCTGAGTGGAACAACAGTGTTGATGTCGACGATGACGAGGACGAAATAGAGTACCTGGTGGCGCGCCAGTCCTTGGACAGAGTCTCTCTTCGCCTTGGTGGCCAATCCTTGGCTAGTCCATTGTTCCAATACTTACCTGCTATGATCAACAGCGGTGACTGGCGTGAGAGACAGGCTGCTTTGATGGCTCTCTCCGCTGCTGCTGAAGGTTGCGCTGATGTTCTCACTGGCGAAATCCCAAAGATTTTGGACATGATTTTGCCTCTGTTACAGGACTCCAACCCAAGAGTGCAATTTGCATGCTGTAACGCTTTGGGTCAGATGTCTACTGACTTTGCTGATGTGATTCAGCGCACTGCCAGTGACCGCATCTTGCCAAGCTTGATTGTGATGCTTACCAACAAGACAGTCCCAAGAGTCCAGGCACACGCAGCAGCAGCCTTGGTCAACTTTTCTGAGGCAGCTTCGAAGGAGGTTCTCGAGCCTTATTTGGATGACCTTTTGAACAACTTGCTTGGCCTCTTGCAACTGCCAAAGCGTTATGTCCAAGAACAGGTTTTGACCACCATCGCCATCATCGCTGATGCTGCCGAGAAGAAGTTTATCAAGTATTACGATACACTTATGCCTATGCTTACAGACGTTCTCAAGCTGGATGACATCGTGGGAGGCGATGAGAACAGACTTCTCAAGGCAAAGTGCATTGAATGCTGCACTTTGATTGCATTGGCAGTCGGCAAGGAGAAGTTTGCTCCTCACCTGCGTGATGTGATCCAGTTATTGGGTCACATCCAGCAGACATCTGTGTTGGAAGACGACCCTGTGAAGGAGTACCTTGAGCAAGCTTGGGGTCGTATCTGCCGTATCATTGGTCAGGACTTTTTGCCATACCTTCCCGAAGTCCTTCCACCTTTGCTCTTGGCTGCCCGTGCTACTCAGGATATTTCCCTCTTGGAAGAAGAACAAGTGGAGGAGTTCAACCTGAATGACGAGTGGGATGTCATCAACATTTCGGGAAAGCTCATTGCAGTGCATACTGCTGCGTTGGATGATAAAGTGAACGCAATGGATCTCTTGAGAACTTATGCCATTCAATTGAAGGGCGACTTCCAGCCTTGGGTGCGTGAAGTGATCCAAGATATCGCTATTCCTGCATTGGACTTCTACTTGCACGATGGTGTCAGATGCCTGGCTGCACTCACGTTGGCGCTGTTATTGCGCTGCCTGGTTTATGCCACTGGCTCTTCCCTGACAGAAACTCTTGGATTCTGGAGTCAAATTGTCAACAAATTGGTAGAAGTCTTGACAAAGGACCCAGTGCCTGAAATCCTCGTTGCATACTACACTGCCTTGGTCGAGTGTATCCACGACCTTTCTGACAACGCCTTGTCTTCTCAGCAATTACAGGCTCTCGCAACCACCTTAAATGAAAACATGACTGCTATCTACGGCCGTATCAAGCAGCGTGAAAGCGAGGAGGACGAGTACACTGAGGATGTGGAGGAAGACGAGGAGGAGCTTACTGATGAAGAATTGTTGAATGAAATCAACAAGGCTGTTTCTGCAATCTTCCTGAACGCGAAGTCCAACTTTTTGCCTAGCTTCCAAGCTTTGGCCCCTACCCTTACTACCTTCCTCAACGATGAGAACACTAGCATTAAACTCTGTGGATTGTGCATAGTGTGTGATGTGTTGGAACACTGTGGCCAGGACCTGGTAGTTTACAAAGACATGTTTGCCAATGTAGTTGGTGAGTCTATCACGTCGCCACACGCTGGAATTCGCCAGGCTGCACTGTACGCTGTTGGTGTTGCTGCTCAACACGGCGGTGATGCCTACGCTGACTTTGGTTTAGCATGCTTGGAGCCAATGTTCAAGATGGCTGGTGTTCCAGATGTAAGAGCTGAAGAGAACGTGCATGCCACTGAGAACTCGATAGCTGCTATTGCCAAGGTCTGCCACAGATATGCTAGTCAGGTGCCCAGCTTGGACGCTGTTTTGGAGCAGTGGATCTCACTTTTACCTATCGTTCAGGACGAGACTGCTGCACCTTTTGCTTACACATTTTTGGCCGAACTTATCAAGTCTCAACACACTGCTGTGAGAAACAACATTCCAAAGGTTATCGACCTGATTTTGCAGGCTTTGAGCTACGCTTCGATCTCGGGTAACACTGCCCAGAACGTTGTCGGAGCTGCACGCCAGTTATTGGGTTCGATGCCACAGGAGGAGGCTGTTGCATTATTGGGCAAGAACCCTGCGGAAATCGAAGTGGTGAGAAAGTGGTTTTCGTAGAGAATAGTCATGAAGGATGTCCTTCCAGATCATATATAATACATGTTTTTAGATAGAAAACGTAGGGGTGTTACATGAGTGGCTAAGAAATCAGTAGATATGAAGGTACATACAAATCAAAGATAAGTTCTAGTTATTTCTGAACGCTCGAATTACTGAACATCGCACGATTGTATTGGAGTACTTTTTTGATCCTGTAGATTGATTTTCGCAGCCAGTATTTCGTTTGTCGTGCATTGCGCAAATTCTCACCAATGAAAATCCAGGAAAAATCAGCAGAAAATCAAGAACTAGAGCCTTAGTACCCAATACAATGCAAGACTTACCACCTATCGGAGGCTACGAGCCAGTTCAATGGAAGAGAAACTTGCCATCTAGAGGTTTCAGACCAACAGTATACTTCTGGGGAATCACTGCTTTGATGGCCTTCGGTTACTACAGATACTACAAGGGTGTGGATGAGCAGCGTGAGTTGGCCAGAGAAAAGCAGTGGGCTCGTTTCCACTTGGAGCCTTTGTTACTCGCTGAAGAGGACAGAAATGTTGCCAGAAGATGGTTCAGTGAGAAGGCCAGACAAGAGTTGGTGAGAGAGTCCATGAAACCAGAACAACAGGCCAAGTTCGACGAAGAAATTTACAACGACAAGTCCAAGTTCCGTTTCCCCAAGTACACAGCAGGTGCATCTCCTTCCGAGCACTAGACTATTCATAGCATATAATCAAAAGAATTCAGGCAGAAACAGCGATGTAAGTGGCATTGGTGTTTGGCCACATCATGGTCAGAATGTCAACAAGATCAACAATATGAGCGGATTACGTTCAACCTTTATCTATTGGATATCAATCCTCCAGGTTATCTTTAAAGATCCCTTTGAACTTAGTTGTGTAGTGTAGGCTTAATTTTCCTGTCATGAAACCAGTTTTCTCGGGCCAATTTCGTGCGAAAGATTAAATTATCAAATAGAATCATGGCAACCAAGATTACCACCAAGGAGCAAGTTGAGAAGTTGCTTGACTCCTACGACTACTTCCTTTTTGACTGTGATGGAGTTTTGTGGCTCGGTGACCACTTGATCCCAGACGTTCCTGAGACCTTATCTCTCTTGAAATCAAAGAGCAAGGAATTGATCTTTGTCACCAACAACTCCACCAAGTCAAGAGAGGACTACATTCACAAATTCGAGAAGTTGGGTATCCACGGTATCAAGAAGAGTGACCTTTTCGGATCTTCTTACGCATCAGCCATCTATATCGATAAGATTTTGCAATTGCCAAAAGATAAGAAAGTCTGGGTATTGGGTGAGGCTGGTATTGAAAAGGAACTTCATGAATTAGGATACCAGACCGTTGGTGGAACTGATCCAAACCTTGCCAAGAACGGAGTTGAGTTTGATCCGAATGATCCTCAATTGCTGAACTTGGACCCTGACGTTGGAGCTGTTGTGGTTGGACTTTGCACCTCCGTCAACTACCTCAAGTTTAGTGTGACAATGCAATATTTATTGAAGAAGGACATCCCCTTCATTGCTACCAACATTGATTCAACTTTCCCTTCGAAGGGTAAGTTGCTCATTGGTGCGGGCCTGATCATCAAGACTATGGAAACCGCTAGTGGAAGAGAACCGGATGCTGTTTGCGGAAAACCAAATCAGGGCATGTTAAATGCCATCAAAGCCGATAGACCGGGATTGTCAAAGGATACTGGCCGTGGGCTCATGATTGGTGATAGACTCAATACAGACATGAAATTTGGTCGCGACGGTGGTTTGGACACCTTACTCGTGTTAACCGGAATTGAAACTGAGCAAACTGTTTTAGCCGAGAAAGTGCAACCAACATATTACGCCGATAAACTTAGCGTTTTGTACGAGTTGACGAAATGAGAACTTAGACAATAGAATATATATAGACATAGAGATATGCAAACTTTGTTCATGTAATTATCATTGTTGTTTCTTACAATGATATTTTATTTAGATGGAGTTCCATGGGTATTAGCGTTTGGACGCAAAAATAGTGTGTCAGAAATGCGACTCGCAGATGCTCGATCTATTTTAGGCGACCTCGGAGATCTCTTCACCAGCCAATATTACGAAGGCCTGCGGAGATTCTCTTGTTTTATATACTCCGCGTTTGAATCATAACACAAACTAGGGGTTTCAATTGTTGTAGGTTGAAACTCAAAATATTCATCGTTTGTACGTCAACTGTGATGGTGCAAGATGTTTTAATGACGTCAGACCTGTGTATAAAAATAACCACTTCATCAGTCACGTGATTAATCTATTAATTGCCACATAACTGTACAGCAAGAGCGGAGTGGTACTCGACGGTCACCATGTGTAATCCTGCAATGTTAAAAATGCCCCTCCAACTTTTGTTGACAATCGAAGCTTACTTTACGAGGAAAAATTCTCGTCAGCTTGCCGTCTAGCTTGGTCCAAAAAATTGTATCCTTCCAAAATTTTCTGAAACCGCACTGTAGTTTTAAAAATTCAAACTCACGGCACACGGTTGTCTTAAAGTGTACACTCTACATTAAAGCATCAAAACAACTATCGCTAATCCCAACCCTCCGAACTATTGATAGCACGATACAACGCACATCTATTCCACCCCAAGCACAGAAATAGCAAACTATGTCTGAAGACAAGAGCCAGAAATTACAGGAGTCGGGCCTCGTTGAGTGGTCTGTCTTCTCTGAATTAGTAGCAATGGACGAAGATGAGGAAGGCTTCTCGAAGCTGTTGTTCCAGACGTTTGTGGATCAGGTATTAGAAACCTTCACAGAGATTGATGACAACTTGAAGGAAAAGAACTTAGAGAAATTGTCATCATTGGGTCATTATTTGAAAGGCTCTGCAGCAGCTTTGGGTTTGAACCGGATATCAGAACAGTGTGAAAGAATCCAAAACTATGGTAACAAACTAAACTTCGATAACTACGACTTGAAGTCGCGGCTCGAACAACGTGAAGATAGCGAAAACATAGAAATACCCGAAGAAGACTCAGACGACTATTGGATTGCCTTGATTGATGATGCTTTAGAGAAGGCCAGGGAAGGATTCATCAAGTCGAGGGCCGCTTTAAACGAATATTTTGACGACGAATTGTGAACAGTACCAATATGAAACAAAGTTCTTTCGTGGAATAACGAAGGCCTAGTTTCAAAGTGCGTAACACTATACCATTTATTCTGACTATTAATGCCATTTTGCTAATAATAATTGTAAATCGTTTATGGATTGCTTGTACTAACGTGTAAAGCTCTTGTATTTGTACTCAGAAAGTCAAGTTGGAAATGCATTTGTAACTGTTTACTTCGTCCTCTTCAATGCACAGAACTGAAGGTACTCTACTTCGTATGGTAAAATTTCACGGAAAATCTGGGGAATGTATAAGATCCGACCTATTCCCTTGTGTGCACCATTGGGGTCGATGATTTTATTGCATCCCAATAAATCCCATCCCAGCTCAATTACCTCTCCATTTTTTAAGAGTCTTGGTTCATTGGTGTTTGTGGATTGCTCGTCGTTGTCAATGTAATAATCGCAATCTGTAAATGGAACCACCTTGTCCTCTTCGAATTGGTTAAGATTGTTCATGTTTGGGGGTATGTAAGAAGTTTTCGCTTTTAAGGAAAGGAGCCCTTCGTTGAAGTCACCTGGTAACAAGCCGTTAAATCCACTCTTGACGAACTTTAGACGGTAGTTGTCTGGTAAGAAGAACGAATTTGGAAAGTGGTACCACTCTTTCCCAATGCAAACATTTTTAAGTCCATCGTAGACTTGAGGCTCGCGGTTGATTAGCTCAAATGTGTCTAAAGGAGCGGAGTAGTTCTCGACCAAATTCAAGGTTCTCAATGCAGATATGACTGCAACACCAACAATAAACGCACTGAATAATAACTTCACCAATCGTTGCGGTGCAAAATTCTTAGCCAAGCTGTAAAGTTTGGTAATTAAAAGTGAGGCATTGAGACAAATCAATGGGTAGGCAGGATATAAAAATCTCTCTTCCTTGTGTGGTTGCAGGAAGAAAATGGCAAACCAAACCAACATTGGCGCCAGAACACTCATGAAAACCTTTTTCTTATACATCAAAGGCACCAATATCACACCTATGCCAGAGAGGACAATCGTAAAGTTGAAATTGAGTAGCAAATTCAAGATATAGTAGCTGAAGGGCTCAGTTCCGAAAATTTCTGGTCCTTGTCCCTCTCCTCCAAAGACATTATACAAGACAATGTTGAGAGGAACAATGACAAATTTGTCATAGAAATACGAATCAATTCCTGATATCGCTCCTAATATAACAACTAGGGCAACGAAACATTTCACAATCAAGGTAATGACTTCCCTAGATGTAAAAAGAGCGAATAAACCGAATGGAATCCCTAGCGCCAATGCAAACGGCCACCCCAATAATCCACCCAATAAGAACCACACAATTGCTTTGATATAGTTAGACGTGGATCTTTCAGATTTGAAAATCAGTGCAATTGCCAACAAGTTGCACTGCATCGCAAAGCTGGAAGGTAACAATGCAACACCGGCATGGGACATTCCAGGAGCAACGGAGCTAAAGAACAAGAACCACCCGGCAACTTGCAAAGAAATGCTTTTCCTTAAAGATTTGAAAAGTGTGATTTCGGCATAACTGGTGAATCCACAGAGTGCTATTACCCGAAGAGCGTAGAATTGGTAGTATGATCCGGTAAACTCTTTGTTTGAAAGAAACTTAACTGGCCAGGCAATCAAATAGTATGGTAGTAAGTATGCATATGATCTAATCGCGTATTCAGGTGAATATTCCCAAGTTTCTTTGCCGAAGCCACGAAGCAATAAATTCAAAGATTCCCAATAATTGAAGGTCTCGTCGCAATCAGCGATGATCATGTATGCCGCCGCATATAATCTGGTCGCTATATTAAAGCCAATCAAGAGCCATTCAATGAGGCTCAAACTCTTAGTCTTTTTCAACTTTATGGGCTTACGGTCTGGTTTCATTTTGACAACTGGGCCAAATTTTCAGTGGAAGCGCGTTTTAAAAAATCAATACTACAAATCGTCCTCTAAAAGTGTGTAATTAGCGATCTATATAAGCTAAATTTTTATCTATTTGGGTCATTGACGCACGGGTCTCCTGATAAGAACGCCCCCTAGGTTTGTATTAGTTGGAAGGTTCATCTTGGGAATATTATGTGCGAATAACGTTCTAAATTTTGCCAATTCAGGCTTCTTGACATAGGCATTCTTGAAGTTGATGATGGCATTAGTTGAGTAGATGTTGATAACAAATTGCTTCTTGAGTTGCGCAACCATATAATTGAAGAAGTTGATGTTCATTTTGTTCGATTCAATCCTCACTGACTGAGAGTCTTTGCTTAACTGAAGCTTCTCAAACTCATGCTTGTAATTGTTTGCATCATCAAACACAGCCATCTCCTTGAACTCTATTCTCGCATGCTGACATGTTCCACAGGAGCATGTGTTCAACCTATCAAAGAAATGAGGAGACCAAGTCTTGAAGTAATCCGGGATAACCAAGTTCGTCAAGTTGGTCAATGCTGACAACCTTCTCAAAAGTATATCAAATCTGAAAAGGCCATGGTTGTTCAAACAGTCGCTCAAATTCAAAGAGAGAGACTCAACTGACTTAATGCAATTGTAAAAGTATGGGTCTTGAAGCAAGTTGTTTAACTGGTGCAAATTTTGGTGGGAGTTATTGGAGTTGCAGTTTACTAACACAAAGGTTTTCAAATTTGGAATGGTACCAATCTCACGGAAGAGTTGTGTTATGCATTGACAGCCTTGGTGAACGCAGTTGATCTTAACCTCCAATTTTTCAAGACATTCAATGTCCACCATAGCCTTAAGTTGAGAGGCCGAGAAATGTGAATTCTCGACATATGAGTGTGACACAGTTAAGGACAAACTCTTCAACTTCATGTCTAAAGTCTCGCCCTGGAAGTAATTGCAGAATTTCGTAGTTGCATTTGGAGTAGACAAGTAAAGCTCTTCAAGATTCTGCAAGTTTCTAACAAATGCGTTTCCGCGCGGTTGCAAAGTGGAGCGGTTGAAACCAGTTTCAACAAGGAGCTTCAAGCTCCTCAAGTTGCTATTGAATGGAAGTGAAATTGCTTCATCGAAGTCCAGAACAAGCCAATTTGTCAAGTTGTTTATTTTCAAATTTACCAAGGATGGATCATCTTCTTGAAGAAAATAGCATGACCTTTCGTAAACATAGTGTGTCATCAGTTTGTGTTGCCTAACATTTTTAGTGTCGTAGTTAATAAGTGAAATCACCTTTCTAGGAGACGAGTCCCAATGCCTGTATAATCTCTCATAGAGTACTGAATAGTCATATATCTCTAAGTTTGACTGCGAGTGAATGTAAATTGTCTGGATGTAGTTGAAGTTAGCATTGCTTAACCTTGTTGCAAAAAGGGATAAATCCTTAACCGAAACGGAGTTCTCTCTGGAATCACCTATGACTATATTCTTGTATAACTCTCTGTTAACCAAGGTGTTGAAGTACTTGTTCAGGAACCCGAGGTGTACGCGGTCACTTCTCTCAAGGCAGCTCAACACCAAAAGATGGACCTCAATAGGGAGGTCACCAAATGAAATCGGAGTTGTCATGAATATAAGTTAAATGTAGTATTAAAGGATGCTCTCTAGGTTGTCGTCAAAGAATTCTATAAGACAAGATGCTATGGCTATAAATACTTTATAAAATTTTGATTTATTGATGATGCTGCCACATGTTTTCACATTGTGTTGCAGCCAAGCTTCATTTGTGGTAAATAACTTCCGGCTCCTTAGGGCCGGGTCACGAGCACAAACAGAAAAAAAGGCTCTTTTCCTGACCTTCCCCCCACAGTTTTGAAAAAAAACCCTTTCCTCAACGTGAAAAAAGAAAAACCTCAAGGCGTTTATTGGTACTCCGACAGTCCGGCGAAGAGCCTCACTTCTCCTCATGTTTGCTTTTCTCTTAATTCATCCACGCGTCCGCCTTTGAGTTGTTTAAAAATCTTGTTTCGTTAATTGTGTCAATTCGGGTAAACGCATCCGTCTTACTGAGCGCAACTTTTCGAAGCCTTGGGAAGAGCTTCCCCTTCAACAAGTTTTGGTCAATAAGAGCCACAAAAACATTCTCAACTATGAAATCATCAATAGCCTCCGCATTTTCAAAGAAGTCTTTTTGGGTATTTGCACCCAAAGACATTTTGAGTGCACGTTTCACAAGGTCATAGTCTAGATTTGACGGCATGTTACAGTATAGCCAAACCTTATAAATTAAATTGCGCAAAATTATTACCTTGCTCTTGTTCTTTAACATGATGAGGAGGCTCATATTCTTAAGATACTCTGTGTGCTGATCTATGCATATTGAAAATGCTTGCAAGTTGGCGCGTTTGATTGATTTTGAGACCGACTCGTAAATTTGTAAGAACGGAGGAGGGTTCCCGCTAGGAAAGTAGGTCTGTTTTATAAATGCAAAATTTGGGCATTTTCCCACGACTATACCAACAGGAATCAAGTACTCAAGAATCTTGATCACATTATTTGTTGAGTTTGTTGGACAGTTAATCAAACACCATGTCAAATGGCTTAATGTATCGACTAATTGGTCCTTAATTAAGTAAAATTTGCTCAAATAGAATCGATATTGAATTTGTTCAACAACTGGAAATGTCTTGAATTGCAAATTTGCATTATTCATGTTGGAAAAGATGTTTCTGCAAAGTAAGGGATTGCCTATGCTAAAGTATATCAGACAAAGCTTGTTGCTAATGAATAATATAAGATTCTTCTTGGTTGTGTTGATGTCATTGATTTGCGAGCGAATGTGGTTAAACAATTTGAGCATAATCAGTGCTAAATAGGTCGATCTTGGCTTACTTGAATTCTCTTTGTAGTATAATTGGTAGTCTAGCTTTCTCAGTAATGGAAGGATGAAGTTTATTGAGTCCTTCACAACCTCGCTCAATAAGTACCCTCTTGCATTATTGTTGAATGCAACAGACAAATCGTTAAGAAATCTTGAATACAAATCAAATGACTCTAAGCATGACCATGGGTTCAACTGACTTGAAAGGACAATGAAACTGTTCGCCAATTCGTTAAATGCGGGCCATTCATTCTCAAATGGTTCATATGCGTCGATATTTATCGTAGGAAGTGTGGGCTCGTTGTTGATGCTCGAAATCCAACTATTGACTTCTGGGTTCAAACTGAAAGCAGTTGCGAGTCGTGCTATACGTTCCAGGTCGCTTGAAATCTTTGATATTTGGGCTAGCTCTTTCGCATATCTATCTGCCGTGCTCATGAGTATATAAGGGATTCCCGGTTCACTTCTAGTATGGTGTTGGAAATGTCGCACAACGTTTTTTTACTGATACTTGCATCGAACTTTTGAGATCACCTCAATTAGGATCCACAAATGGCTTCCGCAACGAACACACCCATCCAACCAGATAAGCAACTTCCTGATCGACAACGACCAAAAAGATCGGGGCCTTCGGAAGCTAATAACCATAAACTCGAAATTCGACTACTTCCTCCTTCGCTAACGAAGGAGGACTTTCTCACACAGCTATCAGAGCACTGGTCCAAACCAATTCAAGACTCAGATTTCTACTATGTTCAAGGAAGTAACCAAGAAAATACCTTCAAGGTGCCCGTGTATTCACGCGCGTACTTATATTTTCGAAAGGAGCAGAGCTTAGCTGACTTCATTCAAGCGATGGTAGGTGTATCATTTTCAGAGAAAGATACGAATGATAGCCTCGTTCCAAAAATTGAGAAGTCTATTTACGCTAAGATGCCAAGTGATAATGTCATCAGTCCACTACTGCAGTTTGCTTTGGAGAAGAACGTCTTCTTCGAGAAGTTTAAACAATTCATAGAATCTGGGAACCAAAGCGTTGAATTTAATATCTTGAAAATAGACCAGGCGGAGAAGAAACGCTCGAAACAAAAGTCCAAGAAAAAGCCACAGAAACAAAAGCAACCTAGGAAAGCCAAGGAAGAAGAACCTACTTCCGAATTAGCTAAAGCTGGAGATACTAAACCAGAACAGCCCACTGATAAACCGAAGAAAAAGAAAAAGCTGAAGCTGAAGTCGAAAAACGGACCATTACAGGAAGATTCTAAAAATTCTACAACTACCCAGACTGCTGAAGGTAAAGGAGTTAGCGCAAGCGAAAATAAGGAAAATGATATCTCCGCAAAGACTAACAAAAAACGGAAGAAGACTAAAAAAGATTCTAAGAAAGAAGACAGCAACAAGGAAAGCGAGAGTGAAACCTTAACCAAAGTTGAACCTTCAAATGAAGCTTCCAGGGAATCTCTTGAGAAGAATAAAAAGAAGGCACGGAAGCAAAAATCAGAAAAGGTGGCTCCTGATTCAATTGCAAAACTGGAGGATGCAAAAAACGAGAACGCTGCAAGCAACAAAATTCCAAAAAAAGTCGAAAAAACACCAAAAATTGACGTGCCGCCAAAAGATGATACTGCAGCAAAGAAGAAACGGAAACACCCTAGAAAAAAGCGTAACACCCAAGATCATCAAAATCAGCAAGATCAAGGAGGAGAATAATATATATACATAAAAGTGCCTTGAAATAAACTTCCTAATTTAACTTTGCAGGAAATATGGATTATTCCTACTGCTACTGACAATTCCAATTCTTGTAGCAAGCCATAGTCACCCAAGAAGTTTCTACTTTGCAACCTAATTCACATAGTGTAGAAAATTAATTTGATTTGGAGAACAAAAATCAATCACCGGAAATCAAAATTAGATTTTTGAGTAAACAATGGCATCAGCGCCGAGCACAAACAGCCCACCGTCGCTGTCAGCCTCATCTATACGGTCTGAAAAGAAGAGTTCACTCAACACAATTGAGTCGAGTGTAACAAGGCTATTGGTTTCTACAAAGCACCTTCTAGAGAGTTTGACCCAATGGGCAAGACAAGAAGCTGATGACAAGTTTGTATCTGATGCTTACGTTAAGTTGGGTAACGACTTTAGATCCGCATCGAGAGCATTCACGAATGCAGGTGTCGACATCTCGGATCTAGGTGATGTACCGCAAGCTTTGCGAATAGTATTGGAAGCTGCTCTCAGTGAAGCTCCCAGTCAGGAAAGCTTGGATCGATTCCTACCAAATATCAAGAACATTATTGTCACGTTACTTCAGAATTTGAAGTCAAAGCAAGTAAAAGCAAGAAGTCTCTCCCACGAGAAGCTTCTGCAAAGATCAAAGCTACCAGAAGAGAATCTCCGTCAAAGTCTGGTCAACATCCCTCGCCCAAACCATAATGCCTCCCCCGTGCAAGAATCTATGAGATCCTCATCAACACCAACGTCAATGTCTACCCTCCCCAAGCAAAGAAAAGCTCCTTCGTCAACTCTACACCCATATTCTAGAAATGAGTCAGGACCGCAAAACGACGCCTTAGCTCAGCTCCAAAAAGGAGACGCTTTACAAAGGCGAGCGTCTAAGCGCTTTAGTGCATACCAATATGCAAAATTAACGAATTCATCTGGTACAAATGGCCATCCAAGTGGTTTGCCAACGATATCAGCCGATTTCACTTCTAGCTCACGGAACCCGAGTATCAATTTGCCTCGTACGGTCAGGGAACTGCTGATTAGAGACGATGAGAACGAAGAAGCAGAGAGCTTTGTCTTTTTGAAGTTACACAATAAGACTAAGCGTGTCGATATTAAACTTCCAGTATCATTTGCAACTATTAGACTACTTTTTGTGGAGAAGTTTTCTTACTCCCCAGGAACAGCTTCTTTTCCAGATATATATATCCAAGAACCAAAGACTGGAGTTTCATACGAGCTTGAAGATGACCACTTGAAAAACATCAAGGTCGGAAGTTTACTCTGTTTGAATGAACCCGATCCTCAAGTGGTTGCTTTGAACGGTTTAGAAAAAAACTTCTCGACATTGAACTCTAGATTCGACTCGTTATCGTCAGATATATCTGCAGAAGTGAAAAAGGCAATTGACAGCATAGAATTCCCTCAGCAGGTCATTTCAGCTCCTACTTCAGTACCGAAAAGCGAAAAGCTGGTTACCGCCGCCGTTATACCACAAGCGGCAGTAAAAGAACTTGTCTCCATTCAGCAGGAGATTAAAGTACTCCGCCAATTGCAAAGTGCAAACAAAGAAGCAGTGATAAAATCTGTCAAATCAATGGCTGAAAAAGTGCAAAACTTCCAAGAGACAGGACTTGATGTCTCAAAGGCATCTAATAGAGAGTACATGGAAACTTGTCACGTTAAGCTTTCCGAGGAATCTGACAATTTGCTCACGATAGTAGATGACTTACAAGACGTTATGGAAGCTTTGAGAAAAGACGTTGCGCAACGCGGAGTCCGGGTTGGAGAAAAGCAATTGAAGAATACGTACAAAGAGATCGAAGATGCAAAGAATGCTCTTATGGGTATGACAGATTACATTTCCAAAGAAAAGTCAGTATGGAAGAAAATCTGGGAGTCAGAATTGGATAAAGTTTGCGAGGAGCAACAGTTTTTCAATTTGCAAGACGATTTAACGCAAGATTTGAATGAAGACATCAAGAAAATAGAAGAAACATTCCTCTTAATTGAGCAGTGTTCTTTGGAGCAAAGTAAGCAATCAGGTTATAAACGAAATAAATTCGTTGCCCAATTACATATCCCTGAACCAGGAGAAAGCCTTCACAACTTGAAAGATGCTGTGTTAAACGAGGTGGCAGCATTGAACCCGAACCACGAAAGTAGATTGGAAGCTATCGAAAAAGCGGAGAAGCTCAGAGAACGGGAAAGAGAGCTCATGAAATTGACGAAATTTCAAGAAGAGTTGGGTGAGTTCGTGGATGACAATAAACTCAAGAAGTCTGGTGGAATTGAGGAACTAGAAAGACAAAGAAAGTTAAAAGACGAAGAAAATTTGAAGAGTTCATTTGGGTTTGTCTAAATTGTCTATAGAAATGAACCACTCCAGTATTGGTTTAAACGTTGGCACCCCCTGAAGGTATTCGTGAACAACAATTTGGAAGCGGGTTATAATTTTGTTAATTATAATACCTGCTTCATCGATGTCCTTCTCCATCTCATCTTGAAGAGACGTTAGAAAGAGAAACTCGTTTGCTTTCCTAAGTTTGTTGATTGAAGCATCCAAAATTTCAAGAAGGAAGACTTTGGTTGCAATTTCATCAAGGACACAAACTTTACTGGTCAATTTGTGATAGTTAATATTGAGGGCATGCAAAACTGCAACTTGACTTTCTTCAATTGCCGTTAAAACTTCTGAAAGCAGATTGAAATTGAGATCAACTGCATATTTGGGAAGGAGGCTATTGTGAGAACACTTTAAATAATCGAAAATCTTGCGCTCCGATGTCATCTTCGTAAATGAAGGGAATAGATTATGCCCAGTTCTCACAACATCAAGAGACTTAGAATTGATTCTTAGTCCTAAAAACGTGACGAATTGACAATTACGTGAGGGTCGAACCAATAATGTCTTTTCCTTGTTAACATATGCACCATAGTCTGTAAAGACTGGACTATTGATCTTATTGGTAACTTCGGAACACACTGAAGACAGTGTTGATATCACCATGAAATCATCAACGACCCTTATTACCAAGGACTCTTGGTCAAGAATTTTATGCAAGAAATAAGTTAACTTATTATAGACTAAGTCGCAAATTGTAGACAGTAAAGGAAATCCTTGGAATATTCCGCGTTTTCTTTTGTAGTACTTTCCATAGTGGCTCATTCTGCAATTTGATACAAATGATTTCACGAACTCTTCAATGTGAGATTTAGTGAACTTCGCGGTTTTATTCTTATCCACAGATACTGTTTTTGGGGTGCAATCGCTTGTACTGTTGCATTCTTTTCCGTCACCAGTAAAGAAAGCGTAATCGCACAAATTTCTGTCATTCCGAATCACTTTGATCAATTTTTTCAATTTACCTGACATCGAATACTGTGCAGCTTGTCTTACAAAGTACGACTCGCAGTCTTGGTCCCAATCCAAAATTTCTCGAAGACACTCAAAGATCTTTTTATGGGATAAGTTATCAAAACAATGCCTCATGTCGAATCTTGATATGTAGATCTTCGGAATAGCTCCGTATCTAGAAAGAAGAAAATCCCGATGTCGTAAAATAGCTAATGCAACGTCTGATTTAGACGAACACGGAGGCATGCGCTCAATATTGCCATACTTTTTGGACATAAGATGGTTGAGGATTTTTCTGATTGGAGTCACGACGTCTTGAAGGAACGCAAATCGTTCAAATGTATTATAACTTGACGTTGAACCTTTTACGTTATCCCAGGGAATCTTACTGGGAACGCATATTAAGCGAAGATCCTTTGGCTTTGGAACAAGCTTTAAAAATCCAAAATTAAACTTTTCAAAATGCTCAGCTGAAAGCATTTCACTTTCTGTAGCATTGACAAGAAACTTTTCCATGTAGCCATGAGACCATTTTAGTATAATTTTATTCCAAAGCTTGTGAGGAAAGTAAAACGTTTTACCAGTTTCAGATATTGAAGGAGAATTCGTAATATACCAAAAGCATCTGAGAATAGAATTGACCACTGTTCCAAATATCCAGTTTAAGAAGTTGGAAAATATTTCAATCCTCATTTCGAAGTCCTGCTTTGAAGTGATATTCTCCGTTTTTCCTAACCACTTTATTGAGGAAATTTTGAGCGACTTCATAATCATATTGGTGGAAATTTGTTCATACTCTCGCATCTGAATGAATTGGACTAACTTCTTAGAAATCAAAGACTTGTTAAACTGACAACCCCACGTTTCGGGAGGAAATAAGTACCCCATTATTCCCAAAATGATCTGTGTTACTTCTTTCACATCATTAGTATTGCTAAATATATTCTCGTAGTCAATAATCCTCTGTGAATCAAAGCAACACTGTATGTTCATGTAGTTAAATTTGTCGTCGTTACGTACAACCTTCTCAAGCAAACTTTTGAGCTTGCGAAACTTTTTGGGTATAGTCTGGTTCCTGTTAATTACCAATCCACATATTTCCGCTAAAATTGAGTCAACGTCCTTGTTCAATACTGTCGTGACATTGTGGATTCTCCGAAGCCGTTGAAAAGATGACCTTTTCGAGATTTCTTGTTTTGCCAGATATTCCCCAGGTGTGTTTGTTATCCCGAATAATTGAATGGTTCTTCCCAGTGAATTGATGTAACCCTTGGTATTCAAAATCAAGTGTGCACACTCATTATATCCCAATAGATTATAAATTGCATGCCAATGAGCTGAGCTTTTAAGATAATTCACATTGAAATTTGTACAAACGTTTGAATTGCCTTGTATATTGTCCAGATGAGAGGCAACTTGTAAGTAACCACCGCAAAGAACGTTTGTGGACTTTTGTGAGGTTAAATAACGAACCAAGGAGTCAATGAACTCGAAGAAAGAATGTAGTTCTTCTGAAGTCCGGGGTATTTGACACCATCTTCTTCTAGGGGTCTCTTGGATAAGGGTGCTCTTGAGTTTTTCAATGCATTGCACGTCCAATAAATTCAACTCCAGGGATACTTTCTTCCTCAAGTATTGTTCTAAGGACGTTAATTTCATTTCTTGGTGTGCCTTTTCATTGCGTTCATAAGTCTTGTAATGTCTTTTGTGGTCCTATTTCTTTTTCAGACTTGTACACGTGAGAAATGAAATGTATTTTTCGAAGATGCCTGCCATCCAAGGATGCCCAAAACGAACGCCACAGATCATGTGGATCTAAAAAATGGTATCCTCTACGGACGAATGAAGCAAATTAGATGCACAGAGAAGATCGCTAATGATTCTATAAGGGATAACCCCCCTTTGACTCAAGTTTGGTGTGCTAGTTTTCACCCTTCTAAGACACAACATGTTGTTGGATTCATCAGAGATTCTGTGACAACAAAAGATCCTTATCCATTACTACATTTGAAGCGATTTGACAAGATGGACAATTCGACTATAAGAGGAATCATCTGTTCGTTAAAATATATACCCGATAGTGAGGAGATTCGCACAGCGCTTTCTAACAAAGGTCTCACTGAATTTGAGTTGTTCGAGCTGGAAGTCCCATGTGTTCCCCCTCCAACAAAGGAAGTAAGCATACATTGGTCAGAAAAATTTTGGCCGATTTCATGGAAGGGAGATCCTAATCACCAATATCTAAACTCCTTAGCCTTCAACATCGAAAACGAAGAAGCTCAAATTTCAAAATTACTTGAACAATACAGTGCCGCTCAACCTACCACTGAAAGCCAAACACTGGTTACTATGATTGCCAAAGAAACACAAAACAACAAAAATGAGATCCTCACGATATCTATTAACCGTGGATCTACAAATCCATACGAGCATAGCGTTATGAAAGCTATTGCCAACATAGCTGATTCAGAAAGGAGAAGGAGACTCCTGTCGCCGAGTGAAGACAAGAACTATTTATGTCACAATTTGGTGGTGTATACAACACATGAACCTTGTGTAATGTGCTGTATGGCAATGGTTCACTCTAGAATTTCGAGGGTAACTTTTTTGCAGGAATCTCCAAAAACTGGTGGTTTAAGTTCTAATTATCAATTAGGCGATATGGATGGTCTTAATTGGAAATTTGATATTTGGAAATGGATAGAACCAAATACTTCATCCCTGTCTTTGTTTGAAATTCGTGGTACTATCACGAATTATTAATTGTTGACTCAAGCTTATGTGAGCTTTTATTTGCATCATTCAATAGTTTAGTACTTAGGTTACTTTCCAGCTTCTTCTTGAAATGTCTTAAGTCACTCAAAACATCAATTCGATCGGATATCAAGTTCATTTCACTTTTAATTTGATGATCTAATTCCCCTGATTCACTTTGTAATTGCAGCGATAAGCTGTTCAATCTTGTTACCAAATCTTCTAAAGTCCGCTTTGCTGTTAAGGGTACGTCAGCTGCTGGGTCAGCTGTCGGCAGCAGTCTAATTATCTTATCAATAGGGAGATCATATGAGTTGATAACTTCGTGGTGGACCGAATCAATGACTTTCTGTCGTTGTGATTTGAGCTCATTATAAATTGAATTTATTAGGTCCCTAGAAGTACCTCTAGGAAATTCTTTTGCGAATGTTTCTAACGGTAAAAACTCTTCTATATGAGATTTTGACAACAAGTAATCATTCAAAATGCGTGATGATTGCATGTTGATTCAAGTGTTTTGTAACCATAACAAAGGATTTCATAAGTCGTGCCATTTTCAATTTTGTAATTGAAAATCAACAACCAAATTCTGTTCAGCTCTACTACGCTAAACTGGCGATGACAATATCATACGAGAAAACTTCATTTTATGTTCAAGCCCTCGCGACAAGTTTATCTAAACGGCTTATAGAAGAGCCGGAGAATTCTATTCTATTCAACATCGCGCCAACTGGGAGACAAGCGAAAAGAAATGCTCAACAGATAAACTACTCCGAGGATTTTGTTGACGACTTCGACTTCGAAGATTCCCCATCTGCTACCAACAACAAAGCTGTAGCTAATAACAACCTCCTGATAACTTCACAGCAACAACTGCTGAACCCACTCCAGAATGTACAAAAGTTTGCTCCAGTGAAAGCTACCCCTTACATATCAGAATTCGAAGATGAACCAAAGTTGATTGAATTAGCAGCAAAGGAAGATATCCTCATTCCAATAAAGTTAAGCTTGGAAAATCCCAACTCAACGCATAAACTTGTGGACTTCTTTATGTGGAATATAAATGAGACGTTAATTACACCATCGCAATTTGCTGAAATATTATGCAATGACTTGGATTTGCCAAACTCAATGCAATCTCAGATTTCAGAATCCATCAACCACCAGATTGAGGACTATCAGTACGTGAATTCTTTACAATTTTCCCCTGAAATTGGTCCTTGTGTTGTGATAATTGAACTTTCTGTTAACTTGAATAAGCAACTTTATCAAGATAAATTCGAGTGGGACTTGAATCAATCAGATGTAACGCCGGAGATGTTTGCCGATATTGTGGTATCCGACTTGGGTTTGGCATTAGAATTTAAGCCTGCTATATCGCATTCGTTGCACGAAATCGTGACTCGAATTAAGAAAGAGATCATTGAAGGATCATACAATAACGAAATCCACAATTTGCACTTATTGCGAGGATTAATTTTTGAGAGTGGAATCAGAATCGCAACGGAATCCAGTATCCTGAGTGGAAATGACCACTGGGAACCAACTGTCGAAATTTTGACACCCGCCGAAATTGAAAGAAGAGAGAATGAAAAGATCAGGAATTTAAGACGACTTAAGAGAGAGAACATGAAACGTGATTATGATGACTACGGAAGCAAGAGAAGGAATGTTGGTCGGAGAAGAAATGATGATTACGATAATTGGAGATAACAAAATATATAGTCTAGCTCTCTGTCATAAAAGCTGTACAAAAACTATAATAAACCTTGTAACTCTCACACATATATCAGTATATTCAAAAATGCAAAAAAGAAGCCCGATACGGGGGTCGAACCCGTAGCCTTTTGATATCCTTATTAAGAGTCAAACGCTCTACCGATTAAGCTAACCAGGCAAAGGTCGTACCCGGATTCGAACCGGGGTTGTTCGGATCAAAACCGAAAGTGATAACCACTACACTATACAACCTGTTTGCATTCACATGTGATACACTTTGATATATTAGGAACACCGAACGTTCCATTCAAACACCAGATTTTCACTAATTGTAAATGTACGCAAAACTGGTGGTTGAAAATCACTACATCCACTCTCTCTCAAGGAGTTACTCGCTCACATCAACCTTCATCCTGATCACCTTTACCAATTGAATAGATCTGTCCAGATAGTCTATTCTGTTTATATAGAGGCAAGGATAATCAAGCCCCCTCTTAGTCTTGATCAATACGGTTGATGGTGGAAATGCATCTAAATATCAAAAAAGAAAAAAAACAGCTCCATCAGAAATCCCAAAGGAACGTCTGTTTCCTCTTCTCACCAATACCAGAAGCCACAAAATATCAGCAACCCCTAAAAGTGATCAAGATACCTGAAGAAATTAGCAATCTTAGGCTTCAACCTCGGTTCAGAGTGGCTTTATCGACTAAAACTTACTGTATAACGTATTCTTGACATCAAGCGTTCCAATTAGAATTTGGTGAATTCTGGCAGGATCCTATAGCTTAGGGAATTTTCTCAGGCAATTGTTGGCGTGAAACAAAAATAAACTAAAAAAGAACTCATTCGACCTACCAATCTCGCTCTTTTTCCTCAAATCGTAGGTACAGTTGAAAGCCTTGCAAAAATTGACATCAACTGAATATAAATTAGCACAGAAGGAGAAACAAAAAGCTTACTTAGCAAACAAAATGACAAAGTTCATTCAAGAAAACAAAACCTAGATTGAAACCTTTAGCAACCAAGGACTTTATAGGTTCCCGATAGAAGTCACTTCGAAGGTTGATAAATAATTAACAGCGCAGACAAATTAAAAAGTCTCATATAATAGTTGCCTCTCAGTGAAATCTGCTAATGATAATAAAAGTTCTTTTCAATTCTCATTGAACAAGAAATTGCAAGTCTATACTTTCAAATTTTTGAAACATTACATTTATAAACATTTGGTTTTTTACTTGCAAAAATAATCATTTAATACGAATGTAGAAAAAATATGAACTTCTTAGAGCAAACACTCAACGAACGCTAAGTCTTCCAGATAATTACAAGCTTTCTGAATTACATCAACTTTGCTTCACATAGTACAAAACGTATAAGCAACCTTTGCAACGCTCATTATTTAATCAATTAGTACTCATTGATTGAAATAGAAACGTCCATATATCTTTTCATTTCTTCGAATAAATGTTAATTCCAAGACGAAGAAATTATGAACTAACAAAAAAAACCAAAGATTCTTCACAATGTGCCACATTTACTAGAAATAATACCCGTAGAAAATTAATTATATAATTCTATAAAACATCAAATAAGAACTGCGCTCAACCTACCTAGATACCCAAACGTACATCAACACTTGAAAATAACTTCTTACAGAACCCACTGAAATATATGACACTTATAAGTTCCACCCAAACGTTAAATTCTCGAAAGTATTCAGAATTCATGTCCCAAAACTTTCAGCAACATCGCTGACATTGTTTTTTTATCATTGAACATTGAAAATGAAAATTTACTACTAAAGAAATTCCTGCCGATTTCGTTTTAATGAATGCTCTTTTATATTTATATCTATTTTATTTTTATATCAACACATTTCATGCTGTCACAAGTAACTTTTTTAGTTAATATCATTCAAAGGTTTTCAAACTTTAATGTATCCAAGTAAACAATCCACTCCTGTAATACATTACCATGGAATTTAATTTAACAGAATAGTGTGAAAGAAAACCCATTTATTGTAAAGATATTCGAGGTATTAAACTGGATGAATTTTTATTATGAATAAATTGAATATAAATAAATAAGTTCTTATTTTAAAATTCGCTTATATTTATTTCCAACTAGGCAAAGTACAATACATACTTTTGCATTTCTTTAACTTTCTTATTTCTTGGGCATTGATCAAACCAAAACGTATATATATTTATGAATTAGAGGTTCACCTTTACCTCATAAGACGGAACCAACTTTTGAAAGTATAAAGAGAAAGGTAGTCAGCCGTAGTCACTCTACTACAAAGTAGGAGAAAGGTAGTCAGCCGTAGTCACTCTACTACAAAGTAGACCCCTATGAAGTATACCCTCCTGTGTATGTTATTGGTGCTGTAAGAAGCTGTAAATCCCAAGTCAATCCGATATATAAACATTTATCAAAAACGATAATAGGAAAATGAATACTGCAAATTTGCAATAGGAACTAGATGTATTTTGTAAAATGTTCTGACAATATATTCTAATATAGTCTTTAATTAAATTACTTCAAATGACTGTCAATTGTAACTGAAGTGTATAGCAATTTCTCTAGCAACCTAAAATGGCAATAATTTTGTATATTTATTGCTAAGAAGAGGAATCTTATAAGCCTATATCAAAAATAATCAATTGATAAGATGCTTCAAGGTAATTTTGTTGTTTATGTTAAAAATTTCAGTGAAAGGATGTCAAACATAGCCAGAAATTTTTGCTTTCTTTATAAATGGATGTTTCAATCCTATTTGAGCTGGATTTTGAATATAAATGCTTACTTCACACAGTAAGCGTAAGCTCAATCGAGCAATCGACACTAGGTTAAAGCATTAGTTGCCATGCTTTTGAGATGCTCTGAAGTAGTGACGTTCGGGAATATATAGTGCCTTCTCAATAGGATCACTTTTGGAGGAGAATGACAATTGTCGTCTAAATTCTATCAAATATACATGTGTAAATATGAGAGAGCGCGTTTATTGGCATGTAATGCTATTTCAAATAAAACAGTTGTTCTAAGAGAGGAACCTGGTAACCAAAATTACACGTTTTTTAGATTTATTGAAACCAGTCCTCGTGTAGTCTGGTTCAACGAAACATACCGTTCAATTCTATATATCTGCTGAAGGTACATTTAGAGTTTTCGAGGTAACAACAAAGTGTTCGAGATCTCATTTATTCTGAAGGCAAAAACATGCGTTGACAAATTGTGTCTTTTTGAATAATGTTTTTGGTTTTGTCTGAGTTTCTTAGTGTTCACAATTTGTGCTTTCAAATAATTGAGTTGGTTCAAAAAATCTGGCATTTTGCTTTTTACAAGAATTTTTGAAATTTTCAGAACTTCATGAATCAAGAGCATGTCACGTGATAATATTAAGGTATGTAGTTAAAGGCAGCACCTAGGACTCTTCGTTGTTGATTGAGTATTCCAAAGAATGGCATTACGGTGTATTTAGAAGGTTGATGAAATCTTAAATCCATATTTAATTGACTCATTAATATTGTAGGCTAAATTATTAATTGGAGTTGGAATGAGTTTAGTATTGTTCAAGGCTTCTTAGATCAGATTTTAAGAGCAGTCTATAATATAGTTGTAGCTTGGGGATAAAGTAGCCTTACTAAGCATCTAGGTGTAATTATATATGGGCCATCTGTTTACCTACTAAGCATCTAGGTGTAATTATATATAAGCCATCTGATTACCATTGTCATTAATCTGACTTCACATTGTAATTTTTTGCAAGAAAATGTCAGAAAAGTTCAAATTTAAGATATGCATTCTTCAAGCAAAGCCTCGAGTAATACCAGGATCACACTTGACCAATCGACCGAAGAGAATTCCAAATATCAAGAAATTGAAATTGTTTGCAGTCCATATCGTTGGTAGTAATATGAGATTAGTTCAGGTATCGCATTTTTTTCCCCGTTTGGGTTGGCGCTTTGTGCCTGAAAAACATAGATCAATAAATTATGTTGGGAACTAGGCAGAATGGGAAAGGTGACTAGAGTTCGAACAGGATGCTGGACCTGTAAAAAGCGTCATAGGAAATGTGACGAGACAAAACCGAATTGTATGAATTGTATCAAGAGTGGGAGAAATTGTGAAGGTTATGAGATGAGGTTATGCTTTGATGTTGAACGGAAGAAGACCAAAACTAATACAGTGACTGACCAAAGCAAAGCCATAGAGCAACAATCAGAAGCTCCAAGAAACCAAACTGTTGGACTTTTGTCAGTGCGTCCTCATAAATTTCTTGCCGAAGGAGCTTTGTACAAGCAACCACAGGTAGAAGGGACATCACTGGAGCCCTCCCTAGAGCCAGAACACGATAAGCCAACTCCTAATCCGTTTTCCAATGATAATTTCCAACAATTGAGTTTCGACCTCTTCGAGGATTTGGACTACTTATTCCATAATGTACCTTCAAGTGATGACTTTACAATTACGAAGGACAACGGGTTAACCACAGGAGATTCTAGAGACGAAACCACTTATTGGAGAAATGGAGGAGCAGGCTTCGATAGCAGAAGTGCAGAAGGTACTAATACACTGGGTGGCGATTCTTCAATCAAGTTGACCTATGAAGAAGAGAACATGATGCTCAAGCACTTCTTCAAGAATTTACTTCCACTTCTAGATGCACATCCAAACTCTCCTTGGCCGGATTTAGCGTTGAAGTACTGCGATTTTAACATCGCAAGGTCATGTTTCATTTCGTTAGCATGTATTCACTTATACGAAAGTAAACGGAACGAGTCGAAGACCACCCAATTTGGCTCTAACAAAGAGAGTTCTACGCAATCAGAGATAAACATATCTTACAGTTTTACGACATTGCAAGAATACTACAGGAAAGGCATGGCTAACATCAGCATTGCCATGAGCCTGCTAGTGAATTTTATAAATTCGGAGCCACCAAAGGACTTACAAAGTCCAAAGTCCTTGCAGAAGAAGAAGCACGTATCAGCATTTGTTGTCCTCCTTCTCATAAACGTTCATGTATTGTTCACTGTTTTGGAAGAAGGGAAGAGTGGGCTGGTGCGATTTTTTTTTGGGATGTTTGCAAAGATATGCCTGGACAAGGACTTTTTCAAGAGTATAGTCGATGAGAACGAAAAAAAGAAAGCACTCGTTGTGGTATTATCATGGTATGATACTGTTAGTGCTATAGTTTCCCCAGACTGTCGTTTACCGTTTTGCTCGGAAGATTGGTATGGTCTCAGTGATGACAACCTGGTTGGGAATCACTTCACGGGTATATCAACTGCGAAAATGATGGGTTGCCCCAGTGAAATATTTCGCGCGATGGCACGCGTATGCCGAATTAGGCACCTTCTCCACATAAGAGCTCCTTTTCCTACGTTTAAAGAGGAATACACTTATACAAAATCGATGATTACAAGTTATCGAGATTACGTCAATTTTGAGGAAGCCGACTACAGCCAGAGACTCCGATGTGCACAATGTTGGGCAATTGCTGTATACATCACATTAGAGCGAACAAGAGATCCCTCAACACCAACCATTTCCAAACTTGTTCATGAATTTATAGACATATACGAAGGCATGGATTCGAAGTCCCCATTGGTTACGCAAATGGTGTGGCCGGTCTATGCTGTCGGCTGTGAGTGCAAAACAGCTTTCGAGAGGGGGAAACTAACCGAGTTTATGGATACCCTTTACAACAACGTGCAAATGGGAACACTTTCGTCACTTCGGCACATTGTGCACGAGGTTTGGACACTTGGCTTGACTCAAGAGGAGTACCTAGAGCGCTGGTTACCTAAAGAAGTAGACTACATGCCAGTATAATGAACAAATGCCCGCATATCCTTACCATAATATCGTTAAATTCTATACAATAGAACTTGATAAGACAACAGCAGTTATCAAACTAAATTTACAGGGATACACCTAAATAATGAAATTCCGAGTAACCTTACAACTTCTGCATAGCAGCAATGTCGGTGGACTGGACGTGGTCCTCGTCCTCCTCAATGCTGTTCTGCAAGTCCTCCAAAGAAACAGTGTCCTCAACAACCAAGTTGATCTGCAACTTCTTGATACCGAAACCAACAGGAATCCACTGGTGAGCACCCCAGACCAAACCCTCAATCTCGTGAGCCTTGACGTTAGCCAACATCTGCTCCAAGTCGGTCTCATCGTCCCATGGCTTGACGTCCAAGGTGACAACAGACTTAGCAACAGGCTTTGGACCCTTAGCGGCCTTCTTGGCAGCGTACTCAGCCAATCTCTGCTGCTTCAACTTCTCAGCCTCCTCATCGACCTCTTCGTCATCAGAACCGAACAAGTCGACGTCATCGTCGTCCTCCTCAGCAGCAGCCTCAGTAGCAGCTGGAGCCTTACCAGCTGGCAAGTCAGCGAACTCCTCGGTGAACGAGGCGATGTGGTTGAACCATCTGGAGAACTGTGGGAACTCCTTCTGGAAAGCCTTGTAGACGGAAACGTCAGCCTGAGTAGCGGAAGAGCTAATAGTTAGTAATTTGTTCGCACAACATTGTGAATCAATATGGAAAACGATAATCAGGGATTTTATTTAAATCTTCTTTGTCACTCATACGGTGGGTCTTGAATCCACCTCATAAACACGGACCAAAGATTGAAATCATCATGTATCATTTTGTGGAATTAATATAGGCACGTTTGCAATTGGAAAAATTGGTGAAAAATTTTTCCATTCGTTTTTTGACTATACTGTTCACGATCTGGCCGGGTTTTGGCCGCTAATCAAACATACCCGTCAATGTAGGACTTGTCAGCCAAGAAGTCGTTCAATGACTTGATGGATTCAACTTTGGAGAAGTCAGTGAAAGACATTTTAATTGTGTTGTGTGTTGGATGGAAAAGAAAAAGAAGTCGAAATAAGCAGGATTCTTTGACTTGTTTATATACGAATTTTTTTTCCTTGCAAAGTCATCTTAAAATCGAGACATTGAAGACATTTTTTGGACACAAGTGCACATCTGTACAAAAATTTGAGAATTGTTTAGAACGTTGAAGAATTTTTGTGTGGCTACAACGACATTTTTTCGGTCAATATTAGGGCATCCGTTACAGTACAAAATATACTAATAGATTACATCAGTAGAGTAATTTACAGAATGACCGGGTAAAATTGGCATCGCTATACCATCTAATAGCATCATTGGCTACTTGAACTTCCAAGAAGGACACTCGAAAGATGCATAGCATCGGAATTCATTTTGTAAACCATTGTGCTGTGGCATGAAATCGGTCATTCTTACGCCAGGGTATGCTTTCTCTATAACTGGAGCCATTCTTTCACCAGTACACGAGATCAATCTATACTTCAAGGTACCGTCTGTGCACTTTTCTTTCTTATCGCCAACAAGCATATTATGTGCTGCTTTACTAGAGCTCATTTGACATTCCTCCTCCAAGAATGGGGGGTCTATCAACAATCTGTGACATTTGTTTCTCAAGACGTCTGGGATATCATCCGGGCGATTGTAGTCATAAAAGAAGAAATGATCTTTTCCGCTGAGCAATTCAAAACGCTTGTCAAACTCGAGCAAGTAGATGTGCTTGGTTGGAACTTCTTCTTCTGGTAACTTCGTGATAGCAGCGTAAACTGAAGGGGCACTAGCAATTGCAATCACAGTTTCACTGTCAGCGCCTTCCAACAAGGCTTTAGCAAGAGTCTCTGCGGTCAGGTCGAGATACCAAAATTGAGATAATTGCCAATCCTCTTGGAAATCGTGGATTGTCATCGCTTTCTTCTCTTCTTCTTGGTTTGCTGCTCTTCTTTCTGCAGCTTCATAGAGTTGTTGAAACTTTTCGGCACGTTCCTTCTCCTCTTGTTTGAACTCTTGGAGAGCCGCAAGAGTGTCCGCCGAGAGCGTAATTTCGTCGTCTGAGTCCATTGCAAAGGTAATGCTAATGCTAGGTGAGTTGTAAAAGAACTTTTTTTGCAAGCTAGGTAAGAAAGCTAAAAAAAAAATAATGACTCCTAGGCGGTTCGAACGCCTGCATCTTTACGATAGTAGAACTTGAGTCTACCGCCTTAACCACTCGGCCAAAGAGCCATAATCTTGAAAGTCTGTGTCAGGAAAGAAATATTCAGTAAGGTATAAATTTCATTTTATTAAGGGCAATCTCTTTTTGAATGGATCCAGAGGCATGTAGCATAGCTAAGGTATGGTCTCACCTTGAATTTGAACTGTAATTTTTCAACGTAGGGAGTCCACTCGGTTTTTTAATACTTCTCTTTGGATATATAGAGTTCGTTCCTTCAAATTGTATGAATCTATCAAAAAAAATAGTAAACAAACGAATTTTGTGACCAAAGAAAACTACAATCATGCTGTTTTCTTGCCCACCGTCGGAGCTTGTATCCTACATACTGGAAACACTTTCTTTCCTGGGTCAGCATGGATTGACTTTAACAGAATTGTGGTCAATGGTTTCGAAGCACCTTCAAGTAAGCAGAAATGATCAAAATATAAAAGTTGAAGATGTACCACTAGATGCTTTCCAACAACAGTGCATTTGGCAATGGCTATTTTTCTCACTGGATGAGAAAACATCCTGGACAGTTTATGTGGAGTTGGACGGGAAACCATTGGTTATTCATCCTAGCTACGAAGAATTCATCAAAACTTCGGGAGATGCAAATACAATCCGCGTGAAACCAACTCCAGATACCCAATGGAAATACCTTACGGGTTTGGAACCTCTTAAGAAGTTGAAAATGCAATTAGGAGAGAAGCCTTTGGAGTTACTATGTGTGATAGCTAAGCATGGAAGCAATGGTATTTTATCCCCTGATTTAGTCAAAGAAGCAAACCAAGACCCTCGCTCCTTACCATCGCGCTTCAAGAAACTAGAAGAAATGAATCTTATAGTAAAGACCAGCGTTTACAGCGATAAAACTCACCAACATACAAACCATATCGTGCACACAAAGTTTGCTCAGCAGACCACTCCAACAGCTTCAACTGACTTGACCACGTCCCGAAGATCGTATGCACTCAAGTACCTGATAGTCAACTCCGCTAAGAATGCTCCAAACCAACTTCGAGGATTTTACGACTTGAAGCTAGAACTTAATATGTTCACGAAAATGTCAGGAAGTAAGCTCTTTGGGGACATCGTTGAATCTTTAAGAAAACAAGGCTACATTGAGAAAGTTTTGGTAAAAGACACGGACACTGATCAATCCGTTTATGCTATTCGGTATTTAAAGGATTTGCCAAAGGATTTCAATACAGGGAGGGACTATGTTGAATTGTTTTCCGCAGAAAGCAAAGGCGATGAGGTTGATATCCCAACCCCCAATCCAGTTTCTGACGAGAGCGTGGAGGTATATCCGTCATACAATACGTTTTTTCCTACTGTTAGCCAAATTCATCAATCAATTGAGAATAGCGAATCAGGAATAACGTCGAAAGATGTTGTTCGTAATATTTCAGGGGTGTCCGGGTTTAGACCATGGGTGAGACTACTTGACAATTTGGCAAGCTACGTTGTTGACGGCTCAAATTTGATACCTTTGAAGCAATACCCTGATGTTTATGACGATATTTCGATAGTTAGATCGTTTGACTTTGAAGGCAAATTTAAAGTATACAGATACTTTGTCAAGAAGGTTCAAAGTGAAAAAGAATCGAAAGAGCACAAATCAAAGCGACCGTTATCGGGCAAAGTTGAAAGAAAGTCACTTTCAGATCTAACTAAGAAGTTACATGTTCCTCTCGATAAAGTTGCAAGCGGCCCTTTCATCAAGGTTAAAAAACAAACATCGCTGGAGCCAAAAGCAACCAAAAAAAGGGTTACAAGTACTCCTCGAAGGCAGACGAAAAAGCAGAGGTTGGCAGCAGAGGTAGCTGCAGCCGCTGTCGCTGATTCAGAGACGTTATCAGCTGATGTTGATACAGACAACGCCTCAGATATCAACGTACCAATTGTACGCGAGGAACCCTCTATCAAGGTAGAAGGTTCGGAAAGTGGTGGAGTGACGTCAATTGAAAGCATAAAACCGATAATTCCAGAGATTGAAGAAACTAAGCGGAAAGCAAGAACGAAAAAGATCTCTGTTACAACAGGCTCTCTTAAGGGACAAAAACGAAGAAATGAATTGTTGGAAATTGTCAAGGACTTTGGTGGAGTAACTTATACAACCGCACGATTGTGTAGGTTCTTGGACCAGAGATTAGGGTTGAACACAATGACAGATATGAAAACTCTCGCAAGGGACATTTGTATATTAGTTTCCACAAACGATCTAGAGATTCGCGATGTTCAATTCATGAAGACTGGAAAACCAACCTCGAGAAAGCTCTTAATTTTAAAAGATCCAAGAGTTCGCCCGTCTGAGGAAAAAATCGAGGAAGTCAAGCAACAATGTGTGAATGACGTTGGTGATAGGCCACTACCAGTGGAAGTCCGAGTGATTGAAGGAGAAGTCATCTTATACTTGAGCAAGCTGAAAAAGAGGAAGAGAGCCAAGGGAAAAGATCGCTTGGGTTCATTGGATGCTCCGTCGCTACCAGAGCGGAAATCTAGAAGGAAAAAGAAGCCAACTCAAACTAACTCATCGTCTACAGAGAAAGTTCCTGCAGAGCTCGAAGAAACGAATACTGCGACAGATAACTCGATTCCAGTTTATGTTTCAAAGAAACATAGAAGAAAGGCTCAACCAAAGAAACGCGTTGAACGGAAATCGAACTCTGGGGAACTGCGCAGAATTAGAACAGTTTATAAGTTTGACAAAGCTGATGCCACAACTTTATTCCGTGCAATTGTGATCTCAAAGGCATTGAGGAGAAAAGTCATCGATTACGATGAAATTGCCTCCCTTTTCATTGACATCGATACTAAAAGTATTAAGCAAAAGTGGTCTGTGGTAAGAAAACTGGTTGGTGGACTTCAAGCTGTGACAAAGGGTATCGAAGCGTTTGAAAGAATTGTCTTAAAGGGTATTGAGGATGAACTTGTTTCTGCAGAAGACTTGGAAAACATTAAGCTTCCATTTTTCCTTGACTTGTGGAAGGATGCAGATGGAACTGTTTTGGAAAGCGATGTAGACCGCACACCACTTTACTCAACAGTTGATGAAAACTTACAAGAGTACAACAAGGTGGAATCAAGTGAAGCTGGTTCCGGTGACCTATTTGAACACCTTGAGGATAACTCAATGAGACAGAAGGAAGGAATATTATCGGTTGCACCCTTCTTCGTGAATGATGTCAATTACAAGATTGTACCTAAAGCCAACGATGACTTACGTACTACTTTGAAAGCTATTTTTTCAACCAAAGAGGAAAACTTCTCTGCTTACAGAGTCAAGAAGATCCTAGCGGCTTTCGGGGATGAAGTTACGCATGAGGCTTCATCAGCTTTGATTAAGGACAAAGAAATGATTTACTATGGTTTAGATGACAGTGATTCGAAGTTTATGCTTACCGATAAGGTTCACAATGCACTTATTCTGAAAATTTCACCGAAGATATTCAACCAAGCGGCAAAGTTTGAGGAGCTGTTGCATTATATCATCGATTTAAAAAAAGGATTGATCCTATCTCAAAATGTTGCTAGCGCCGATATGGCGCTGTTGTTCCAGTTGATCTCGGACCAAACTATCCAATTAGTTCATGTGGATAAAGCATATAACTTTTCGGGATACGAATCACGGCTAATTGACAAGGAAAAGCTTTCATGCGATATTATAGTGACTGGAGATAAGACCAATCGTGACAACGAAGCACCTAAGTCAACACCTGTCCCTACTGGGAAAGCTTGTTCACACATCTGGCTTGATTTAAATGGCCAGATTAACCAAGAGATGTGGACAAAGATAGTCAATGTTGTATTATACCATGTCCATTTCCGTCCAGGAATTCCTCGTGCTTCTGTCTACTCGAAGCTCCACACTGTACTTGGGGCTACAGATTTCGAATGCGTGATTAAATGGCTCCTTGATTCGGCATGCATTGAAGAGGGTCCTCATTCTGGATTATGGACTACGAGATCTTGGTACAAAGTTTTGGGATATTAGTTTATTGTATTATTAAGTCAACGTAATTTGAATATTGGTGTAACTCGAAATCTCATTATCTGCCCTATTTTTGCACCAGTTTTTTTCTGGCGCGCGAATTTGAGATGAGATAAAAAGACTACACTAATGGGATTGGCAGGCACTAAAGTAAAACAAAGGTTTGGGTTGGATCCACGTAATACGACCTGGGCAAACGATACCTCTCGTTTCGGCCATCAGTACATGAGCAAGTTGGGATGGAAATCCGGCGATGGTTTGGGTTTGGTTTCCCATGCGATGACTACACATGTCAAAGTACACATAAAGGACGACAACATGGGCTTGGGTGCCCGTCTAGCAAAGAAGCAGAAGAAAGATGGCGTGGAACAAGGTGATGCGTTTGGATTAGACCTGTTCCAACGTTTACTTGGAAGATTGAACGGAAAAGAAGAAAAGATCAACGATGAGTTGGACAGACAAAGGAAAGAGAAGTGGATGGAAGGAAAGTGGGGAATGCACTTTATCAAGGGAGAGGTTTTGAGCAGCACATGGGACGCTGAAGCAAAGAAACTCATATCATATGGAAAGAGATCAAGAGATGGGGACGAAGAAGAAAAAGTCGTTAAGAGGGTGAAGACTGATAAGGGAGACAAGGAGAAGAAGGAGAAGAAGGACAAGAAGGAAAAGAAAGAGAAGAAGGAGAAGAAGGAAAAGAAGGAGAAGAAGGAAAAGAAGGAGAAGAAGGAAAAGAAGGAGAAGAAGGAAAAGAAGGAGAAGAAGGAAAAGAAGGAGAAGAAGGAAAAGAAGGACAAGAAGGAGAAGAAGGAGAAGAAGGACAAGAAGGAGAAGAAGGAGGAGGAAATAATAGAGAAAGAGAAGCTCACTGCACAGGCGCCAGCTAAGGCTATTGCTACCAGGCTCACAGCCAGGTCCAAGTGGATTAAGCAAAAGCGCGCATCGGTTATGGATGCTAAGGCCTTGAACGAGATTTTCATGATTTCGGACAAGTGATTCATTCAAGCATATTGGGACAACTTAGTTATAGATATTAACAGCGAAATCATTTTGTAAATTAAGCGAACGCTCATTGGAACACAGACGAGTAGTTATGTTATGAAGTGAACCCCATGAAAGAGAACGAATTAAAACCCCGAAGTTTCACTGCATTCTAACGGACATACTGTGACTACAAAACATTCTCCTTTCGATTTCCTTAGTGTATTCACTAATCCTAATTACCAAATATTTACTCGAACAACATCACCGACAAGCCACCAACGAAAGCGGTAGCAAGGAAGGTAACTGCGAAGACCTTGCTCTTAGAGGTCGAGACGCTGGCTGCAGCGTTCTTCTTGGCACTGGAGGAGCCAGAAGAAGAGCCACTAGCACTAGAAGAACCAGAAGACTTACTTCCGGAACCAGAGCTGCCACTCAGGGAGCTACCAGAAGCACTCTTGGTGGCCTGGGCGATCTTACTAGAACAAGAAGCAGCAGTGGAAGCGTCCTTGTTAAGCAGCGCAGAACCGTCGAAGTCACAAGCAGAAGAAGACTTACCGTTCAGCTCGTAGTATGCGTTCAAAACATACGACAACTTGTCCTTCTCGGAACAGAAAGAGACACCACCGTAAGAACCGCTGGTACCATTTCCACTGATAGCGGAACAGTCAATCAGACCACAGACGGTACCGTACAACTTCCCGTAGTCCTCCTCGTCCACCTTGGAACTGACGACACAAGTAAGAGATGCGGCAACACAGTCACACAAGTCTTCATCTGGGGTTGGAGGCAAGTTAGAAGATGCCTGCCAAGTGTTAGCGGAAGCTGGGCAGCTCAAGGTGTTAGAAGCCTGAGAAGAAGCAGAAGCGACCTTGGCGTAAGATGGGGAAATGCTGTTGATCTGGGAAGAGTAGTACTTGAAGTCATCCATAGTAGAAACAGAGCTACCGTCGACGGAAACCAAACCATATTCGTTAGCCTCCTCGAAGTACATGTAGACAATACCACCAGACCAGACGTCGGTCATCTTGTCAGAGAAAAGTGTGCCAACCTCAGTGAACTTTCTTGGTCTGTCAGCGTTACAACCGTACTCAGAGAAGAAAACTGGGATGGTCAAGTTCTTGTAGTCGTTAGTTCTGTCCTCGTAGCCTGAAGACTGGAAGGTAGCGTCACCACACCATTCGTACATGTTAATACCGAAGAAATCAGCTCTCTCATCAACGTCACCACAGGCAAAGTAGTCAGCGATAGCGATTCTGGTGTCCTCGTCATCGTTAGAAGAGTAACCGACAGGAATCTTTCTGTAGTTCTTGTCAGAAATGTACTTCTTGGTGTCTCTGACAGCGGCCTTGACGAAAGCAGAAGCATCGGTGTTGGACTTGTTGTTGGTGACTTCGTTACCAGCAAAGAAACCCAAAACGTTCGAGTAGTTGGCGAACTTGTCGACAACACCAGTGTATCTCTTGTACAAGTCCAAGTTCCATGATGGAGAGTCTCTGTTAATGGAGAGATCTGGCTCCGACAAGTCAGCAATAATGTAGATACCGGCGTCACTGAAGACTTGCATACAAGCGTCGTGGTCCAAACTGGTGTTGACAGCGTAAACACGCAAAACGTTGGTGTTCAACTGCTGGAAGTACTTGACGTCTCTCTTACAGGCATCCTCGTCAGCAAGAGGGTCCTTGAAAGTGAGGTCAGTGGAGTTGGCAGTGTTCTGCTGGTAGGCAATACCTCTCATTAAGAACTGAGAGCCATTGTTGGAGAAGAAGAACTTGTTTCCGACAACCTCCACCTCTGGGGTGTTGGAGTCAGCACCGAGAACGGTGGAAACGAGCGAGACCAACAAGATAAGCGAGTGAATTGGTGCTAACATTTGTGAGTAAAGTTCTGCAAACGTTCCACGGCCAAGGGATCCTGAAATATTTATACCACGAGGAAAGGGGAAACAAAAATAGAAGGCGCCGACAGGCCAGACGACATATTAAGGCTCATAATTGCTTTGCTGAATGCGGACAAACCATTGGTAAAAGAAAAGTGCCCTGAGCATTTCTTTCACCTGAAAGCGAAAAAAAACACTGCGCGTGAATCAGAAGTTTGATCTCTGGTAGTGACAAAAAAAGAAAAGCTCTATTTCTGGTCTGGAACATTGGGGTAGGGGCTGTGCTCCCTCCTACTCGAGAAACCCCCACGACGAGAATCATTTCGCAGCCGCTCGTAAACCTTTCCTGGGCACTGTCAACGAACATCTAACGGGCGTTATCTCACTGGAATGTCTTAGCCCAGGCTGGGCATGAGCAATTGTGCTCCTATTTCTTGGTTCCACTCGTTCCACATTCAGCTAATGGTGGTTTTGGACCCTTACAGTGTTTTTGTGCGCGCATTCACAATTCGCAATATAAACATTCCGAACACTGATGTATTGACATTGTCTTCTGCAGGACGCAGTTCCATTTGTTGTCCAGCGTGTGCTGGTAAACAAGGTACACTAGGCAGCTGGTAGTCCACCAGGATCTCGATTTGTGCAAAAATTTCCAACCGCGCGTTTAAGTTAGGCTTCATCTCGTGCATACACAGGTTTTGTGTTTTGTGATTTTTTGTACCTTATTCTAGTTGCTTCAAAATTCGTCTACGTTGATGGAACATCGACATTGTAATCTGATGGAAAACTCGAACGAACGCGATACGTTTGTAAAGTGTTCGTAACAGACTCCGCCTCTTAACTTAGTTCGCCGTTTTGTATCGACACGGCTTACCAGCAATATGTACGCCGGTTCCAGATTAACTTACGAGACAATTTCTCCCTTCCGGGCAACTTTCGAGATTGCCAGAGTGTCATAGTACCTGACCCGAAGCTATCCGAGAAAAAAAAAGAGCGCAAGCGGAATTGAACTTATACACTAAAAATGAAAAGATTTGCAAAAAAGAAGGGGCATACTGGGAATTGAACCCAGGGCCTCTCGCATATTTGGTAACCCAAAGCGAGAATCATACCACTAGACCACACGCCCTAACTTATGGTGGTTTAGGGTGGTATATGAATAACACCAAGAAAAGAAACAAGACATTTGACCTCGCTTTCTCTTCAATCAAAGGCCATGATTCTTTTATTGACTCTCCTTTTGTTTTACAGCTCTTACAGCGACGTAACACAATAGCATGAATACTTGAAAATCAATAACGTAGTCTAAGAACACGAACTATCAAGCATTGCCTTCCTAAACTGATTGTTGCAGGACTTAAACTTGACAATTCTTTCCTTTGTACTGAGTTCCAAAATCAGGCTGGTGTCCCCTCTGGTAATTCTCTCACTGTTTGCTTATTTTTGTTCCCGCTTGTGAATCTATGTAAATAAACTTTTCGCAGCCATTTTTACAAAAACACACTGCGATGTTGCGCTTAGTCTTATACGGTATGCTCTGCAATTATGTTGCCGGCTATGAGTTTCTTCGTGCTCAGGAGCACGGTTCTTATATTAACCCAAACCCTCGCCCTTATGAGCGCTGTGGTGCCCAGGACCTTGTCACGTTATCGAGCTGTTGCAATTCTGTCTTGACGAAACTAGACGACTGTAAAGCAGACGACCTAGCATGTGAGTGTTGTGCATTACAGAGCATTCGGCTGGAGTGCTATACTTTATGCCCTGGAAATCCTAGCGCCAACTTCCTAAGTGTATTGTTGAAGGACTGCTCACTGCTCAACGATGTTAACGCCTGCCTGTTACCCTTTAAAAAGGTGGATGACAATCTTGCCGCAACAAAAATCTCTGCCTTGGAATCACAAGGGCTGATGGATGCCTCAATAACATCCACGGTAAAAAACAATAATGCTGACGAGAATGCTGCACAGCCCATTGATTTGCTTTTTGATTACGACGACTTCACGGTCGATTTTGTGGAGGATTCACCGCCCATTGACCTTAGCCGGGAAAGAAATCCTATCAATGCATCTTCAATTCAAAACTTGACTGCCGGAAACATCACTACAGTTGACGAATCAAGTTCTTCGAGAATTTTGCTTAGTAGAATTCTCTCTATATGTGTTGCTGTGCTTATATCGTTTTCTATCTGAATGTTCATATAAATTGTAACTACTTCCCTAACAGTAAGTTTGACAATTTTAGTTTCATCGACAAACTATACCCAGCAGTAATTCACAATAGGTTCGGCTTCCTCTCATATACTACCCCTTGTAACTTTTCTCTACTTTTATATCGCTCTATATCTGAATATTAGTTCTGCAAATTACACTATCCACATAATCCACCATTAGTGGTCAACTCTACTGACCCATCTCATTCATCCAGTCAATAGTGTGCTTGATACCTGTTTCCAAATCCACTGCTGGAGTGTATCCCAAAAGGGTTCTGGCTTTGCTGATGTCGTGATAACGGAAAGCAGTAGCCATCTTGACTCTGAATGGCGTGAGACCAGGTTCCTTTCCAACCAAACGAGCAAAAGCTTCCGAAAGGTGTGCCAAAACCATACCCAAGGGTCTTGGGAAGACAATGTTGCGAGGCTCGATGAGACCATCTGCCTTCCACACAGTACGGGCCAACGTCCAGAAGTATGTTGGAGAGTCGTTTGTAACGATAAATACCTCACCAGCGATCTGCTCACTCGTGAGTAACTTTTCAGCACCAAGGACATGGCCATCGGCAACGTTACCAGCATAGGTCCAGTCACAGATGTTGTTGTTATCACCCATCTGGAACTTTGACTGTCCCAACTTGGCAGCAGCGCGCAATCCTGGAACTAATTGACGGTCTCCTGGGCCAAAAATACCAGAAGGTCTGATGCACACAGTTCTCAAACCATGAGGATCGTTGGACTTCACCACCAAGGTCTCGGCAGTGGCCTTGGTTTCATTGTACTTATCCATGTGAGGAGACGCGTATGGCCAAGTCTCATCAGCGTTGATGATGTCATTACCGTTGAAGATCACACCTGCAGACGAAGTGTAGACCAAAGCCTTGATGTTCAATTTTTTGCATGAGTTGATAACATTAGCAGTACCCTGAACGTTAACACGCTCGTAGAGTTCGTCGTTGTTGATGTTTGCCAACGGGGAAGCAGAGTGAACGACGACATTCGCTTTGCTCTTGCTGATCGCGTTTGTCATGTCGTCTTCCAGGGTGATATCACCAACAAACACCTCGATGTTCTCGGGAACGAAGGTGAAGTACTTGGAGATCTTCTCCGGTAATGGCCGTATGTCAAACACGGAAATTTTGGCATTTGGACAGTGTCTGTAGAACTGCTCGATCAAGTGAAGACCGAGGAATCCCGAACCTCCGATAAGGAGAACTGATTCGACCTTG
This sequence comes from Kodamaea leandrae, assembly GCA_030564445.1. Lineage (NCBI taxonomy): Eukaryota > Fungi > Ascomycota > Pichiomycetes > Serinales > Debaryomycetaceae > Kodamaea > Kodamaea leandrae. Next base: position 282,330 of record JAJLUV010000014.1, on the reverse strand, counting down.
GACATAGTGTTGAATTTTTCTCGTTTAAAAATACGACTGCAAAAATGATTTGGAAATAAATTCGGTACTGAAATCAATTTCACATCTACTTCTCTACAACTTCAAAATGACTAGCAATATCTATCATATATATGTTCCTTAAAAAGCAAACATTGCCTTATACTCGTTGACCTTCTCCAAGTCCAACACCGCCGGCACGGGCTTGACTTCAGGGAAGCTGAATGCAGAGGCATCGGATGCCTTTGATTTTCCGTTGGAATGCGTCTCAGCTACTGGTGCGAAAGTGCTTGGAGTGGCAGAAAAGACGGGCTTCTCGGGAAGTATTTTAGCAGGATTCGCGTTCAATGCTGGGGTTACCTTTGAATCAATGTTAACAGCTGGGGCTGCCGCAGGCTTGGTAGAAGCTGACTCAAATTTGAAAGCTGGCTTTGAAATTGGCTCAGAAGCTTGCTTGTCGGACCCATTTACCTGTTTTGGAGCCCCAAATGAGAAGGGTGCATCACTCTTAGAGGATGTCTCTCCCTTTTCGGTGGTCTTCTGTGGACTGTAGCTGAAGTTGAATGACGACTTTGGAATAGAGGTCCCGTTTTCAGACAGTTTCTCTTTCTCTAATGGCTTCAGTTTGTCAAATGATATAGTCTTATTGATATCCTTCGCGCTGAGCTGTGCCTTCTTAAAACGCAGCGAACCATATGGATTACTGAACTTCTTTGCCGGTGCTTTGGTCTCCTTCACATCCTCCTTATCATCCAACATAGAAAGCAAAACGTTTGCCGTTTCACTCCTCGGCTTCTTCACTGGGGTCGGTGCCGAGCTCTTTGGCTCTTCTGCAGGTGCGACAGCAGGCCTCTTTTTCAAGTTTGGCGTCCTTATCCTTGTTCTGTATGGCGAAGGCAAACCAGAAAACTGGTACACCCTCTTGATAGAGCGCGGGCCCGTGGAAAAGCTATTGTTGATGGTGTGGTAGACTGGTGTATAGTCTGGAGTCAGTATGACCGAGGTGTTGGCACTACGGAACATGTTTGGCATAGTAGTGTTCGACTTCAACACCGTCTGATTTTGTGTGGAGTTCAATATTTGGGAGTCGTTGTGATCAGGTACGGTTTCTCTCGTTGTATTTGCTGTGTTGGTCGCCGAGACAGTCGACTTGTTGATGAGCAGCAAAACTCCCTCGTACTCGATCTGAGTGAGTGGAGCTCCACCTTTTTGCTCAAAGAAATGCGAAAGAATGTGGTTGTTTGATGTATCGACCTGGAGATTGTACGAACCTGGCATCTTTTGCACTGGTTGCTTGAAAACGCTGTGGTTCGATGAAACCAGAGAAGTGCGCGAATTGGCTGGTTTGTTTTCCTCCTTGGATGTGAAAAAGCTCTTCACCTTAGAGAAGAGACCTGGCTTGGGGTATGGCTCGGGTCGGTTGGCCCTGCCGTGGCGGAAAACCCTTCTATTATCCATGATGAGTATCGATTTTTTTTACTTCCAAAAAAGACATCACGAAATGTCGCGTTAGACATAAGTCTACCATAGTGAATCCACTGTGCACGCTTCTTAAAATGTTATATTCATGAGAGTAGAATGAATGAGCCACTTCTCACATTGAAAACATACCTGATTATGCACCTTCGATTGAACAAATAACGATCATTAAAAATCGATAGCCTTAAACTTGCCATTTTTACGCTATGATGTCACTTCTCCTCTCGGAGCTCTCGTAAATTACCTTTCAAGATAGTGTTGCAAACGGGCCGCGTGAGATAGGAGTTCGGAAAAATGCGACAGCTTGCTGACGGAATGCAAATTGGCGGTGGATCCCGGATCGCCCAAAATAATGTAACGTTGTTTCTTGTGTAGTATTCTCAACCAGAGTTACTTTTGTAATCGGAGTCATGCCAGTAGCCCAAAAAAGTAACCTACTCCTAAAAGGAAAGGTGAAGAGTTGGATTAGTGAAGGGTATAGCCGTAGGTAAAAAGACTGGATTGGTTGTCTTGTTGACAGTACCATTACATTATCGCCTTGATAATCCCCACTCACTCCAAGTGATTTCCAAGTAATTTACTCTCTGCCTTATCCTCTAATCTTATCCCCACAATCATGGTTTGTTCCGTTATCGACGCTGACGTCCAATCGTATGTCTCTTGTCCGTGTGGGGCAACGCAACGTTTTTCGCCCGTATTCGGGCACGGAGTGTGCCGAACATTCACCCAGAGAGTATCTTGTTCATCTATTTTAGCTACGGCCACATCGCTATGCCTCTATCCCATACCTGAGCTTCATCTCGGTCCTTTCTCTACTGAAAACCACACCATCCAAATCGCCGCGGAATTTGCCATCTTGTTGGCGGCCCGGGGCATCACTGCCGACTTCGGACAAGATCCTGCCCAGTAGATTAATTCAGATCTCACGTGACATGATGACTCAGGCGCCGTTACAGGACATTAGTATTGAATCAGGATCCTGCATATGGAATTCCGATCGCGCGATATGATTGGATAGAGATTATGATTGCAAATTTTCCAGAGGCCCTGGGACAGTGTATAAATTGGGGTCTAAATCGCTAGTCTATCGGAGCATCTCCTCATTAGATATCCAAAAATGGTCCTTCCACACGAACCTGAATTCCAGCAAGCTTACAACGAGTTGACCTCCGCTCTCCAGGACTCCACTCTCTTCAAGGAGCACCCAAAGTACGAGAAGGTTATTCCTGTCGTGTCTGTTCCTGAGAGAGTCATCCAGTTCAGAGTCGTTTGGGAGAACGACAAGAACGAGATCCAGGTCAACAACGGTTACAGAGTCCAGTTCAACTCCTCCCTCGGTCCATACAAGGGTGGTTTGAGATTCCACCCATCGGTCAACTTGTCTATTCTCAAGTTCTTGGGTTTCGAGCAGATCTTCAAGAACGCTTTGACTGGTTTGTCCATCGGTGGTGGTAAGGGTGGTTCCGACTTCAACCCTAAGGGTAAGTCCGACAACGAGATCAGACGTTTCTGTTACTCCTTCATGAGAGAGTTGTCCAGACACATTGGTCAGGACACCGATGTCCCAGCTGGTGACATTGGTGTCGGTGGTAGAGAGGTCGGTTACCTCTTCGGTGCCTACAAGCACTACCAGAACAACTGGTCCGGTGTCATGACCGGTAAGGGCTTGAACTGGGGTGGTTCGCTCATTAGACCAGAGGCTACTGGTTACGGTTTGGTCTACTACGTTGAGAAGATGTTGGAGAAGCAGGGTGACAGCTTCAAGGGTAAGCGTGTTGCTGTCTCCGGTTCTGGTAACGTTGCTCAGTACGCTGCTTTGAAGGTCATCGAGTTGGGCGGAACTGTCGTTTCCTTGTCTGACTCTAAGGGTTCTCTCATTGTGCAGGACGGTATTACTGCTGAGCAGATTGCCGAGATTGCCACTGGTAAGATCTCTTTCAAGTCCTTGCAGGAGATCTCCACCTCTGCTTCTGGTAAGTTCCCATCCGTCGAGTACATCGCAGATGCTCGTCCATGGACCAAGGTTGGTAAGGTCGACATTGCTTTGCCATCTGCTACCCAGAACGAGGTCAGCGGTGAGGAGGCCCAGGCATTGATTGACGCTGGCTGCAAGATCATCGCTGAGGGTTCCAACATGGGTTCCACTCAGGAGGCCATTGAGGTCTTTGAGAACCACAGAACTTCCCACAACGTCTGGTACGCTCCAGGTAAGGCTGCCAACTGTGGTGGTGTCGCTGTTTCTGCTTTGGAGATGGCCCAGAACTCCCAGAGACTCCAGTGGACTTCCGAGGAGGTCGACGAGAAGTTGAAGGGTATCATGTACAGCTGTTTCGACAACTGTTACGACACTGCTCAGAAGTACGCTGTTGAGAAGTCCGACGGTTTGCCATCCTTGTTGAAGGGTGCCAACATCGCTGGTTTCATCAAGGTCGCCGACGCCATGTTCGAGTTGGGTGACGTCTTCTAAATAAAGTTACGATTACATGTACAATAAAGGTGGTTAATAATGACTGTAGAAAGAACCAGTAATGAAGCGACTCCATCAAATATCGACTCTAAATCTGGTAACGTCGAGGTTTTTGAGATGCCCTTCGAAATCCTGCATACAAATATTCCATGCAGGGTGTGGAGAACACATGGGCTTATCTAATTAGAGATCTTATCGTAGAAGACGTCTTATCGTATAAAAGTGAAAGTTAAGCCTGAAATCTTATCATATAGTAGCTTAAAATCTTATCGTATACTAGTCTGATTTCTTATCGTGAACCTTATCGTCTTATCTAGTCTTTTTGTGGAGAAAGTTCATTTGGATCTAGCTCCTCTATTGAATTGCTCCCACAACAATATCCTACTTAAGACCTGCTTCATGCTTGCTTCCTATTGTTAGGCACCCCAATTTCAGGTTTCCTCATAACCGAGGGGCTTAAATCCAGCAAGAGACCCTCGTGCCTTATATTGAAAACACTAACGAGGCGAGCTGGCTGAAACTAGCACTAAACAAGCGGATTACGCGTTCTCAAATGCGTGATTTAAGGTCAATTGGTTTCATAGACACGGTTAGGAGGTCAATTGATCCCTCGGCACAGTTAGTAGTTCAATTTATCGGCACGGCTGAAAAGTATCAATTACCCACGACAATTGAGTATAAAGGAATTTTTACGGCCGACTTCATCAAAGAATTCTTTGCTTAAAAATTAATATCTACATTGCACTTCTTGAGATGCTCCGAACTTCTTCATCTTACCCTTTTACTCCTATGAATCTATAATAAACGGCGAATTCGTTCTCCTCTCGGGAGTCATCAAAACCGTGCTCCTGGCAGGGCTCGATAAATGCCTCTCGGGGCTACCATAACCATCCAAGCTCTCGTAGCTCGCTCTATGGGACCGGGGCAGAGGCAGGAGAGCTGGATGCTGTTCAACTGGCTCTGGGAAACTTGAAGCGCAGTCCTGGCACAATTGTATAATTGCCTCTTTCAGTAACTGAAGAAACATCTTGGACCGTGTAACGCTGGGCCAGTTGTATTTGAGCAGTTCGAGCACTTTGGCAATGAAAACAGTTTCATTGCTGAAGGACAAGTCGGACCACAACCTGAGCAGTGTCTCCACTGAGTGATCCACCTCATACATCTTGAAGAGCTTGGCAAGAACTAGTCCACGGAGCTCGGTCAATTCGTACATGTTGGCTAGAACAAGCAAACCAGTATAGTTCGTGATATCAAATTCACCCACAAAGGACTCGTCAAAGTCCAACAGCCCCGTGTAGAGGAAGTACACTAAACCTCTCACCAAAACATGTGTTTCTGGGATGAACATCCGGTTTTGTAAGTTTTCATTCATGCCACTCAGTATGAGTCGCAAAAAGTGCGGCCAGCGCGCAATCAAAATGGCTTTATGGACACGGAGTACGTTGAGTTGGTTAACGTTTGCAACTTCTACGCCACTGGCAGCCACACCTTCTTCGCCTCCCTTCCCTCCAAAAACATCAAATTGCAAATCTTTTTGCAGCTCATCCTGGTAACAAAAAATATCAAAGTCCGCAAATTCGCCCAGAACAAGTAAACGTGCAAAGTCCAGAGAAATCCCACCACTATTCCTCGAACCCAGCACAATACCCAACTCAACAAGAGGGATAGAGAGGATGCTCCCAAGCTCCCCACCTCTCAGCCCTAGAAGATAAAGTGTATCTCCTCCAACAAACACTTGCTTCCAAATATGCTCTGTCTGCAGGACCGAGATTGCAAATTCACTGGAGGATAATAGCGTGTGATGGGCACAGGAATCGGCAGTATCGATACATGCTAAACTCAATTGCAGGAGCAGGAGCTCAAGCTTCATGCTGTTATCAGGAGCATCAACATAGACGTTGGTGCTAGGGAGGGAAGTATCGTCATCAATCTTGGAGATCATTCCTATAGACCCTGTCAGGAGCAGGTAGTAGTAGTATGTATCGTTAACATGGATCATATCTTTGTCCAACCCCCCAAATGCATAGAGTCTATCGCCGTGAATCGAAATGTAGTGATCAAAACGGGCTACGAACTTTGTAGGCCCCGACCACGTTCCAGTATGGAGGTCATAGCAGTACAAATCGTCCATTGGAGTAGATTTATTCAAACCTCCGCTGATGTAGACTTTCAGACCGTCTGGCGATACACAACATGCGTGGCGATTTCGAGGACTCGGTGAGTTCTCCATAGCAAATTGTGGGGCAGACGTCCATTTTTTATCGTAGATGCTGTAAATCATCATCACCAGTTCCTTGGACGCACGTCCACGAGTAGCAGGAACCTCATCGTATGGAAGTCCGCCAAAAACAAGCACATTTCCGTTTCCTATGTACACGGCCAGATGTCCCTCTCTTTCGATACCATCGTGCTTGTCATCGATTTCCCATTGTTGGGTTGTGAGATTAAATAGGTATACGGTGCTGTCGAGGACGTCCAGGTCGTCAAAACCTCCAAAGAGGAAGACATAGGGGGTATCTGAACATGTGGCTATTGCTGCCCTATCGTTGTTGGAAGGAGCAGGGCCGGTAACTTCGGTGATTGTTGGCATTTAAACGGATGATTTGTGTGAATACCAGATCTGTTGTGGTGTGAATCGCAGAACTTTAGTTTTGAATGGCAGAACTGTAGTCTTGATGTGAATGGCAGAACTTTAGCTGTGGTGTGAATGTTCCTACCAATCAGTTGAGATAATGGTGCCAATTGGTAATGCTAATCGCTGTAGGTATCGATACGATCCGGAGATGTTCGTAGTTGCTGAAGATGACTTTATTGAATTTGAAAGGTCCCTGTTGACTTATATCACGGATTCAATCGATTACGTTGGTCGCCTTGATGAATAGGCGGCTTGTAAACGAGCCACAGACCTGAAATCTGGAAACGCTAGTGAGTTTAGAAAAGGATGATTGAAAAATGGAGTAGCGAAAAAAGGACTGTGTGAAAACTAGAGCAAACATCTTTAAAGGTGGAGATGAGGTGTATTATAGTGGATTCTAGATGTCGAATCAACCGCAAGTTAGAAATGATTTGAGTGTAGGTCCGTGGATTAGTTTGGATAGAGGTGTTCATTTTATGGAATTGGTAATATGAATGATGTCATTGGGTGCAAAATAGATTGTAAGGAAAATAGTTTATGTCACTAGTTGTTAGCTAATCAATAGACCTCTGTTTACTCTACTTTTGTTTCTTCTACTTCCTTTTATTATACTTCACCTTTTCCTTACCACAACTGCAATGGGTCCTCGTCCTTTTCACTGACAACGATTTCAGCTTCAGGCAACTCTGCCTCCAATTGCTTCTTCAAAACCTTCAAGAAGGCACGCTCGGTGTTCGAGTGGTTGCAGACAATCACCGAGGAGCCGGATTCCTTGAAGAAAAGCGCCTCGTGATGCGACAATTCTCCAGTATAATACAAATCTGCCTCGATACCCTTGAACACACCACCTCCAGAACCCGCACAAATAGCAATAGTACGCACCTTTTGATCCTTGTTCTTCGTTGCAACTTGTACGTGTTTCAATCCTAAACTCTTCTTGACGTTTTCCACTAGGGTCTGCAAAGGAACAGCTTCACTGAAGGTCACTAGTCTTCCCATACCACATCCATCGAAGTTCTTGTCCTTTTCAATGGCTTCTCTGGACTCAACCTTAATCCCCTCTGCTATTCCATCTGCTAAGAAGTCGTTCACACCGCCTGCTGCGCTGTCAACAGCAGTGTGTGGGCAGTACACACTGATGTCTTTCTTGATCAAACTGATGAGTGACTTCTGCTGTGGGTCTGCTGGAGTAATCAGCTTGAGACCACGGAAAATGAACGGGTGGTACGCCATGATCATGTTCGCACGTGCTGATATGGCTTCCTCTGCGACAGCTTGAGTCAAATCAATGGCTAAGAGAATACGCAAGGTATCAGTGGTGATGGAGTCCGAGGAGGCATCGACAAGTAAACCTGTGTTGTCCCATGATTTGTCGGCCAATGCAATTGGGTAGTATTTTTGGACTGCGGTTAGTTTGATTCGACGGTGGTATACCTCATTACTACTCACTTGCACTCACAAAACGAGTGACGGAAGTTCTCGACATGGTTAAAGTTTTCAATTTTACTCCACCAAAATCTATAAACCTTGCTTCCAGCGGTACCGCTAGGATCCCTCCAAGTATTTCCTTTCAAGTTTCGGGCGTGTGGTCTAGTGGTATGATTCTCGCTTTGGGTTACCAAATATGCGAGAGGCCCTGGGTTCAATTCCCAGTATGCCCCTAAACTTTTACTAAACTTTTGTTTGCCAACACTCTGGTGCCAAATGCCCGTTTAGGCGGGCCCTATATTGGGTTCCTATTTTGGTGCAAACTAGAACCGACTAGCGGAATACTCACCAGTGTATCCAAACTATTGGGTGCACACGGTCCAATTCTAGCTGATATTTTTAGATTCCTCAAACTTATTCTTGTTCCCTCCCGACAACCAATATTTGCTACTATTAATTGCTAATTCATATCGCATTCTCGACCAAATCGTCCTGCCCATTCTCGCCCAGCTCCTCGTTACTCATTACCTAGGCCTCAGCATTCTCTTGCTATTCTCATAACACGGTTGCATTTCTCATAACACCCAGCACTTGCTTGCATCCTAAGCTTGCATCCTTAACTTTTTTTTTTCTTTTCTGGGTCTGTGTACGCCTTGGACTCCCCTCTTCAAATACCGGGCAACTCCGCCTACAATCCTCTTTCTTATATCCTATTAAAACAATCATGAAATAAATATGACAACGATTGATATCCCAAACCTGTATGTAAACCTCTTTCCTAAACTCAACCTCATATGTAAAACTCATTCAACTTGTGGATCTCCACGCACAATGTCTCCCAATTCAAGCCACTCTTAGGCCGGAGTCCAAGGTGGTCCTGGTACAAGAACAACTCGTAGAAGATACGCAAGTTCGGCTGGATAATGATGTTGAACCGTTGCACACGCAAAAACATGTACGCAGACAACAAGTCCACTCTAAAGTGCTGCATCATCAGCGCCATAAGCAACAGCGCCAGTCGCGACACTCCGATCCTGCAGTGTATCATCGTAGCGGCCTTGGCCCCAAACTCGGGGAGGAACTTACGCTGGATCTCAGTAGGGCACCCAACCAAAAGCGGGAGAATCAGATCCTTACCGTCGTCCTTCAAATCGTAGATGTAAACCAAGCGCTTCAAGCCCTCAGGAGCACACTTGTACTTTGTCAAGTCCACTTCGTATATGCGACACCCTCCATGAGTGTAGATAGGCCAGATCACGTCCGTGCCAGTAAGTGCTCCGTGCTTCCGCATTGCAGCCGTCGATTCGCTCTCTTGTACACCAGAGAACACAAACTCGCGCTGGTTTTGCACCCACGGCGGGCACTCGCCAATCAGAATCAAGTTGCGAATGCCCACAGCACCGAGCACTGTTGCAGAGTTTGCGTGGTTCAACAGCCCCAAATACACATTGGGGAGCACGTATGAAGGGAAGTTGTTGTCCTTATCCAAGTCGAACCAGTCGCAGTTCGAAACATAGGACGGACGCAGGCACAGCACGTCTCGCACAAGCACACCATTGGTTATATCGTGCTTGAGCTGGTTGATAGCAGATTCTAAGCCACTCAACAAGAGCAAGTCCAGCTTGAAGTAGTAGAGCTTGGTGCGCCGTGTGAGGTCCACGATTGTATCGCGGAAATTGTTGTGGTAGAGCAATTGGTGTGCTGCAATAGTGAGGAGGGAGAGTCCTGTGAATCCGTCGAACGAAAAGACAAACATCTTATAATCAAGCTTCACAAGGAATTGCATGAGCTTGAGAGTGTTCAAGAACAGAAGGAGCTCCAGGTTAGTCATGTTCTCGTATACGGCGGAGCCAGAGCTCGGGAACTCGAGGTAGTAAACGTTGTTGCGCGTGGCACCGTCGTTCAAGTCACTATAGATTGAGTTGAGGAGGTGCAACAGCGGCATCGACGCATTCTCATTACAGTTCACAACAAGCTTGAACTCGTGCGTCACATTATCGTTGAAGTCCATCACATTGCCTACGCAAAGGTTGCGCAGGACCCAACGCTTCAGGTTGAGTCGCCAGATCATTGCCTGTTCGCAATTGAAGAGACTTCCACGAGATTCATTGACATGGCACGAGAGGTCAGTGTTGCAGTGAACGTGAGCCTCGAGCGGGTTCTGCTCGGCAGCTGCGGTTGCTGGTGAGACATCAAAGTACGTAGGAGAAACGTCCTCCCACGCAACATTCACAACGTAAACGAAGCTTGTTGGCAGCTTCAACGAATTCAACAACACTGCCAACTGTGTGTTAAGCTTGCTATTCCCAGTATAGTTGTAAACGACGAAACTGGAATACGGTGCCATTAACCGGGCCTGGTCACGGTAGTTACGGTTGTTCAACTCACAGTGGGAAAGTGTTGCTGCATGCTCCGCAAACGGAACGTAGGCATTTCCACGACGAACCAACAAGTCCTCAAGTGATACTGTGTTACGCAAGGATGGACAGGCAGAACTCTTGTGGTCCTTACCCTTCCTGTCCTTATCGCAGTTGTCCGCTCTCACGAACATCAAGTTCATGAGCGGAACTTGCGGGCAGATATCAGCAGGACCGTCTCCAAAGAAGTCACGTTGGTTGACACTCTGGAGTCCGTGAAGATAAGGAAACATGCGAACATCGTAGTCGACATTGTCACGTAATCCGTCATCCCCAGTGTTGAACCGAGAAACGTAGTAAAAGTCAAGGAGCAGATTCAATTGTGCAGCCAGCTTAATGACCTTAATCTGAGGGAAGCTCGTGTAGGTCTCCAAGGTGGTGTTGAACTGGTGCATCCAAGTGAGGTCAGGGTTGAACTCACAAATGGACGTCTTGCGTGGCGAATCACTGTGCGAGTAGTTCGCGCCGTCAAAGTAATCCTGGTCAGTGATACACGTAGTCAGCAGTGACGGCGTGATACACAGACGAGGAACAAGTCCATTGTTGAGAACAACAACTGGAGGAAGTCTTGTACTTCCTTCAGAGGAAGCAAGAGAGCCAAGAGAACCAAGAGAACCAATCGAGCTGAACGATCCCCGACCTGGAAGAGTACTGGACTGCGAGGAGTCTGAAGGTTCAACTTTTTCTTCCTTTTCAAGAAGAACAATGTCAACTTTCTTCAAGACGTCATCCGTCTTTGGGTCAACATGTCCGCCAACCATCTTCACACTATCAGCCTTCTGCTCGTTCTTGTTTTCGTTGTTTTCTGGGTTTTCAATAGCATTATCGTTTTTGTTTTCTCTCTCTTTTGCAGCAAATTCAGGGTCAGACGTGTCCGACAAGACGTTACCCAAATGGGTGGTGTCACCAATACGAGTCTCCATACTACGCTCGTGTCTTTCCGCCTTGACTCCGTTGGCAATAGAGGCAATGGTTTGGCCACCAACACGGGCCTCACCATTACTTCTTTGGCAAGTTGCTTCACCATTACTTCTTTGGTAAGCTCCTTCACCAAGTTCAACTGCACCAGGTCCTTCACGGTCAACTTCCTGAGGTGCCTCAGCAACGACTCCACTAGCTCCTTCTTCAACTGGAACAATAGTTTGTCCATCATCAGTTTCAACCCCTTCCATCATATCCCCCTTCTCCTTCTCCAACTCCGTCTCCTCAAAAACATCCCCAAGTGCTTGGAATGGCCGCCCCTGCAGCCTTGCCATTGCTCTAGGAACGGCGTGTTTGTCAGTCGAACCTCCCGAGGAGGTCGCTTCAGAGAATCCCGCGCTACAATACGGCGGTTTCGTGCCTAACTTTGCTTTGGCAGCCACTGGAGCGCCAAAGGAGGCATACGGGAGTGCGGTAGGTGCGCGGGTGCTTGTAGGGGCGTACCGGGAAATCCGGGCAAACAGCATGCCCGCGCACGGTGGGGGCTCTTTTAAGTCGGCGGTGTTGTTGATTCTCATCTCTGCTACAGTTCAAACTCAGCTACTGGCTCGCATTATATAAGACTTTCTTTTGCTACACGGTGTTGTAAATCCCAGACCGCCGTAACTTCTGAACTGAGGGAAATAAAATATTATTTTTTGCTCCCTTATCGACTTCCGGACACAGCGGTCTCAAACATGAGGCTGAACCGGAAGAAAACCGGGGCCCGAAATAAAGATGAAGTGATTACAGAAATGAATAGTGATGCAGGAACCATCATGGAAAGTTACACTGAATGAAACCTTACCCTGAATAGGAACCGTACAAGTTGCTTGCGGTTTGCTTGTTCACCCTAGCTGAAATGAAATTTTCAATACAATAGAAGGTCAAATACAAACACAAACTTGACATAATCACTACTTTTCATATACACACACAATACACACACTCCCAAAATACCCTATGCACTCTTTCTACACACTGTTCCTAGAATACACTACTACACTTCCTATACACACTACTAACACTATCGTACAATACTTTTACACACTACTACACACAACTACACACACTGCAACACTCCTTACAATACTGCTTTTCCCACATGTCTCATGTTACATTACCGCTTCATCATTGATGTGTAAGTCATTCATATAAACTTAGTATCCTCCTATCATTTCTCTACCAGCATGACCAGCATAGTGTTGCAACAAAGTGTTCTGTTCCTAAAATGTAAAATGTTTTTGCAATTGTTCCAGCAAATGTTACAAATGTTACAAATGTTACAAATGTTCCAGCAAATGTCATTGCAAACGTTCAGCAAATGTTCCAGCCCATTCTTTCAAGATTACCCACCCCATTGCACGTTCCTTCATCTTCTATTCCGGCCCTCTTCTGGCCCTCACAATACGTTGACACCATTGTGAGGGAATTAAGGAAAGCGCAAGCGCGAATTTCAGTCTTGTGCGGATTGCCCCTCATGGTACGATTTGCACCCATAAATTCGCTCATTTATTGTGTCCAAAAATAGAGGGTGGGAGAAGTTTCAGGAGGTTTCAAGGGGAACAGATGATAAGGAATAGATGACAGCATCATTCGATGGAGCATTAGTGGATGTGTTGATAATGTATGTAACTTTTTCTACGTTTGATGATGTCATAAAATCTCGGATCCCACATCTTCTCCTTGTTGATGCGGGTCATCGTCATGATTTTGTGTGGTATTGACTGAGATCGTTCCGCCATATCAATATACGATTATTTTCGTCTTGCACCTTCTTTCGCTTATTGGTATGGTTGGTAATTGTAAATTTTTGGCAACTGTATTTTTGGTCTTAATCGTTTGGTGACCGTAATCGTTTGGTGATCGTAATCGTTTGGTGATCATAATAGTTTGATAACCGAATGGTTTGATAACCGAATAGTTTGATGACCAAAATCGTCTGGCCCTTCTGGTTTCTTTTGGTGTTTGTTCGTTTGTATCCTCTATCTCAATTTCTATTCCCTCAATTTTTATTTTCATGTCTTTATTGATCACCACGGGCGCCACCGTCACGTTCAAGGACCTCGTCCGCGAAGCGCTCTCCGAGGACTTCCTCCGCACTGTTGGGGCCAACTACAAGACCCTCGTCATACAGTACGGTAACGAGCATCGCGATAATGTCAGTATCAGCGAAGAGTTCGTGTTTCCACTCACCAAGCACTTGGTCTTCTCAGCCAAATCGACTGAAAACAACACCCAATCTTCACACTACACGTTCAATGGGCTCGAGGTAGTCTTGTTCCCCTTCAGCACGCACATAGACGAGTGGATTTCTCGCGCTGACGTGGTCATATCGCACGCTGGAACCGGTTCCATCCTCGACACCCTCAGACAACACAAGCCATTGGGCGTGGTGGCAAACACCGCGCTCATGGACAACCACCAGCAGCAGGTGGCCTCGAAGTTTGCACAGCTCGGGTACTGTTTGCAGGGAGAGGTCGGGGATATAGGGAAGTTGGCGGTGTCGTTGAAGTCGGCAAAGTTTGACGTGCTACCGAGTTCAAGCGATGTTCTCGAGGGCGTAATCAAGGGGGAGTTGGAGGAATAGGGAAGACTAGAATGATGAATAGTTCAAGGTATTCAATGGGTTTAAGGTTCAATGGGTTAAGGTTCATTGGTTTAAGATTCAATGGTTTAAGATTCAATGGGTTCAAGAATGTTCAAGATCAGAATATTCAATAGGTTTAAGAATATTCATTATCAGAATATTCAATAGGATCAGAATAATCAATAACTTCAAGAACAATTGGAGTAATCAAAAGGTATCAAGAATATCAAATTCTAGGCGTCAAGAACATCTTCTAGGTATGGTTCAACTTCTAGGCACATTCAAGGGACATTGAATTCTAACTTTTAATGAGTTCTTTCTAATAATGAGGTCTTCTTTTATAATCAAGTTGAGCCAATCCCATCAAGACCTAGAACTAATAGCAAAAATGAAGTTAATAGAGAAATCATACTTGTAAATTGGGTGGAGTGAACTTTTTAGGGATATTGATGCATTTGCTATCCTTCTTGATCTTATCTCTCGGACTTATATCTCCCTATCCTTTTTTCATTCCCTCCAATACTTTAAAATTCCTCAATCATTAAACTTGATCTCTCCATCTACTCTCTACTCCTCTCTACTCCTCTCTACTCCTCTTCTACATCCTTCCCCAACAATTAACTCTATCCTCCTACTCTCCTCTCATCTTGTTGCTACTCTTTGTGCGTTCCCGGAAGTCAGTCGGAAGTCCCCCACAAGTAAGTTTTGTGCTCGGAAATCCTCAAAGCTTAATCGAGCAACCTTGATAGCAGTCGGTCAGCTGGTTTACGGAGTGTTGTGTGCAGGCCTTTGTTTAATAGCATTAAGAGCATTTTAGTGCGCCTGAGATGCATTTCAGGGACATTCAGGAACACCCTCCAAGACGTGTCCAAACGCGCTTCTTAGCCAGCACTTCGTCCAGTTTGCGCCCCATGCCTGGAAACCCGCGCAAACCGTGGACGAAGCTTCTCACGCCACTTCAATGCTGGCCTTCGATCTTGACGAAGGTCATGTATTGAAAACAATTAACCTATTACGGATATGCAGGCAGAACTTTATTGTCCTGCAAATCAGGGGCACTAGATGAAGTCAATACTAATGAAAACCTGTAAGTCATCCATTTTACTGGTTAATCATTGGATATAGTACAAAGACTCACGCCTGCGGGAACCGACGATCCCCCTCTCTGACGATCTTTGCTATGACTTTCTGGCTCCGGCCGCCTTCAACAAACCTTCTCCGCAACAGTGCAGGACTACACTAAACCATATACTTAGTTCGACTTCTCTTGTCCGCCTTCCAGAAGCTCATCTATCGGATGCCAGCGTTCATGGTCCACGACCCTTTGGGAAGTCCGTGACTCACCCTCGCCTATCTGGTGGTCATGGTCCATGTTCGATTTTGTTTCCTGTTTAGTATAAATTCGTCTATTGTAGTCTTATCAGACGCGTTCTAAGAATTTGAGGCGCGGGTTAGGAGGGAATGTAGACCAGATAACCTTAGAATAACCTTGAATAGAAGATGAATCCGGAAGTGAAGAGAAGCATAAAGTAAAAGGAGTAAGAAGGAGTAAAGAGCAAGGTAAGGAAGTAATAAAAGAAGAGTGGAAACAGAAATAGAGTGAATTAAGTGAGCAGAAACGGAGTGAACAAATGGAGTGATTAAGTGAAAAGTACGGAGTAAATGACGGAGTAAATGTTACGGAGTAAATGTAACGGAGTAAAAGTAGAGTAAAAGTAGAGTAAAAGTAACTGAGTAAAAGTAACTGATTAAAAACTACTATTGTAGACTTCCCTTGTCATTAAATGTCATATTGCCAATATCCCTATGACCCTTGTTTCTTGACCTTTCCTTTTAACTATTGTTATTTGCATTCATTCTTCATGCCTTTCGTTTAAATTTTGTCATAGATTGTTTTATAATTGCTTGTCATCACCTCTACACAAAGACGAAACCGGTCTCTACTCGACCGCTTTGGCACAAGAAACCTTGTTGGGATAAATCCTTTGTTCGGCTGCACTGCACTTATCTTTTTCCGCCACAAACCCATTTGTGCAAAAAAATGCTGAGTTTTACTTTGCAGCCATTATGAAAATCAAGCTCTATTGTTGTGCGATCGGAGTGCTTGGCCAAGTGGGGTTGTGGTTCGAGAACGACGGAAGGTTGAGGTTGGGCAAGGATCCAGATAGAATAGAAAGGGAACGAGGGATAGAAAAGAGAACTTCTACAACTTCTACAACAACTTCTACAAAAACTTCCACTACTGCAAATTCCACTTCCACTTCTACTTCCACTTCTAATTCCACTTCCACTTTTACTTCGCCCACTTCAATCATATCCAACTCCTTCACCTCTACTTCCCCTTCCTCTGCTTCCCCTTCCGCCACATCTATTTCTTCCTCCACTTCGGAATCTACTCCGGCCGAAATTACATCACTCGATTTTGGGTTACCCAAAACCAACACAATGCGGTCGGACTCGTGGGAGTTTACCACCATCTGCGAGTGGGGGTCGGTTATCGGAGTTCCCGTGGATATAATTGAAAAATCGGAAATTATCGAATTGACGTCGGATAACTCGAAAGGTGATGTTTCCACGATGTCAACATCCATACCCTTCCATAATTCAATTCCCTCCACTTCGATTCCCTCCACTTTGATTCCCTCCTCCATTCCCTCCACGACCCTCTACCCCACTTCGATTCCCTCCTCCATTCCCTCCACGACCCTCTCCCCCACTTCGATTCCCTTGGCTATTTCTTTTCCTGGAATTCCGTTCCGCAATTCATCAAACGATTTGCAGCCACCAAAAAGCAATACTGCACAAAGGTCAAAGCTTACTTCGAGCCTTGTTGGGCCGATCGCGAGTACCGGTCCTCATGATGTCACTTTTTCCACAATGGAAAGTTTGGGTTTGAGCGCAGTGCTGGTTACGTCAAACGAGATGAATAGTGGAGCGATGGAAACAGGCTCGCATATTCGGCAGACCACATTGGAATATGGTTTAAACGATGGTTTGTCAACAGGTGGTTTTTCATCAGATGGTTCAACAGATGGTTTTTCTTCAGATGGTTTGTCAACAGCTGATTTGTCAACATTAAATGATTTACCTCTTCTGTCAACATTACCTCCGCCGCCAACCACTCCACAGTCAAACCTACCTCTGCAGACATCTACACACTTCTTTTCTATGCCCAGTGAAATTTCAAATATTTCAAACCGAGCTGAATTGGTGAGTGAATCAGCGAACATCGATTCAAGCACTGATTCGTTGACTCAATCTGTACCACTTGAGGTTACCTTGACATCTAAAAACAGTGATCCTACAGGAAAGTCTACCAAAATGAATTCATCAAAGACATCATCAAAATCATCGATATCAAAATCATCGATATCATCAGTATCAACATCTCCAAAATCAATCAAATCAAAACCTACATCTTCAAAACCTACATCTTCAAAACCCACACCTCCAAAACCTACAACCCCAAAATCAATCAAATCAAAACCTCAAAAATCACCCAAACCAACCAAACCTTCTACCTCCTCTAAAAAACCACCAACCAAACCTTCTACCTCTAAAAAACCATCAACCAAACCTCCATCCTCCAAACCTACTTCTACAAAATCCCCACCGTCCCCTCTTAAACTCTTTGGTCCGCCTCGAACGGCCCCTCCAACCTTATCACTCCCTTTTCTCCAGTTCACCGACATCGTCACCAACAACCGCACAATACGCTACGCCAACATCCATCCCAGTACGCTCCCATGGCTCCCGTTGCCCGTTCTCGTTGTCGTTCTCAGCTTGTTCCTCTAGCGCCGAAAAAAAATTCAGTTTGAAAAACGAACGTAGAACACAGTAAACAAATGTCAGAAGTAAGTACAGCGCCATCAATCGCAACACGCGATGTATTCATGACCTGTGGCCCGTTGCATGGTGTGTGAGTGCCCACTGTACAATACTAACACTCAGGTTAAAAGAACGATCCGTATAACCACGGAGCAGCACATCATGAAGGACGTTCCTCCAGTGGAGAACTATCCCATGAGAAAGTGGTCTGTGCAAATATCCATGCTCGATCTGACAGGAAAGGAGATACCGGCGTCGATTCTCGACAGAGTCACGTATACTTTACATCCCACGTTCGCAAACCCAATTCGTGCGATCAAAACGCAGCCATTCAGAGTTGAGGAACAAGGTTGGGGTGAATTCGACATTCCAATCGCTGTGCACATCCTCGGGCTCAACGGCAAGGCTGGTGAGCGCAAGTTCAACCACGACTTGAACTTTCTTCAAGAAAAGTACATCAACGACCATGTGGTGCTGATTCCCGTGAGTCCTAGCAAGAACCAACCGTTAAACAGATTGTTGCTCGAGAGCGGCTCTTTGCCTTTCGACGAGTCAGCACAAGGTGTTCCAGGCGTAGCGCCCGAGAAGCGCAAGCTTGAGACTCCACAAGAGAACAAGCTCAAGAAGGCCAAGAACGGCAGCACCAGCGCGTTCAAGGGCAATGTCGACTTGGAGAAACTCGCAAACGGTTTGACCAAGTTGAACGAGGACGACTTGATTGTTATCGTGCAGATGGTCACAGACAACAGAACAGGAGAGATGAACATTAAGAATGATGTTGACAACGGCGAGTTCACCATGGACTTGTACACCTTGCCAGAGAGCTTGTTGAAGAGTTTGTGGGACTATGTGAAAAAGCACACGGAGTAGGTTTGGAATGTAATAAGATATGAGAAACGTAAGAGGGGTTGAAGAGGAGAAGAGAATTGAGGGAGAGAGTGAAGAGAATCGAGTGAGAGAGAAGAGAACTGAGTGAGAGAATGAAGATGAAGGAGTAGAGATGAATGAAGGAGTAGAGATGAATGAAGGAGTAGAGATGAATGATTAAGATAAAAGATAAGTTAAAGATTCAATAAAAGATAAGTTAAAGATAAAAGATCAGTTAATGGTTGATTTTAAAGACTTGAAGTTTTGTTGAAGAATTCATCAAGATTAGTAAAGATTCAATAGGATTGATTTCAACACAAAGCTCTTCCAAGACAACTCGTTCAATTCAAGAAGGGACAATGATTGTGAGAAAGTTGATCCTACTAAGAATATTCGCGAAATCTTTCAGAAGAATAGATTAAGATAAATGACTTGAGAGAAGTTTGAAAATTTTAGTACAGATTAAGAGTTTCAATAAATAGATTAAGAGTTCTATATAAGGAGATACTGGACAATAAGCAACAGATTAAGAGTTTAGGCTATGACAGTATTGGTTACGAAGATTAAGAGTACTGGATGAAGTAATGGATATGATAGTAATGGCTATGATAGTAATCGCTACGATAGTATTGGCTATGATTAAGATTTAATACATCAAGGAAACATCGTTGACTCCTACACACTCGCATGACCATTCCCGACTAAAAATTCTCGTCCTGAATTTCTTCTCTTATCGTTTTACTTTTGCACCATTTCTTGCAACCACATTTTACCAGCCCAGTTTTACACTTTCACTCATCCTCTTTTGCACTTTACCTACCGACCTTTATCACCAACATTCTGGTAGTGTTGTGCAATTTCGGTCTCGAGCCGCCGGATCGTGAACCTTAAATCAATTCCGGTCAATCACGAGTAATATTATAATAGCTTATAGTTCCCCTTTGGGATCAAAGTTTTTTCCGAAGACAGACAGGCCCGTTAACGCACCACGAGTTGTGTGCGCGCGGCAATTTGATTAGCCGTGTGGTCATTCAGGAGGCTAGAGCCACCTTTGCCGTGGCTCAGCACGTTTATCTACATTCCCACCTTGCTTGTTGTCGTTTCGGCCCGGCGCATTTCCAGCACCGGTAGTCAAAGTTTAAACCTCTATACTTGAAAAAATATTCGCTTGAAGGTTTACTACAAGTTTTAAATCCACATGTTGCATAGTCGTAAACTTCGGGATAATCATATTGGCAATCTTGTGGCAAATTTAAGGGGTACACCACAAGCTTCAAGAAAAGAAAAGTCGTCTGATGTGGAAAGAAGTGCCGGTTGACGAAAGATTCTCCAGACGAGATGCAAACGATAGAGATTCGCGCAAAACGGCCGAGGAACACATGCTCACGACGGATAACCGTCTGTACACGGCGATGCTGACATCCTCGGTAAGATCGTCGGCTATTTGTCTAGACCAACGGTTGCAAATCCAACGTCCAAGGATGACCTCCATTGCAAAGTGAGACAAATTATTGCGACCTTATTGTACATCCAGCGCCAAAGATCTCCTTTGCGGGTAGTTTAAGGTTCACGGATATGGTCATAGGCTGAAGTTTAAAAGATGAGATCATCTGATTTTGGTACAGATCGTTAACCTTTTAAAGTAGGCGTGGGTTCTAAAAGTAGTAGCGAGGTCTACCTGCAACGGTAAAGATCACTGGTGATCTACAAGAACTGTATGATTAAGGAAATCGATTGTCATCTGCTAATGTCATCTGCTTCCATCCATTAGGATCTATTGTCAAATGCAAACGGTCATCCGCCACTTTATAATACTTTCATCCATTATTTTCACCTGCCAAGTCACCTGCTAGTTTTTCTTACTACTTTCAGCGTCCAAGTCACCTGCCACTACCACTCTAGTCCATTTGGTTTAGGGTTCTCCACACTCCATTGTCATCTTCTCCACATTCATCTCCACATATCCAACATCGTCATTCATGTAAACACTCTTTTCCCCCACAACTCTAAGATTTGGTTGTTTTCGGATATGTTCTACCAATAGGTATTTCATCTGTCAGTGTGTAAACTGTTCAACAGTTTTGTTTTCCTCTCCACCTCTCATTTCTCCTACCTCTTTACCTCTTCACATGTCCGCCCCTTGCTCACCACATCTTTCTTCCTCTTTCTCACCACCTCTCTTTCCACCTTTTCGACCTCTCTTTCCACCTTTTTACCTCTTTCCACCTTTTCACCTCTCTATCTCTCCTCTCACTTCCTTTAAACCGACCACACTCTCACTGTCAGATCCCAACTCGCAGTCAACACTGCATCTCCGTCCGGACTTGTCGCTACACGATTGAACAAACCCTGACTATCGGTACCCAAACGCCCCAAAATGTCTCCCTTGAGCGTGTCCCAGATAATACACCCGTAATCGCTGTAGCTTGCATAGAACAACCTCCCACTGCCGCTGAAATCAAGCGAAATCAAACCAGCACTCTCAAACTCCAGATTCACACTGGCCTGCTCCGCATGCGGAGAAGCCACCTTCGAAGCAAGCGAATATTTCGCAACCTCGCCATCGGAGCGCATGTCGTACAAACGCACCATGCCATCCTCACTCCCCGTGAGAAACGAGTCCTCGTCTGGAAAGAACTTGACACACGAAACATCGTACTTTGAAACACGGTGTGTCTGTGCAGGATTTGCAACCCGTGGGTCCCACACTTTCGCAAACCCGTCTGAACCCCCGCTCAAAAACAATTTCGTGCCCACGTCCATGGCTAGAACATCCCCCATGTGGTCCACGTACTCCTCAACGCAAACACCCCGCCGCACATCCCACAGCCGCACGCTCATGTCGCCACTGGACGTCAAAACGACATTCTCACTCATAAAGTCGCACTCGCTTATGTAAGCGCGGTGACCACGAAGTAGAGACTGAACTGTTGGGGCGAAGAGGGCTGGAGCTGTTCCTGCGTTGAGTTTGTAGAGAGTGCATGTATTATCGAGGCCTGCTGATGCCACTATGGAGCTCAGGGGCGAGATTGCGCAGGCCAAAACGTAGTGGTTGTCTAAGGCTATTGCCTGTTTCTTGTATCCTGTGAGCGGATCCCAGACGATCATGTAACCGTCCTGGCTCGCACTCACGATGCGTGACGAGTCACTGCTCCACTTTGCCAGGCAGATTTTGTTTTGGTGTCCACGAAGGGTGTTGTAGAGCTTCAAGTTGCACGATTGAGCCGGCAACGGAGGTATTTTGGCGGCGATTTCGGGGAGCAGCGCATCGCGGACCTTGGAGCGTGCTGCGACTATGTTTCGCTGGAGCGCGGTGGTTCTATCGCGCTCTTTGGCGATGTTTTGCTCTATACCCAGTGCTGGTAGGGAGTCCATGATTTGAAAAAGTAGTGGTACAAAAAAAGTCACACATAAGTGATTGGAAGAATTGTGAAAATGGAAATATGACGAAGGTGTAAGCGTTGGAGAATAGATGTTTAGAGCTGGGGATAATGGGAGAAGTATCAATGGGTTAGAGATGAGAAGTGGTGCTAAGTGCACACTACGGTTTCACTGTAAGCTAACCAGTAGTGAATTGATAGATTAGTTGACCAAATCAGTTTTTAAAACAGTTGAATGTTGACCAAATATGTTTTTAATACAGTTGAATGTTAGTTGACCAAATATGTTTTTAATAGCGCTGAGTAATGCATTTGATAGATATAGCTGAATAATACTGTTGGATCAACAAATGTTGGATGGTGTTTGATGGTAATGGATTTTTTGCAGCCGTTCGGAGAAAAAACGTGAGGGCCGAAGTAAAAATGAGGAACGATGGTAGAGAGGGATACTAAATATGAGCCAACGAGGGGTCGTATATAGAATATATTAGTAAGGATGTTGGAAGTTATTGATATTTCCAATTAACACATCTTCTATTATTTCTCGATTGTACTTGATATTTCTACATAATAACCTCTATATCCTGTTGATTCTTGAATCGTGATGTCTTGGAAAACCTTTTCAACTTCAAAAGTCACTTCTTTAAGCGCTTCAGTTAAAACATTTTTAATCAAGTTAAGCACTTCTGAAGCACTTCTTACTTCAAGCACTTCTTACTTCCATTTCTTTAGCATGTCAACTTTATAACTTTTCATCTTCTTTACCTCCTTACTTTCTTTCTCTCTTACTTGATCGACGGAACAGGAGCTGCTGCGGTCTTCTCATTCCGGGTCCCCCTAGAATTCTTCTTCTCTTCCCTCTCCAAATCTCCAGTCACCCTCTGCAAATAAGCCGGTACAGGCAACCCGCTCTTCAAGAAAAACATCTTCCAGTTTCTCGCCTTATCCTTGAGTTGCACCTGCGATCTGTTCTTGAGTGCCTCCAGGATCTTTCCTCCACTTCCAAACAACTCCAAGATAACAGACCACAGAGGTCCCTTGAGCTCAAGAGCATGCCGCAATGCCTTCTCCTCCTCCCTCGTCCATGGTCGCCTGTTGCCCGACTTCGATGCCGTGGGGTTGATGCGGAGGTGGATCTGCTGCTCGATGATCTCTGAAGGTAAAAGAGCATTGGTGATGTTGGTGATATCTGCTCCAGTTGGGTTCGTGGTGTTGAACTCGGGTGTGGTGTATGCAGGGGCCGGTGTTGAGTAAGCAGGAGCTTGTGCTGGAGTTGTACTTTCGATGATTTCTTGAGAATGTGGAACTGCAGGTTCACGAGAACGGCCGCTCTTCTTACCCCAGATAATGTATCCCATATTCTTGCCCACATACTCGAACAAGTCCTTGAGAAATGTAAACCACTCGTACTCCTCACTCAACAGGGCCTCGTTCACGTGCTCAAGCAACTTAGTCTTGCGCGATTTGCACCTATCCACAAAGTCCAATTCTGTGGGACTCAATTGCTTTGCTCCTCGCCTGGACAAAAGCACGGCCTCCAAGTCATGGGGTAAAATATCCTCTAGAATCTCCTCCTTTGACCGCTCTCCTGCCTCAATTGCAGAAATGTATGCCTGCGTTTTTAAATCAAGGTATAAAATTGCTAATGGTTTGAGCAATTTGCCCACACGCTCACCAATCAGTGTGTTGACTCCCAGTTGTAAGCTCATGGTATTTGTGCCCATGTTACTCAAGGAGTTCTCCACAGCCAAACTGTTTGCGGGGCAGAAAACATCGAGAAACAGCTCGTTCAAGTAGAAAAAACCAACTTCAATGGTACCAAGCGTGGCCAGGAGAAAAGTCGCGAGGTTCACCTTACGCAATGTAGACTCAATACTCTGCTCACGTGCACGGAACATTGACGGGGTCTTATCTCCCTCTTTCCACATTCCTGGAGCAAGGTGTTCCACCGTCAAGAACGGGTCGTCTTCGGAGTAGAGACGTTTTGTGAACTCGAAAAGCGATGTCAAGTCACGGAACGTCGCTCCCGCGGGAGTATCGGGGTTCAGCGCGATGTCCACGATGTGCTGGTACGGGCCGATTGCGATAATTCGAAGCAATTGCGTCAGCAAATTGTCCAATGTTGGTAATGTGTTGATCAAAAGCTGGATACGTGGTGGGAGGAAATCACTGCCCACAATTGGCATGGGTAATGCGGCAAGATGTGCTTGAGAAAGAACCGCAAGTGGTGGCATTTGCCTTGAAATCGACTTGTACGCAGCAAGCGCGCTATTTGTATTGAGAAGCTCTGAATTCGCAGGCACTGACACGCCTCCGTGCATCACTGTCAAGGAGTCTTCGCTTTCCTTGTCCTGTTCCTGTTGATCCTGGAGACTTTCGAGGTGTTTTTGATGTGCGACCTTAGCTTTGTTTGCTTCCGTGGCATCTTCAAAGCTGCTTGCAATGCTGGAGAGGCCCTCCGTTTCATCTACTCTGTTCAACGCTTCTATTTGGGGGTCAACCAAGGACGAAGGTGTTTGAAAGGAGTCTTCAGTTGTTTGGTTGTTATCCTGAGTAGGCTGTTCTGAGCTCTCATTGGTTGGACTAGTATGACTTTCATTAGCACGAGTATCATTAGTATCATTAGTGTGGATATCATTTGCATCATTCCTATCACCTTCGTTTCTTTCTTCCGCTTCATTGGTTACTTCAGCAGTGTGCTCTTCATTGTGCGGTCGTTTGTTGGAGTCTTGTGGTGATTCTGCTACTCTTTTGCGCGAGTCACTCACGTCTTCGTGGGGTTCTAGCTTGACTTCCATGGTTTGTTTTGAAGCCATCTCGTTGTTTGTGCAGGAGAAAATTGAAAAGAAAAAAGAGGTAATCAAGATATTCAGAGAGTGAGGTGGATGATAGAGATAGTGTGTGTTAACATTCAAAATGAAGATACCATAGTGTTTTTTAGTTGACATTGATAATGCTATCATCAATGTTTGGTGATGAATATAAGTTGAAATTCAGATAACAAAATTGAGTACACTTCAACAACAAACCATCATTTAACCTTACCATCAGGATACCTCCAATTTACCAAAAATACCTTCGCATCACCTCTTTTTACCTCAATTTACCTCCACCTCTTACCTCCACCTCTTTTTACTCGTTTTACCTCCACCTATTTTACCTTACTAAATTTCCTACCACTTATTTTTGTCCCGCTAAATCTCCGATCATAGCGGAACACCCGCTAAAACCCTAGTTAACCTTATCCGACAGTAGTAGCCGATTTTACACAGTTAACCTAATTTTAACAATTGACACTCCTATAATCCCCTAGACTCTCTATTAACTCTACCAGACTCTTTTTAACCCTACTAACAACACTCTTTAACTCTTCTAACAAGACTCTCTGCTCAGCACCGTTTCTCCACTTCTCTCCCCTCTCGCTATCAGATTCCAATTGCGCACATTTGTCGCGCCGCTCACTTAACTGCAGATCAGGCTTGAAAAACGGAACCAACTTCCCGAACGCCAAATCGGGAAATATGCCGCTGGCGGCAAAAACCACTATAAAGTTGCGACTTCTCCCTCAGTTGCTCAGTATCCAATGTCCGTTTGCGAATCCTACTTCCCACAAGAACCAACTGCCCCAAGCGTTGT
This sequence comes from Kodamaea leandrae, assembly GCA_030564445.1. Classification (NCBI taxonomy): domain Eukaryota; kingdom Fungi; phylum Ascomycota; class Pichiomycetes; order Serinales; family Debaryomycetaceae; genus Kodamaea; species Kodamaea leandrae. The sequence continues at coordinate 256,646 of JAJLUV010000014.1, read as the reverse complement.
CAGCGCTATCCCAGGTGCAAAGTCCACCACCCTGGCCAAGAGCTTGGGTGAAGTTTTCGACTCCAGAGCTGCCTACTTCACCGCAGACTACTTGAAGTCCCAAGGTAACTACATTGTCGACATCGACGGTAACACTCTCTTGGATGTTTACGCACAGATTGCCTCTATTCCATTGGGCTACAACAACCCTGCTTTGAAGAAGGCTGCTCAAAGTGAGGCTATGGTCAATGCCATCATTAACAGACCAGCTTCCGGTAACTTCCCAAGCGAGGACTTTGACAAAATCGTCAGAGATGTGTTGGCTGTTGCTCCAAAGCACCAGGACAAGATCTTCCCAGCATTGTCTGGTGCCGATGCCAACGAATTGGCCTTCAAGGCCGCATTTTTCTGGTACCAGGCCAAGAAGAGAGGTTACACTGCTCAATTCACAACCGAAGAAAACGACACCGTCATGAAGGGTGAGGCCCCAGGTTCCCCAGACTTGGCCATCTTGTCCTTTGAACGCGCTTTCCACGGAAGATTGTTTGCTTCTGGTACCACCACGTGCTCCAAGCCAATCCACAAGTTGGACTTGCCAAGTTTCAAGTGGCCAAAGGCTGAGTTCCCATCGTACAAGTACCCATTGGACGCTAACGCTGAGGCCAACAAGAAGGAAGACGAGAGATGCTTGAAGATCGTTGACGACCTTCTCGCATCTTGGAAGATTCCTGTTGCTGCTGTTCTTGTCGAGCCAATCCAGTCCGAGGGTGGTGACAACCACGGTTCCAAGGAGTTCTTCCAGGGTTTGAGAGACCTCACCTTAAAGCACGGTTCTTTGTTGATTATCGACGAGGTCCAAACTGGTTTGGGTGCTACTGGTATCTTGTGGGCTCACGAGAGATTTGAGTTGTCTCCTCCAGCCGACATGGTTACCTTCTCCAAGAAGTTCCAGAGTGCTGGTTACTTCTTCCACGACCCAGAAATCGTTCCAAACTTCGCATACCGTCAGTTCAACACCTGGTGTGGTGACCCAGCCAGAATGATCTTGTCTGGTGCCATTGGTGCCGAGGTCCTCAAGCACGACTTGTCTGCTAAGACCGCAAAGGTGGGCAACCACTTGTTTGCGAAGTTGGAGAAGTTGCAGGAGAAATATCCAAAGTACTTACAGGACTTGAGAGGTAAGGACAGAGGTACCTTCATCGCCTGGAGCGTTGACTCCGGTGCCGTCAGAGACAAGCTCTTGGGTGACATGAAGAAGGCTGGTGTTAACATGGGTGGTTGTGCTGAGAGATCCGTCAGATTGAGACCAGCTTTGGTGTTTGAGGAGAAGCACGCAGACTTGTTCTTGCAGATTTTCGAGCAGGTCTTGGCTAGCTACTAGATAGGAAGGAAATGATAAACGAAACTGAAGGAAATAATGGTATGAGTCAAGAATCGGTGTAGAAAAGGTTTAGCACGCAAATGGAAGGTCATACAGAGTTTATGGGCCAGTAGAACTTACGGCGAAGTTAAAATGGTACCTTAGCAGGAGACTGTCCGGAGGTCAGTTTCCCTCACGATGGTTCGTTCAATATTACAACCTCTGTCTATTTGCAGCCACTATTTCCCATCAACCAATAAAACGTATCCCCTCCCTCTCCCTTCTCTTTCAAGAAATTCCGTGATAGTTTAGTGGCTAGAATTACCGCTTGTCGCGCGGTAGACCGGGGTTCAATTCCCCGTCGCGGAGCTTACTTGCGCAAATGGTTTAGTGGTAAAATCCAACGTTGCCATCGTTGGGCCCCCGGTTCGATTCCGGGTTTGCGCATTTTTTTTAATTAAATGGCATGTGGTTTTGTTGTAGCGAGTTCCGGGAAATTTTTAGCTAATTCTGTCAATTTAGATAATTTTTACCAATACTGTTATCTGGTCATTTCTGCTAACCTTACCATTTTCGCTAAAAAGTGCATTTAGCAATCTGATTCCAAAACGTTCTGTCGAAGCCTCGGGATTTGACACATCCTTGCTTCAACCGTTTGGAACGTTTTCCACGAACCGCTTTTTCCTCTTTTCCCTGACCATTGCTTTTCCGATCCAGTTCCCTTAAACCGAGTAGGCGTTAAGCAAAGTGTGGAGATAAAAAAAAACAGTAACTAGTTAGTGACAGCAGTGAACGACCATCACCACTGTTTGCCGACTATCACTATTACTACTTCTCACTACCCCCTACTTATTACTGATTTACGTTATCTCCATGCCAGATCTAATTTCTGTGCGCGATCTCATTTTTTCAATCGCTCCAACAATGTCGGAAGACCTGCATTCGGTTTACCAACTGGTCAAATCGTTCATTAAGGAGGATCTGAATGCCTCGTTCATATCGGGAGGCATAGCAGGCGCGGTTCTGAGGACGGTGGTATCACCTTTTGAACGTGCGAAGATTCTTCTCCAGTTGCAAGGTCTGGGGGCTGCAGCATATAATGGTATGTTCCCAACAATTATGAAGATGTACCGTGACGAAGGTTGGAGAGGATGGTTCCGAGGTAACTTATTGAACTGTGTGCGTATTGTGCCATACAGTGCGGTGCAATACTCTGTGTTTGAGAAGACTAAAGTGTTGATTCTTCAGTACAAAGGAACCAACGAATTGCATGCGAGCGAAAGGCTCATCGCCGGATCCGCAGGCGGAATTAGCAGTGTTCTCGTCACATATCCGTTGGACCTCATCCGTGCGCGGATCACTGTGCAAACTGCAAACTTGAGCAAGCTCAACAAGGGTAAGCTTGTCAAACCTCCAACGGTCCTCGGCACTATGAAGGAGGTCTACCACAACGAAGGAGGAATTCGTGGGTTGTACAAGGGTCTTGTGCCTACCACTTTGGGCGTGGCTCCATACGTTGCGATCAACTTCACACTTTATGAAAAGCTCCGGGATCTGATGGACAACTCTGCACAGGATTGGTCTAATCCTATATGGAAATTACTGGCTGGAGCATTTTCGCTGTTTGTTGGAGGAGTTCTTATTTATCCTTTGGACTTGCTCCGGAAGCGGTACCAGGTTGCCAGCATGGCAGGAGGAGAGTTGGGCTTCCAATACAAGCTGGTGGGCCACGCATTGGTTCTGATTTTCAAGAACGAGGGAATCGGAGGTGCATACAAGGGGTTGACTGCAAATTTATACAAAATCGTCCCTTCCATGGCAGTGAGTTGGTTGTGTTACGATAGTTTGCGGGAGGCAATCAGGAATTGGTAGAAATGATGGGAAGGTGAAGGAGGAATTAAAGGATTGAGAAGGTTGAAGGAGGAGGAATTAAAGGATTGAGAAGGTTGAAGGATTGAGAAGGCTGAAGTATTGAAGAAGGTTGAAGGATTGAAGAAGGTTGAAGGATTGAAGGAAGTTTAAAGGATTTCCAAGATCGTTTTCAAGGATAGATGAAGATAGAGTTAGGAGATTTAAGAGGATTAGAGATACTCGAAGGTACTTTATTGAAGATATTGAAGGTACTTTATTGAAGATATTTGGAGGTACTTATTGAAGAACTTCATTGAAGATACTTGAAGGTACTTATTGAAGAACTTCATTGAAGATACTTGAAGGTACTTATTGAAGAACTTCATTGAAGATACTTATTGAACTTCATTGAAGATACTTATTGAACTTCATTGAAGATACTTGATTGAGGATACTTCACGACCTTGAAGATCTCATTCCATATTCTATCAAGCTAGACTAAAACTGCATACCAGTTAGAAGCATCATAATTAAAACTATTCAATAGACAATTAGACAAAATAGTAATTACACCTAGCATTAATTTGCAACCTTCCCCATATTCTTTTCACTTGACTCTTAACCCACAACCCCGTGACTCTCAACCAACCAAATCGCTCACATAAAAATTGGCCCCGCACGACCACGTATAGGTAGAAAAAATCGCTAGTGGTTCGATTTACAACTAAACAAGATGAGAGCCACCAATGTGTTGTTGAACGCCGCCAAAAAGGCCGGACCAAAGAAGATCCCAGTTCCAGTTGAGATGTACCCATTGTTCGCTGCCATGGGTGCTGCCGTCTGCTCTGGTATCTTCTTCACTTACAGACATTTCAGATACGACAAGGAATTGAGATTGTGGAAGAACGCCAACTTGTCTAACTTGGACAACGTCTTGAACGAGGCCGAGAAGGAAAACAAGTAACGGATGAAGTCATGGACAAGTAAGTGACAGACAAAGTAAGCGACGACTACGGAGCTTGCCAACAATTGCTAGTTACTATATACAAAATGCACAGAAGATTATAACAAGTAGGAGATGACATAGGAAAAGAGTGCCATTGACAATAGCAGTGAGATGTTCTTGACGATGTGAGTTGACGGTGTGAACGACGGGATGTCAGGTATCAAGATACCAGGACGACATGAAGTGGTAAGAGCGTTGGCGAGATTAAATTTCAGTATGACATTTGTTCCTCATGCCACTTTTGGATATCACCACATAAAATAGTCTTTAACATCAGTTTCCTAATAGTCCTCAATTCAACCCTCATTTTAACATTTTATCCTTCTTTTTATCATTATACCCTCATTTTAACCCTCCCAATAACCCACTTATCCTTTCTCTTCTAATCCTTCATTCATTCCTCTTCTTATCTACTCCTTGATGTTCGTCCAGTACTCCAGAACATCGTGGGTGCTCTCCAAAACATCGATACACTTCTTGAACCCCTTCTGGTAGTTCTCAGGAAAGTCCACTTGGTTGTCAGGCTCTGCGATGTAGGTGACCTTTGATTCCTGGAGCTTGAAGCCCAATTTGGACATCTCGTTCAGGATTCCGAAGAGCTCTGAAGGGCCTGTGATCATTCTGAAGAGCTTACCCAGAGATTCGTAATCACCTTCCTCGTCCACAAACTCCTCCACATCATCAGCACCGATCTCAATGGCGGTGTCCAAGAGCTCATCGAGAGTTTGAGCCGACTCGAAGATGATCTCACCCTTCTTCTCAAAGAGATAGAGACACGGACTCAACGATGCGTTGAACTCTTTGAGGGCTGCCTTCACTATAGAAACAGTTCTCGCTTTGTTATCTGTGCGAGCGTTGACAATGAATGCAACTCCATTGGGTCCAACAAACTCATATTGCATGTCGGTGACTATAGGACCGTCGTTGGAAATCTCACCCGCACCTCTTTTGATGGCCAGCTCGATGATCTTCTTGCCCACGTTCAACTTTTTGGCCTTTTCGACCAAAGTCTCCAACTGAGCGTTCGCGTCCTTACCACCAAGACGGACACTGACCTCGATTTTGGCCGCGATCATCGTGGCTTCTTTCAGTCTTTTGGCGTCATTCTTCGCCTTGTCGTGGCGGATGTTGGCCCATTTGGAGTGGCCTGCAAAACGGAGCGCTGTTGTGGAGAAACGGCGAGCGAGAGGAAGTCGGAGCATGTTAGCGAAAAGATCTGAAAAATCGAAATAATGAAAATGGTAGGAGAATGGTAAGAAGGGGGTTAGAAAAGGGTAAGAAGGGGGTTGGAATAGGGTAAGAAGAGGGTTGGAATAGGGTAAGAAGAAGGAAAAAATAGGATTAATGGTTAGAAGGTTAGGGTAGGATTAAAAGTAGGTGATTGTATCAGAATGGATTCGTTATCCAACTACTATATTAATACTCGTTGCATCAATATTGGCACAACTCTGATACATTGTATACTTTTATCGTTTTTACTTCATCCCACTTCATCTCACGTCATCCAATTTCACCTCACTTTATCTCATTTCATCACTTAATCACTTCACCTCTTCATCACATTCTTTCATTCCTCTATCGTTTATCTAATCAAAATTCATTTTTCTTTTTTCTGTCCTTTTCTTTATCACCATGAGCGAAAACAAACGCAGCCTCCTTGCGGCCATTGCCGACGAAGACTCCGTCACAGGCCTCTTACTCGCGGGCGTCGGGCAGGTATCGAACGAACCCGGTAAGGAGTCCAACTTTCTCACTGTGGTGCCGGGCAAAACAACCACCGAGCAGATTGAAGAGGCTTTCGACAAGTTCACCGCCGAGAGAGACGACATCGCCATCTTGTTGATCAATCAGCACTTGGCCGACGAAATCAGGTACAAGGTCGACTCATACACCAATGCTTTCCCAGCAATTCTCGAGATTCCGTCCAAGGACCACCCTTACGACCCCGAGAAGGACTCCATTTTGAAGAAGGTTAGAAGATTGTTTGGAGAGTAGACAGTCTATAGATAGGTAGACAAAAAACGTTATTATTGATGAGCAGTAGATGAGAAGAAGTACAGCATCATCAGTACAGCGTAGCTGTGCTGATGATGTGAGATAGAAAAGATATGATATAATTAACATACAGAAGAAGTGCATAAAATCTACAAAATAGCTAATTAACCTTGAATAACCTTGAATAACCTTGAAGCAACCTTGAAGCAACCATGAAGCAACCATGAATCAGCATTGAATCAACATTGAATCAACATTGAAGCAACCATGAATCAACATTGAAGCAACCATGAATCAACATTGAATCAACATTGAAGCATCCATGTATTGCCTTGAATCTTGAATACCTTGAATCTTGAATACCTTGAATCTTGAATACCTTGAATCATGAATACCCTAAATCACCCTTAACCTTGATTACTTACATCATTCCATAACTTCTGTATTCTTATTCACTCTACTTCTTCTTACCCTTCTTCTTCTTCTTGGGTTTCTTAGGGCCGCCCTTCGGCGAGTCGAGGTCGACCTCAGTCATATCCTCGCCAGAAGGATCGGTCTCTTCAGGTTCTGCAGCCTGGGGTTCGTCAGTGTGTTCGGTGGTAGACTCAGTAGCAGGTTGAGCAGTTTCAGTAGGTTTTTCAACTTCAGCTTCAGCTTCTGCAGACTCAGATGTCTCCTTGGCTCCCTCGCTCACAGCCTCGATGGGATCAGATACAACATCTGCAACAGCACTCTCAACAGCCTCAGTAACTGGCTCAACAGGTTCATCAGCTGGTGCGGAAACCGCAACTTCAGGAACCTCTACTGGCACCTCCTCAGAAACCGCAACTTCAGGAACCTCTACTACTGGCACTTCCTCAGAAACCGCAACTTCAGAAACCTCTACTGGCACCTCCTCTGCCTGTGGCACTTCACCTAAATCACCACTCTCAGCAACCTCTCCTACCACCGCCAGCTCACCTTCAAGAAGATCTGCCGGTGGAACCTCGACCTTGACCTCGTTATTTATCGTCTGCACAGGAGGGTCCAAAGGGACCTCAACCATGGATGAGTCGGCAATATGATCTCCATTTTGTTCATTCTCCTTTTTTTCGGCATCCACATTGACCTTTTCCTCGTTGGTCTCCTTGTTAATCTTTTCCTCGTTGATCTCCTTGTTGTTGATCTCCTTTTCGTTAATCTTTTCCTCCTTTTCGTTAATCTCCTTCTCCTCCTTCTCCCTCTTTCCACTGTTCTTCCAGTAGTCCATTGCAAAGATATCTGGCAAAACACAGTCCTTCACGTAAAAGTTTCTCACACCCACTATCCTGCGCTCCCTCTCACACGCCTTCAACCACTCGGGTCTGATGATGGGGATGTTCATCTCGCTGGCCTTGATAAACTCCGGGTTTGAGGCCACCTCACGAGTACACACGTAATGGGTAGTGTCCACCTTGATCTGTTTCTGTGCGGGAACGTTGGCTCCCATATTGCGCAAGGCCGCTTCGATATCGTCAGCATCAAACGCGTCGTTTGGCAGAAGATCACCGAGACAAACAGTGATTCCGCTCAAATCAGTCATTTTATGTGTGGTGACCTCGATCACATCCAGCAGATACACTCCTGCGGTGGTATCCAAGCGCAATTGGAACTGGAACAGCTTGTCAATAGGCAACCCCGATAACTTGGTGGTGCGGTTGGTCAATGGCTGTGGAATCACACCCAACTTTTCGCCATCCTTGAGTAAGATCAAGTTCTTGATGGACAGTGTTCCGAGCTCCAATGGATCCCATTCCAACACACACAGTGTTTGCGTGACGTTCTTCACCTTCAATGCCGGAGGCGACGGGAGGTTAGTGCCGAAAGTCGAGAGGATTTCGTCCTGGATGGCGGCGAACTGGCGGTTCTCGTCGTCCTCTGTGCTGCGGTCCTGTTCGCACTTGATTTTAACGATGGATCCTGCTTTGATGCCATCGGGGAGAAGTATGGTGGGGAACTCGATGAGATGGTGGTCCTTGGTAAGGAGAAGAGCTAAAGAGGCGTCGAGTTTACCGACGGTTAGCGAGACTTCAACCATGTTGTGGAAAAAAAGACAGCGAGGATAAAGAATAAACAGAGAAAACGAAAAGTGCAACGGAAAGAAGTGAAGTTTAGAAAGGTATAAAGGATGGATAAGATGGAAAGGATGGAGAGGGGGTGGTTAGATAAAGAGAAAGGGGAGGTAGGGATGAAAGGTGAAGTAGGATAAAGGTTATCAATAAAGGTATGAGTAGAGGTATTTTAAAGGTAAAGGTATGAGTAAAGGTATTTTAAATATGTTTTATAAAGGCGTTTTAAAGGAAAAGGAAACTTCATCAATAAAGGCAGTGGGTGGATGTTTAGCAGGAAGTTGATCAATAGAGTGACTTGATGTTTATGGTGTCTTGTAAGTGATAATCAATTGGTTAAATCAAGTTGTTTATTTTGAAACGTACAAGTTTTATAAAGTTTGCGAAAAAGTTGCAAAAAAAGTTAAAAAAAGTGGTGGATGGGAAAAGATGATGAAGATGTTAAGCTGCGGTTAAAGTAATATTGAGGATGTTTTGATAGAGAAGGTATTTTTTGCTAAAGTCATTTTTAAGAGTTGCTAAAGAAGAACTTTTAAGAGTTCTAAAGAAGCCACTTTTAGTAGTCACTTTCAAGAGTATCTAAAGAAGTACTTTTAAGAGCTGCTAAAGAAGCACTTTTAAGAGTTGTAGAAGCACTTTTAAGAGTTGTAGAAGTCACTTTTAAGAGTGCTAAACACGACTGATACTGAAAGTTAATGTACATTTCTGTCAAATTACCGTTGAATGATGCTACTTATATTAACCACTTTTCACGATAACTATAGATTATACACTTCCTCCAAAAACCGACACAATTTTTCCTTTTTCGACCAAGGCCGATTGCACTGCCTATTTGAAATAACATGACCACTCACCTCTTCATACTATTATGATGTAATAGAAATACCAACTCACCCCACTCTCATATCCTCCTATCTCCATAGCTTATTTTCCATTTTTAGTCAACCCACGTTGATAGTGATATAAAATGTTAACACGTACAATCTCAACCATATTCCTCAACCGTATTCCTTATTCCTCAACCGTATTCCTTATTCCTCAACCGTATTCCTTATTCCTCAACCATTCCTCAACCATATTCCTCAACCATATTCCTCAACCATATTCATATTCTACTCTTTTCTCTTCTCTTCCCTTATCGGCGACCATGTGTTATCTCCACGTGACTTACTATAAATACCTATTCTTCCCCCAGTCGTTTTTTCCCTATGCTTACCACTCTCCTTTTTGCCTCCCTGGCCATTGCACAGGTTGTGCTTGACCTCAACGCTCCCTCGTGCCCCAACCCCCAGCTCTCGTGCTCGCTCACCTCCGAGCCCACTTGTTGCTATGAATCCCCCGGAGGAATCATCCTTCAGACCCAGTTCTGGGACTACTACCCGGCGGTTGGTGCCGACGACGAGTTCACGCTCCACGGTCTCTGGCCAGACAATTGCGACGGGTCCTACGAGCAATTCTGCGACTCGTCGCTCAACCTCAACCCTGGTGACATCAAGAAGATTTTGGTTGATCAATTCCATGACTCAGACTTGTACGACAAGATGTCTAACAATTGGAAGAACTACAACGGAGACGACGCGTCCTTGTGGTTACACGAGTACAATAAACATGCTACGTGTATCAACACCTTGAATCCAAAGTGTTATGGAGAAACGTCTGCTTCCAACTCCAACCAACACGTGTATGACTTCTTTAGAATTACCGAGACCCTCTACGAGAAGCTCCCCACGTTCAAGTTTTTGGCTGATGCTGGTATTAAACCAGACCCCGAGGCCACCTACACACGCGAGCAGGTTGCCAATGCTTTGAACGCGGGATTCGGCGGAAAGAACGTGTTCTTCAAGTGTGACCGCAACAAAGCGCTCCAAGAGGTGTGGTATTTCCACCATATCCGCGGCTCTGTGAGAAGCGAGGACTTTGTGCCAATTGACTCTTTGAACCATGGAAATTGCCCGGAGAACGGCATCAAGTTCTTCCCCAAGGGCCGTGGACCAGCTCCACCAAACAACCCCGGAAACCCCGGAAACCCAGACCGTGGGTACCTCCGCTTATCTGGCCACCCAGGGTGCTTGATCAGCAACGGTCAGCACTACGGCTACGGAACGTGCGCCACCTACAAGGTGCTGGAGTCGACGTTTGGCGGAGTGAACATCAGGTCTTCGAGGGGCTTCTGTGGTTTCAACAACAAGGGCCACTTTGACTGCGGCGGATACAGTCCTGCTCAATTCCAGTTCCAGCGTGACCAGAACTCGGGAGTCATCAGCTATGGTGGAAAGAGTAAGTGGTGCTTGGATGAGAGTGCTCTGCATGGCCATGGAAAGTACATTCAGACCCCAATCAAGTTGGACGATGGATGTGACGAGCCGTTCGAGTTGAAGTTTAGATGAGAGGGAAGATGGAAGATGATAAAAGATGAAAAATGATAAAAGATGAAGAATGATAAAAGATGAAGAATGATAAAAGATGAAAAATGATAAAATATGAAGAATGATAAAAAGGATAAAGATCCGAATAAAAAGGATGAAAGATCCGAATAAAAAGGATAAAGTTCCGAATAAAAAGGATGAAAGGTCCGAATGAAAATGACAAAAGATAACTACAAAAGAATAAGAGGAAAAACCGAATAAAAATTGTTAGATGGGCTAAAAGTTGGTATAGTTAAAAGTTTGTTTATGAGTGGAATAGTGTAGAAGTGGATAGACAAGTCTTGTCTTTATTACTTTTCTCCCCAGTATTTTCTATTCTGCCCTCTATTCTATTACCTTTTCACTACTACTTTTCACACCTTTTCACCATTCCTTCTTATTACCTTTCTTTTACTCTCTTCTTTTACCCTTCTTTTACTCTTCCTTTACCCTTTTACTCTCTTCTTTACTCTCTTCTTTACTCTCTTATCCTTTATTCTACCTCTCTATATTATCCCCATCTCTTGTAAATCATCCGCAATCTCGTCGTCGGTCGCACGCTTCAAAAACACCTCCGCCTTCGACATCTCCTCATTCTCCTCACCTGTATGCACCGCAGCAGGGAACCCGTGGAACTGCACCAAACCCTGCAACGCCCCAATCTGGTGGTTGACGCGGTTTCTCTGCAGAACCATCTCGTAAAGCGTGTTCTGCCTAATGGCCTTCTTGGTGAGCGGAACTGTGTCTTCATCGTCTGTCGAACCTGCAACAGTGACGTTTGGGATCTGTGGAATCGCCTGGAATCCGAACTCTGGCACCAACTGGTCGATCTCGTTGCGCTCCTTGTTGATCTTATACCAGAGTGATGTTGTGTTGGTGATCATCTCATTCTTATAGTCCATAATGCGCTTGAGGAAGTCCTGGTGGATCAGGGTACGCGTTGCACGCGTTTCCTTATCAATGCACTTGAGCTTGTACGTGAGGTTATAATTGGCCAACTTGACGTTTTCCTGGTAGAACCCATTGATCTTGTAGTATATCTTGGAGAGTTCCGGATGCAGGCCCTCCAAACAGAGCTGTAATTCGCGCTCAAGGAGATTGAGCTTATCGTGGTAGAGTTTGTCACGAAGGGCAGCAAATGAGTTTTCGATCGTGATGAGCTCTTCGACAGCGAGTTTCCGCTGCTCATTAAGATCCACGTCATTATCCTCATCGTTGTCGTTTTCCTCGTTTTCCTCATTCTCCTCGTTGTCGTCGTTGTCATTATCGCCGTCTTCGCCATCTTCCGGATCTTCAGCATCGTCGAGTTCCGGTTCGTCTTCCTCGTCAGCCGCAGCGGCCTCTTCAGCAGATTCCGGTTTCGACGACGCTTCAGAAACAGACTCCTCGTGAGATTTGTCGGCCTTGACCCTCTTGTTGTCTGTATCCTTGAACCTATTGTCTGTATCTGCCTTGAACCTCTTGTTGTCTCCATCCTCCTCTTCTCTTTTCCTTTTCCCTTCACCCACTTCCCTCTCACTTCCTTCCGCCTCATTCTCCTCACCACTCTTCTCGTCCTTCTCTTCAGGCTCCTCCGAGGTCCTGTTGCGCTCCTCCGTCAACCGCGCCAACTGCTGCAAATCCGAGGGCTCGTCGTCGTCCAAAAAGTCCATCTTGTCGGTCTCTGCCTCCGAGTCGTCGTCGCCCAAGTCGCTCAATTCCGAGCTTTCGTACGGCTTGTACGGCTCCTCCAACTGTAAGTCGAACGGAGGCGACGTGGCTATGTCCGTGAGCGGCGAGTCTTTGCCTGTGGAGTCGACTTCAAGGGAGAGCGACGGGTTTCGCGAGGTGGACAAGGTCAATGTTTCTTTGGGCTTTGGTTTGGAGGGGTCGGATAAACCAGTTGATTCGGAGGACGCTGGGATTGGGATTTCTGGGATTTCAGGGATTTCTGGCAGTACTTCTGGCAGTACTTCTGGCAGGTTTTCTTGTGGGCCCTCTGGCAGGTTTACTGGTAGGGTACCTGATTTGTTTTCCGGTAACTTTTCTTTGTCTTCGTTCTCCAGCTTCACACCCTTCAGGCGGTCGTTGTCGATTCCTTTGATGTTGATGATGTCTGTTTGCAAGGGCGTCACGTCCACGTCCATTGGTGTTTGGAATTGATTTTTTGATTTTTTGGAGTGGTTTTTGATTTTGATTTTTTGGAGCTGGTTTTTGAGATTTTGGAGACTTTTGGAGTTGATTTTTGGGGTTGATTTTTTGAGATTTTCGGGGTTGATTTTTTGGCTGATTTTTGCTCATCGCATACCAAAGAACCATTAGCTGCCAGTAAAAGTCCACATACACAGCCCATAATGTCTTCATTCCTGAACCTCTTTGGCGGAGCCAAAGACAAGATCAACTCCACCATCGACAGTTTGTTCAAGACCTCTTCGGGACCAGTCCAGCCAGACCAGTTGAGAAGCTCAAGAACAGAGGTGGTGATTCCAGAAAGAAAGGAGGAGAAGAGGAAGGAGAGGAAGGAGAAGAAGGAAGAGGAGAAGGAGGAGGAGAAGGAGGAAGAAGAAGATGAAGATGAAGTGGAAAATGAAGAAGAAGATGAAGAAGATGATGAAGAAGAGGAAGAAGAAGAAGAAAATGAAGATGATGATGAAGACGAACAAATGGATACCCAACCAGCTCCTTTTGACTCAGACGACATCGAAGGTGAATACTTCAAGAAAATGCTTGCGAAAGGTGAGCAGGTTGAAGAGAACGAGAACAAGGAAAAGCCCACCGAAGAAGGCAAGAACAAATCGGAGTCTTCGTCTGCCAAATCCGTCAACCTCAAAGAAGACGAGCTCAAACAGGCTGAAAACACCGTTTTTGTGGGAAATGTCAGCTCCAACGTCATCGCCGACAGACAAGTCTACAAGCAGTTCAAGAAGCTTTTTGCACAGTGTGGTAAGGTCGACTCTATTCGTTTCAGATCCATTGCTTTTGACGAGGCTGTTCCACGTAAGGTTGCGTTTGCACGCAAGTCTTTGCACAAGCTGAGAGACCTGTGCAATGCGTACGTGGTGTACAAAGAGAAGGAGGCATCACGCAGTGCTCCACAGAAGTTGAATGCTACTATCTTTGACAAGTTGCACATACGAGTGGACCATGTTGCGCACCCTAGTGCGCGTGACAACAAGCGTACCATCTTTGTGGGTAACTTGGACTTTGAGGAAAAGGAGGAGACTTTATGGAAGTATTTCAACGGACTCACTGGCAACGATGTGGAGTCTGTTCGTGTTGTTCGTGATCCTAAGACCAACTTGGGTAAGGGATTTGCCATGGTTCAGTTCAAGGACAGTTTGAGTGTGAACAAGACGCTTTTGGCCAACGACAAGCCCATGGTGACCAAGGGCCGCAAGTTGCGTATCTCGAGAGCAAAGTCGCATGCCAAACCATCGATTTTGTCTCCAAACCACATCGACAACCAGAAGAAGCGCAAGAAGCAGAACTTGACCGAGAAGCAGAAGACCAAGCTCGGAAGAGCACAGTCGATCTTGGGCAAGGCCGACCGTGCAAGCGCGGGTAAGTTGGAGGGTACCAGAGCCACCAAGGGTGCTGCGATTGCAGGAATCAAGGGCTTGAAGTCCGCCAAGGGCCGTGTGAAGAAGCCGAGATTGAGAGAGAGATCGACAAACTTCAAGAAGGAAAGAGATGAGATGAGAAAGGAGATTACCGGAAAGGATAAGGGAGAGAAGAAGGGACAGGGAAAGGAGAGAAGAGAGAAGGGAAGAAGAGAGAGAAAGTAGTAGGATGGAAAAGAAAGAGAGAGAAAGTAGTAGAATAGGATGGAAAAGAAAGAGAGAGAAAGTAGTATAATAGAATAGAAAAGAATGAAGATAGAGAGAGAAAGTAGTATAATAGAATAGAAAAGAATGAAGATAAGTCATTATGAATGTAAGGTAGAAGGAAGAATATAGAATGATAATTTCCACCTTTAACTGTGGCATTTGCACCCAAAAAAAGATGTATTTACCTACAAATTGCCTACAACCTCGGCTACATCTCTCCTATATATATCCTATATCTCCCCTACAACCTCCCCTACAACCTCCCCCATATCTCTCCTACAACCCCCCCTTATATCCTCTCTCTATTCTCCTCATCTTTGTCTACCCTCCGAACGGCACCAATGTTGCATCCTGCACAATGACGATCGTTATCTAAATCCGACGCGGAAACAGAACAAGACATTTTAAATATCATTGGTGTTACAGAGTTATGGGTAATTGATAACATGTGATGAGATGCTCGAGACATTGATTATCTGATAAGAATTTGGAGATTTTGCTATTCTGATGAGATTTTGATTATGATGTAAAATCTATCAGACATTGTATGCTAAATTCCATTTTGATATCTGATGTAAATTCTGCTAATTCCATTTTGATATTCTGCTAATTCCATTTTGATATTCTTGTATATGCTAACTATTTCCAAGGTTCCATACCATATGCTATATCATCGTCATAATAACCCTCATTATCACTGGTATATTCCGCTTCTTTATCCGGTTTATCTCTTTTTTCTGTGGCATAACCTCACAGGTACTCCCGTCGCACGGCCAAAATCAAACCTTTGTGTATAAAAACCCCTGAATTCCTCTGATCACCAACCATGTCTCTTTACAAATACTTCTTTGGCAAGCCCAAGGCTGTCAAGCCTGAACCTGAACTCAACGAAAAGCACGTTGAATACGCTGACCCTGTTGACTCCGAATCTGTCACCTCACTTCTCCGTGGACTTTCCTTGGAGTCAGCCAAATCAGGTCCGATTTCCGTCGAATCTCTCTCCGCTTGGGAGGAACAGCTCCTCGCGGACCCCAAGAACCGTTTGGCACAAGCGGCACTTTCAAACATTGCCATCAAGGATGTCATTACCAAGTTCGATTTGGCCTCGGATCGTTACTTGTTCAACACCACTGTGGACATTGTGGGCTCTCCTGCACACTTGAACAACCAGAAACTGTCGGGACGGTGCTGGATCTTTGCCACGTCCAACGTTTTGCGCTCCAAGATCATCAAGAAGTACAACTTGAAGGACGACTCGTTCCAATTGTCCCAGGCGTATTTCTTTTTCTACGATAAGCTTGAGAAGGCCAACTTTTACTTGGACAACGTCTTGAAAACCGCCGACAAATCGTTGGATTCGCGTCTTGTTCTGCACTTGTTACGCGATCCTGTCGGCGATGGTGGCCAATGGGATATGATTGTTAATGTGGTCAACAAGTATGGTATTGTTCCAAATGAATTGTTCCCAGACAACTTCCAAGCCACTGCCACATCCACCTTGAACTCCATTTTGACCAACAAGTTGCGTGAATTCGCACTTGTTTTGAGAGACCTCGTCGACTCAAACGCTTCGAAGGAGACGATCACCCAGACTAAGAACGCCATGAATAAGCAGGTCTACAACATCATCGCGTTGCTGTTGGGAACCCCTCCAAAACCACACGACACATTCGTTTGGGAATTCGAGGACAAGGACGGAGTCTACCGCCGCTTCGAGACCACTCCTCAGGAGTTTGCTCACAAGCTCTCTGGTACCAATGTTAACGAGTACTTCTCGCTTATCCACGACCCACGTAACGAGTACAACAAGTTGTACACCGTGGACTACTTGAACAACGTGCTGGAGGGCAAGCCTATTGAGTACGTGAACCTTGAGGTCTCTGACGTCAAGAAGGCGGCCATCAAGATGTTGCAGGCCAACGAGCCTATTTTCTTTGGGTGCGATGTCGGAAAGGACAGTGACTCCAAGCTTGGAATCATGGACACCAAGGGATTCGATCTTTCGTTGACTTTCGGAACCAAGGTCCTGCTTAACAAGGCTGAGCGTTTGCGTGCTGGTTGTTCGCAGATGACTCATGCCATGGTTTTCACTGGTGTTCACTTGGACCCAAGCGGTGCTCCAGTTAGATGGAAGGTCGAGAACTCCTGGGGCGCTGATGTTGGTGACAAGGGCTACTTCTTGATGAGCGACGCGTGGTTCGATGAGTACGTGTTCCAGATCGTGACCCAGAAGAAGTATGTTGATAAGAAGACCTACGACCTTTGGAAGGGCAAGGAGTATGTTTCGTTGCCATTCTATGATCCAATGGGGTCGTTAGCTTGAGAATAAAGATAACGTGATATTAGAAGAAAGAGTAGATTGAAAAAGGAAGTATGAAAGAACTAGGAAGTAGGAAGAAAAAGAGGAAGTAAGTATTCCTAGCCATTTTTTCGCAGCCAAAAATTAAAAAATAATGACTCCTAGGCGGTTCGAACGCCTGCATCTTTACGATAGTAGAACTTGAGTCTACCGCCTTAACCACTCGGCCAAAGAGCCAGTATTGATAAATGTAGGGTTGTAGATGAAGTAGTGGAATTTTGAGAAATTGACTATAGACAGTTTTCACTTATTGTCAACTGTGAGCTAACTTATCTGAGGTCAAATCATCTGACTTCATCAATCTCAATTCATCTGAATTTATCAACTTATCTCAAGTCATCTGAATTTATCAACTTATCTCTATATTTATGAAATCACAACTTCTGAACTATCACTCATTATCAACTGGATCATTTTACATTTTATATTTCTTATTTTTTCCACGTACGCACTTGTTGGCAATGCTCAGTATCATTGAAGGCTACGAAAACGCGGCGTCTCCCAATGATTTACACAATCTCATATCGCGGATCGACTCCAACGTGGCAGACATAGATGCCCAACTCCGCCAGCATACAAAAATCAAACTGAAAGCCCACCAGCATGAACAAGAACAAGTCGAACTAGCACGCGCAACACGCCTAGTGGGCGCTATAGACATGTCCCAGCATCTCACAGGCATATTCGGCGGTGCCGTTGACCTCGGCCGCGCGCTCACGTACAAGATCAAGCTGTTAGATTCGGAAATCAGCAATGTTAACGCGACTTTGCACTACGTGGAGCAGATGCAATCACTCAAAGCTAACATCAACCAGGCGAGTTACGCTATAGAACACTCACAATGGGAAGCAGCAGCACGTGCAATTGGAAACATACAACGCATTCCAACCGCGCTCATCGACGGAAACTTTGCGCTGGTAGTGATTCCCACGGCAGAAATCCCAGAACCACCAGGAGTGGTGGTAGCGCGGTTCTCGGAGCAGCTCACGAAGGAATTCAAGCGTGGCTTCGACGAGGCGGCTCGCAATCGCGATGTGGCTAAAATCACCGAGTACTTCAAGTTGTTCCCGCTAATTGGTCAGCATGATGCTGGATTGACCTGCTATGCTACATTCATCTCGTCAATTGTGGCTGATACGTGCCGTAATCTTCTTGCGGCAGTCGTGAACAAAGACAACCTCAAGGCTGGAATCTTCGGAACAATCACCATACAATTGTTTGAAAGTGTTCTGGTAATGCTCGCTCAGCATGAGCCGTTAATCAAGCAGCATTATAAGAGGGAGGAAGAGAAAGAGAAAGAAGAAGAGGTTCAAGACAAAGATATTCAAGAAAAGGAGATAAAAGACCAAAAGAAAGACGAGATTGTTAATGTTGACACTGCCATACAACATGTCATTTCCTCGTTACAGCTGGAAATCGACTCCCAATCTGGAGTCATCATCGATACCTTCTACGACTCTCGCCGTGTGGACAAGCTCTTCCAGGACATTCGCATCTACGACTTTCCAGGGTTGAAGGTTGACGAGGAGGACGTCGAGGAAGATGACATAATATCGATTGTGCATGTGGGAGACCTTGTTGCAGAAGTTGCAACCATGCTCCAACAGTGGTCATTATACAAAATGTTCTTGGAAAGAAGATACTTCAAAAGGGAGGAACCTCAATCACTGCAGGAGTCTTTGGATTCACCAAAGTCGTCACTCCCTCCATCTATCATCTCGTGTCGTCTTCAAAAAACAACCACTTCGAAGCTCATTCCTACTTTCCAGACCCTCTACACATTCTACTTCCGCCGCTCTGTCGAAAAAGCAATCTCAATCGAACAGGTGGGCGACATAGAACCACT
This sequence comes from Kodamaea leandrae, assembly GCA_030564445.1. Lineage (NCBI taxonomy): Eukaryota > Fungi > Ascomycota > Pichiomycetes > Serinales > Debaryomycetaceae > Kodamaea > Kodamaea leandrae. The sequence goes on along the minus strand of JAJLUV010000014.1, from coordinate 237,952 downwards.
TCTCCACCCATCAATGCCCCCAGATGGCGAGGCAGTGTGCACGTCGGTCGTCGAAGACACTACACTCATTCTAAACTCAACACTCAAGCACGTGATCAGCACTGGAGTGCCATCCACTGTGAAGCACTTTGTCAGTGAGACCATACAAGTACTCCAGCAAGACTTGATCAGCAACTTCCTTGTACGGAAGCTCACCCACAACCAGCCACGCTACAACCACGTGTTGCAGCTCGTGGATGAGCGCAAACCCCAACAGCCGCAACAAGACCAAACGTTTTTCGCAAGCACTGCTTTTGGAAGTGTTGTTAGCGACAACTCCACAAATAGCCCGGCTCACTTGCTTTTCATCACGTACCTCAACTCGGTGGCCACGATGCTGGAGTACACCTCGAGAATTGTGGAGAATATCGTAAAATCATTGCATCTCTCGTACGGAAACGCACGTGATGCCGAGCTTGTGCGCAATGTTTTAAACGAGGAGCTTGTGCTTCCGTTTGCAGCGAGTGCGACGAGGGTGTTGAGCGACCTGTTGATTGGGTTATACAACCAGCTGTTCAAGAACCGTACGTTAGCAGCAGTTGCTGAGTTTCTTCCTGAGCGTGAGGAGCATTTCCACTCTGCATACGGTGCGCAAGACGACGTTGTGGCGCGGTTCTGCCAGACGTGGCTGCTGTTAGTTGAGCCTTACCGGAGGACCATGCATGCGGCGGTATATTCCAAGATCCAGAGACTTGTGGTGATAAACTTGGTGAATATCCTCGAGAAGCGCATGCTTTTGCTCATGAGAAGGTTCGGTGTGAGTGAGAGCGGAGCGGTGAAGTTGGAGCGCGATGTTTCGGGGTTGATCTCCGAGGTCTGTGGAGACAACTACCAGTTGCGTGAGAAGTTTGTTCGTGTGACTCAAATCGTTCTCTTGGTGGGATTGGACGACGAGGAGTACGCAGAAAGCACCAGACACGCTAACCAGGCTGCGGAGAATGAGTTCTTGGGAATCAATTGGGTGATTACTCCACAGGAGCGCGAGCAGATACGGGGATATAGAAGGGTGAAGATGTAGAAAGATAGTAATGGGAGATGGTAGTAGATTATGCTTAATTGTAAGTTGGTTGGTATACTCAATAATGTAGTTGGCTGATATTTAGAATACTCCATGATAATTCAAGTTGGCTGATATTAGTATACTCATAATTTAGTTGGCTGATATTTACTACACTCCATCATAATTTAAGTTGGTTGATATTTAGTCCATCATGGCTGATATTTAGAATACGCAAGTTGGCTGATACTTCAGTACCCATATTCAAAGGAAATTGGCAAGTTCCATTCTACTCTCTACTATATAATAATTCTGATATTTGTTAAGCTATAACTAAACTATGTAAGACCATTCCATCAGTCATTCTGACATCTATCCTAATCCTATTCTATGCAATTCTAATCCTTCATTTCATCATCCTTCTCCTCATTCTTAACACTCTCCACCTTTTCCTTATTATCCCCTTCCTTATTCTTTTCCTCGGTTCTCTTCTTATCTGGTTCTATTCTCAAACGCCCCACCACGCTCTCAAACTTTGGATGTGTGAATTCACATTCTGGTCCCTTTGGACAGAATCCCGTCAAGTATAACGGACATGCAATGCGACGAATATGACGACGTGGACAGTCAGGACCATCCGGACAGAAACCCTGCGTGTAGTTCAAACACTCAGGGATCTTCAGCTGAGGATCCACATGTAAGTAGAGACATTCTGGGGTCTGTGTACAGAAACCGTTCTTCAGGAAGAACAAACACTCGGGCATCTTACGAAGATTGTATTCGTGTAAGAACTCACAGTGGTCGTTCTTCTTACAGAGTCCACGCAACCAGTGCTTGCACACGATCTTGTTGTTGTACATCTGTGGAACGTGCTTGTTGGGACACTTGGTTCCATTGGGACACAGTGTGGTTGGTTTGAGTGGGTTGAACATGGGGCAGATTGGCCGATCGGGGTTGAGCCCGAAGTTGTACTCCTTCTGGAGAAACCCTTCGAACTTGAACGGTTTATCGTGAGTGTCTGGGTGGATGATTGGGTTTAATCGGAGCATCCTGGTGATTATAAATAAAAATGATTTTGATAATGAAATCAGTGATATTTAAGAACTATAAATTAAGTAACAAAAAGGGAGTGACTGAATGAAACGGGAATGTGACTGGGTATAAGTATGTAAGAATGTTAGGTACTTGAAGTCGATGACCTAAAGAATGACTATGGAACCTCATGGAAGATGATCACATGATACGTCACGTGATGACATGAAATAAACAAAAATCAAGGTAAGGACCTGCGAGATGGTTGGAATGGTTTCATTCTAGGTTCTAATTATTCAACTTTTCAATCAGCAGTTCAAAGATTCAACTTTACTTCTAGAACATTTCAATAACTTTTCACTACATCATTTTTCACTACAACATTTCAACACTTCACTATAACATTTCACTAACTTTTCACTATAACATTTCCCTAACTTTTCACTATAACGTTTCAATGAACTCACCTTCCTCTCCTCATTCTACAGATTTTCCTTCTTACTCCTCGTAATACATATCTAAGTATACATGTTATTCACACTATACAGCATTAGCGTAATTAGTTTAGATGTTGGATGGGTACAACATGACTCTGACAGAAGCACCGAAAGTCTTAGCTGGCAAGTTCTTCTTGAAGTTGGCTCTGACAACACCGTTGTTGCCGTGAGTTCTGGTGACCTTACCCCAGATGACTCTGATCTTGGAGCCTCTGACCTCCTTGGAAGCTCTGTAGACGTAGGCGATTCTCTTACCCAAGTAGAACTTGGCCTCCTGAGGGTTGGCAACACCCTCAATTTGGATCAACGAGATGTTTGGGTTGGTAACGTGCTTAGAACGCTGGTACGACAAGTGCTTACCTTTAACGTACACTAGAATGTTAGTAAGTGATTTCAAAATAGTCGGACGACAAGATCAACAGGAGTAACTGATATTACGTGTGGTATCTCTGGTAACTGTGGTTGTTCATAGTATTCTCGTGTCGTTGTCCGTTGGTTTCGTTGTACATACATCTGTGAGCTTCAGCCATTTCGTCGATATCTAACTGGTATGAAAAAGAAGGAAGATGGAAGAGAATCTTTTTTTTAGTGAGACTCTCTCCCAGCACGTAGAAAATTTTCCACAAGAAAAAAGTTCTGTGCAGGCAGGGCAAAAGCCCTAGATCATGTGATACAGAAAAAGCAACGAGGAGAATCACGAGGAGGATAGGGTGATATAGAGTCACAAGTGATGAAATGGAGAGGAGATGAAATGGAGAGGAGATGAGTAGAGTACGAAAGATGTATGAAGATCGGATCATTAATATGACTTTCATGAATATGACTTTCTTGAATATTCCTTTCTTGAATATAACTTTCTTGACTTTCTTGAATATGACACTTTGAATACTTCATTGAATACGCTGAATACTATGGATTTTCATTTTGCTGGACCAAAATTGCTGCGAAAAATTGTATATGATTTACACCTTCATAGGCACTTGCTACACAAAGTTGGCTAGTGAAAGTGTAAACGGTTCAAGAGTCGGCTGGGTCGGACCATTTAGCAAAATTGGAATCAGATGATACTACATCAGATTACAATTGTTCTCGTCAACATTACCTGTTCTTGTACCGCTCTTGTACTGCTCTTGTACTGTTCTTGTACTGCTCTCGTACTGTTCTATTCTTGTACTTCACTTATTCACTACTTGTACAATTTTGTTCTAGCCAACTTCATTGATCTTAATTGTTCTAGCCAACTTCATTGTTCTTAATTTCTGTCTAGTCAATCACGTGATTGCATAGTCAAGATATTCACTTATTGTTACGACAGACTCAGTCGACTCGGTCGAGTTCGTCAAATGACTATAAATATCACCCTTCCCTCTAGATCTTCACCTCCTTCTCTGCCTTCCACTTCTCAATATCCACTCTCCAGTGCTTGGCGTCGCCGGTATCGTATTTGCCCAACTTCTGACTGCCACTTGGTCCGTTGTGAATCAGCAAGTTTGCCAAGTTGGTCAAGTTGATAAACGCATCCGGCTCCGCGCCAGCATAGTCCTTGAGATCAAACCATCTCTGTTTCCACGTAATACCCGCAGCCTGCTCCTGGGCTCTCTTTTCACGCTGGGCGTTTTCAATGACGGACTTTTCAGAATGAATCAAGTCATAGTTCGACTCCTTGATGGCCGCAGCAACCTTCTCCCACGCCTTGCGCGACTCCAAGATGTTCTGTTCGGCGATTGGCTTCACCACGAGTTCCGACTTCAGCTCCTTGAGTGCGTCGTAAAAGAGCTCCTCCTTTCCTGCCTGCAGACCCTTGCTGATGTACGACTTGTCGGACCACTGACCCGAGATGGTGACCAACGCGTTTTCCTTGTGGGCCAGGGCCAACTCGTCTCTGTAGATTCTTGCCTTGAAAGTGTGCTTCTTTCCGGAAAAATAGCCCTTACCACTGTACTCGATAATCACCTTGTATCCGTTGGATGACTGGATATACGATGTGCCCTCCAATTCAACGTAAGGCGAAGCGTTGATCAAGCCCTCGATGTGCAAAGGAGGAAGGGTCACGAGGTATGTTTCGTCCAAACCCTTTGAATATGTCAAAAGTGCATGTCCATGTTGCTTGACATTGATAGAAGTAGTACTCAACGTGGCCTTGACTCCACTGTAGCCCTGTAAAGAAACACCCTGGGACTCGTTGACCACAGCATAGGCAGTCACTGCCGGATGGTGGCTGACTTGCTCGGAAAGAAGGATGGTTTCGCCATGGTCCTTGGTTTCAGGCCACTTTCCGACGAAAACCTCTCCGAGAAACGGGTTGAGAGGCTTCTTCTCACTGCCCACAGACTCGTTTCTGGAGCAGTATTGCGAGCGCAACGTGGAGATGAACCAGCGCGTGACGCTGATCACACGCTTGAGTGCCATGGCCTCTTTTTCGGCGGAGTTGGCGGCCTCGTCGGCGGTCAACTCGAGGGGGGCCACTAAGAGTCCGGGGTGCTCGGCCCAGTACTGGGAGAACTCCACAAGTGATGTTGCCAGGAGAATGAATGGAGGGGCTGTCAAGCTGGCGATATCGCCGTTGAACAGCGCAATTGACTTGAGGAACAGGGTCCACGAGTTGGCGGAGGACATGGTGTATGGAAATGAAATGTTTTTTAAACGGGGCTGAGAAAAGAGAAAAGGTTATTGAGGTATAGAACGAGCGATAAAAGGACAAATAGAGGAGAGAGGGCGATGAGAGAGGGGGTATACGAGAGGGGAGGAGGTATAGACTATGGTAGGGAAGAAGATTGTGTTGTTTTTGAGGATATCATTCAGGGTCCAGGAACGATAAACGAGGGTAGTAAGGAAAAATAGTGCGTAAAGAACGATCGTAAGGAATAAAAGTTGGTTATCGAGAATCCAATATGGAAAGGGTATGGAAAGGGAATACAATATTGATCCAATATGGAAAAACTATATGGAGAGACTATATCGAAAGACTATCGAAAGACTATCTAAAGACTATACGAAAGACCATCCCTATAATGAAATCCCATTATCCTCTTGTGTATTATTACCCTCCCTATTGCCATCAATACAAATTGGTGTTGCTTAATGCTATACGAGTGAAAAAGCGACCGCAATCATAGTCAACGTGGATTTGTTGGGTTCCGGTATTGCTGAATTGGGAAGATGCAACGGGGATAAAATGTGATGGTGGAGATAAGCTGTAATTTTGCCACCATAAATATAAATACTAGAGAGTAGTGGGTTTGCTAGAGACTTCTGCTATACTAGCCAGGATCTATACGATTATCAGAAAGTACAATTGGGTATTCCTATCAGCTTATTACTACACCACTTTATTACTACTCCCACCAATTAACGTATACTACTACTCCACTTTACTACTACTCCCACCAATTAACTTATACTACTACTCCCACCAATTACCTTACATTACTCCCACCATACTGTTAACCCCCCACTAGTACTCATCTACAATCCATCCATATCTATCATACATTTTATCTACCACATTTTATCTACCACACATTTCTACCATGCTTAGTCGAACTTAACAACCAGCTTACCGCTACCACCCAAAACCTTCAAGAAACTCTCCAACTTACCATCGACCTCAACAACATTCACGCTGTTCTTTGGCAATCTCATCACCTTGTCCTTGTACAACTTGGTCACGGCATTCAACCCCTCGATCTTGGAAGCTGGGTTGGCGGTGATCTTGTAACTCAACCAGTAACCCACGGTGGAGATGTTTCTGAACAACTGGTCAGCAAGAGAGTATCTGATCTGGAAGTCTCCAGACATAGCACCATAAGTCACAAGAATACCACTGTGGCTCAAACATGCAGAAAGACGTGGGGTGGAGTCTCCTCCAACAGCATTGATGGCGAGTCTAAAACGTCCGTTACCAGAAAGTTCTGGCAACTTCTGAACAAAGTCCGCAGACATGAACTCAGACTCAGAAACAACCTTGGTGGCTCCAAGCTCATACAATTCAGCAATCTCCTCCTCAGACTTACCATCTCTCACAACCAGAAGTGTCTTGACACCAGCATCCTTGGCAATCTGGGTCAAGAACTGACTGACCTGGGAGTTACCGGCGTTCTGGACAATCCAGTCACCGTCCTTCCAGTCCTTGACGTAGTCGTGGAACAAGTCGTACGAGGTTGGAGGGTTCACACTCATAGTGGCAGCCTGCTCAACACTGAGAGCCTCATCAACCTTGATGAGTCTCTCGCTGACGTCAGCCAATGCATACAGTCTCCAGGTACCGAAACTGACACCCGCTGGAACAACGCGGTCACCAACAGCAAAGTCAGTGACACCAGAACCAACGTGCAAAACCTCAAAAACACCCTCGTTACCACCAACGTGGGTCTTCTTACCTCCAGTGTTGTCCAAGTTTCTCAAGATTGGCTCCGATGGGTACACACCGGCAATCTGGACGAGGTCAGATGGGTTGACTGGCGATCCCAAACTCTTCAACACGAGCTGGGTTGGCTCCAACTTGGTCTCGTCAATTGCGAAGTTGGTAACCTCAAGCGTGGTTGGGACTGGTCCCTTCTTGTCAAATGTGATGGCGTATCCGTTGATCATTGTTGTTTGGTGAGAAATGTGGGTTTTTGGTCGCCTTAAGTACTTTGCTGCAACATCTGGAATATTCCACGTTTCGGAGTTAACAAATCTTGACAAAATCTTGACAGGTAAGTCCGGGGCAAAACAAAACGGTATCAATTTAGAGTATTGGACAATCTGGGAATGCATATAGCTACAGTTGTTACTTTTGGCATACTTCCACATGCTTCGAGATACTCCTCACTACCTCTGGCCTCCACTCATCCCTCATCTGTTCCTTCTTTTCAACCACTTCCATTTTGTGCACATTCTCTGAGATTACTCAGCATCGGCAGTAACCTGGAAACTGCGCCGATCGGAATTGTGAAAAGCAACGGCGGAAGTATACTACGAGCATAATAGAGCCGAGTTAACAAAAGGGAGCATAGATGGGATGAGATTCTCATGTAACCCAGTAGTAGCTCCAACAGTAAATCCATAAGTAGACCCTAGGAGACCCAAAAGAAAACCAAACAGAGGATCTCAGACAATCTCAACAAGCGACAGAGCTGCCTCGTTCAGACGAAGCTTTCAAATCTTCTTGCAGCTGCTACGGATTCCTAATCAAAGCTAAAAACTGCTGCTAAAAACTGCTGCTAAAAACTGCTGCTAAAAACTTCTGCTAAAAACTTCTGCTCATCGCGTTCCATTTTGGGCATTACCTCTTTTGGACGGTTCCTGAAATGCAAAATTTTGGCATGAGTTGGCTCTCCACTTTTTACCAGCGAGGAAGGGTGACACCCTTCCTGCTGGAGGGAGCGGCGGGAATAATTCCCACCGACCCAGCTGTGGGATACCCACAGCCTCCTCCTACCCGCCGAAGCGGGTTTTACCAGGGGTGTACCACGTCTGGTAACCCCTAGTTGGACTGGTGGTCAGGACCACGTCTGGTCCATTCCACCAGCCCGCAGTAGAGATAATCCACTGCCTCCTCCTCCGCACGTCCTTTTTGTGCGGGTTCTATGAGCATCTTTATTGCTCATATGATTTTCTACATTTTTCGCAGCCATTAAATTTAATGGCATTGTTAGAGACTCCATCTCTTCCCGTTGAACTTCTTTCCTGTTCAACTCCTTTCCCGTTGAACTTCTTTCCTGTTCAGCTACCTTAACCAACTTACTCTTACAACTGCAACTCCCTATATCTGGCCAATTCACCAGTGTAGGTCGTCCTCCCTTGTACACGCAGACTCAGACCGGCAGAATATAGGAGGCTAGAAGGGATGATTTCCCAACAACACGAGCATGTTGATACATTCGCACATGTATTTATACCAATATCTATATTGATAATGGTATTTGTGCACTCGTGATAGCCTCCACTGACGACGAATCTGTTAGTACCTCGGTTTCGAGGACGGGTTGCACGCTCTCCCAGACTTCAGGACCACCAGGTGGTTTCCTGAAGAGCTCCAAGACTATCCTCCGCTTGATCTGGTATCAAGAGCGCTAGCGGCTGGAGATAAAAAAGTTTGGGGATCGGAGGGTTTATATAGATCAGAGGGTGGAAAAGCACCCCGTATAGTGAAGTTTACAAATAGAGGTGGGGAAGAGAGAGAGAGAGAGAGAGAGAGAGAGAGAGAGAGAGAGAGAGAGAGATATGGAGAGGAGAGAGAGAGAGAGATATGGAGAGGAGAGAGATGATAAGAATTGTGTTATAAAAATGATCGACATTCCAATTCAACACCTTCTATTTTTGCGCCTTTCCAATGCTATCAATACGGAAATGGTGTCACCTTCACGGAAAGCTCTCTTTAATCGGCAAACACTATAAAGTATCAAAATTCATGATATACTAAATTGAAGAAGTTTCGTCAATTTATACATATTGGCTGCAAAAATTCACCTAATTTTACCGATTAACACTTGTACCTTTTTTAAGACTATATACTTTTTCACTTATGACCATAATATTTTGGCCATTCCATTATTTCTATTCTTCCTTAGTTTTCTTCCTCTAAACCTTAATGTAAACCCCCCGCCTGTCAAGCTCAACAGCAATACCAACAATAACCACCGTGTACACCACCAAAACCCCGAAGGACGTCGCCGCACTCGCATCCAACGTGTTCATGCTCATGTTCACCAACCCCGTCAACAAATTACCCAAGAGAAACACAAACAAGCCATTCAGGTTGATGGCGTCGTAAATACGGAGGGGCACCGATGTTGTGGTGAACACATCAACTAGGTTGTAACCCAAGAGGAACACCGAGTTGAACGAAACCACCCAGAGTGTGTACGGAAGGTTTGCCAACCTTCTGCTCACACTGGGGAAGAGTGTCAGCTGCGAAACAACATAAAAGAGGACCTGGTAGAAGATGGTCGATACCACAAGACCTGTAGTTGTAGACACAGTAAAAATGTTTGCTTTGGATTTTGTGGATTTTGTATTTTTATTCTTCGATTCCCACAACAAGTTGTTCCTTGTTGGTTTGTCTATGAGCACAAACGGTCCAAAAGACTGACCAAAGATGAATATACTCAAGTATCCCATAAATGAAAAGATGCCCTCCTTGTTCATGGTGAGGATCGACTCGAGTCTGTTGTCTGTGCGCAAAATGAAAATCAACCCGCCATTCGCCAAAAACACCTCATACAACCCAGCAATCGCAAACGCAACCAAGGCACGAGGGAACGCATGCAACACCGGGTCCAAAATCGCAAGAACGATCGGTAAAAGCCCAAGCGTAAAGAAAAAATTCCAGTGAATCCCATACTCGGTCACGTGCTCCTGGTATTCGAGCAGCTTTACACTGAGACAACGGGCCACGCCTAGGAACAACAATGGGAGGGCTTTGACGAAGGACGTTTTGACCAAACGCAACCATGGAACGCGTTCGTTTTTGAGGAACGAACGCGACAGAACCAAACCCATCAGAAACACAAAGGAGCCCACTCCCATGTCCATCAACGAGGTACCCCATGTCTCGACCTTTGCGAAACGACGCGGAAACAAGGGAAAGTCCACGGCAAGAATGGCAACGTTTGTGATGACGAGCATCAGGGCACGATAGGCGGTGATGAATGGTTTTCTAGGGAGGTTAGAGGAGTTCTTTTCATTCTTCTTCGTGGTCTTTTCATTATCAATTTTCTTTGTATTCTTTCCAATACTCGTCTTTCCATTCTCCCTCTTTCCATTCTCCTTTATATTCTTCTCCCTCTTTCCATTCTCCTTTCTATCCTTCAATATCAACACGATCAATATAGGGGCTAGGATCAAACCGTGTAGCACGCCAATTCCATCACTGTAGATGGTCACCAGGCACAACACACACATGCAATTGAGCACGAAATCCACCAAAAGACTATCGTTCTCTGCCACTCTATAGAGGAGATACGACGAGAGTGCCACGGAGGTCACTGCGTACACCTCAGAAACACTTCCTCCGTGGAGATCACTCACAAACAGTTCCTTCTGAGCCTTGGACATGATTTGTTCCGCAAAAAAAATGTTGAACTCCAAAATGAACCACTTGGATGCGGAGCTGTACATGAATCTCTCCGAAGAGGTGCTCTATTCTGACTCTGACAACGCTCTGCAGAGCTCTGTTGATGTCACCAAGAAACGCCACTCAATTGGAGGAACTTCCCCATCCAATAAAGCCACTCCCCACAGACTCCTCAGACGGAGTGATAGCAACGACAGTAATGACATCCACGAAACACCCACGAATCTCCGCAAATCTTTGAGTCCGTCCAGCATCGGCTCGCGCAAGCACCGCAAGTCGGAAAGCGAGCGCCTGCGACTGCGCTACTCGACCCCAGGCGCAAATAGCGAGGTCTTGGGGGCTGGCTATACCCTGGCTCCAGCAGCGGGCAGGATATTCCGTAATCTTCTCATACTCGAGGACAACCTCCGACAACAGGTGACACAGCAGCGCGATATGCGCCGCAAATACCTCACGTTCCTCGCGGTTTTATGTTCGCTCATCGCCCTGATCTCACACCACCTATTGAACTCGAGTGCCATTGGAAGCACCCGCAGAGTGGTCCTCCAGTTTGTTCTATTGGCACTCATCGTCACATTGATGCTCTACCACTTGAGCGGTGAGTACCAGAAGACGATCGTGGTGCCTAGAAAGTTCCTCAGCTCAACCAACAAGGGCTTGAGGCAATTGAACGTGCGACTCGTGAAGATCAAAACCCCGTACTCCGATCTGATAGTGGATCTCATCCGCGAAATCGGGCTCGTGGTGGCCGCAATGTGCTTGACGTCACTCCACAAGGTGTACCCGCTGACGTACCGGAACCGGAACCTGAAGCTCGAGTGTTTTTTGCGCTGGTGCCAGGTGTATTGCCAGCCGAGAGTTGGTATCAACGACGTGAAGCTCATATTGAACTCGCGCGCGTTCAACACCGACGTGAGAGAGGGCTGGGAGTTGTATAGAAGCGAGTTCTGGATACACGAGGGAGTGAGAAGAAGAGCGAACGTGCTTGCATTTATGAAGGATAAGAAGAAGAGAAGAAAGTCGCTGTCGTTGCGCCCAGCGAGCGGAACCAGCACCCCAAGGCATTTGAGATCACCGTCGCCGTCGAAGAGAAACGTGTTGAGTGAGAAGAATTTGAGGAGGTTGGAGGAGGAGACGTAGCAGACTAGCATTTCTGAGCGAAGCGAAGAAGTGCGAGTAGAATTGTGCTTTTATTGTCAATGCTTACTTCTGCTTGAAGTGAGACATGACTGGAGAAGATTGAAGAATGAGGATAATGAAAAAACGAGGGAGATGAAAGATGAAAGGAAGTGATGGAAGTGATGAAATGGAGATGAAAGGAGATTAAAAGGAGATGAAAGGAGATGAAAGGAGATGAAAGGAGATGAAAGGAGATGAAAGGAGATGAAAGGAGATGAAAGGAGATGAAAGGAGATGAAAGGAAGTGAAAAGGAAGTGATGGAAGTGATGAAAAGGAAGTAATGGAAGTGATCAAAGGAACTAATGAAAAGGAAGTGAAAAGGAACTGATCAAAAGGAAGCAAAAAGAACTGATCAAAAGAACGAGGAATTTAAATTATATTCGGTCAATTCCTGAAATATCGTGTTACAAAGCCTCATCATTTTACTCATTGATCCAACCCCTTCCTCATACCTTCTATCCCCCATATCACGTGACCATTTTTAATTTCCTCATTTAATCCTCATCTCGAAAAATACTTTTCAGTAATGCCGCAACCATCGAGAAAAGGAAAGAGAGCGTGGAGGAAGAACGTGGACATTGCTGATGTCGAGGCGGGGCTTGCCGACTCGCGCGAGCGCGAGATCCACGTTGGTGAGAACGACAACGGTTTCGTGATCGACTCCAGTGCTAGTAACGAAGGTCATCGCGTCAAGAAAACCGGAACAGCAGAGATCCTTGCCAACAAATCCAAGGTCCCTGCGGTGACAAACCCACGTGCGACGCAAGAGAAGCGCGAGGTGAAGAAGCCTCTTCGCAGAACGGACTATCTCAAGTTGGTGAAGCTTGCTGGAGGTAGAAACAGAGATGAGAACAGAACCGTGAATCGAATCAAAGAGGACGGAGTTTTGAGTAATGCCAGCGACGACTTGTGGGGCGCTCCATCTTCCGAGCCCACTCCAATAGACAACTTCAGTGCGACTAATGAGAGAACTGCAGCCACTACTGTTCCTGCCACATTGAAGCAGAAAGCTATTGTGATCAAGAAGAACGAGTTGACCAACAAGACCATCGATGAGGGCAAATCGTACAACCCAAGCTTGGAGTCGTGGAAGAAACTTATCAACAAGGAATACGACGTTGAGTACGAAAAGGAGGTGAATCGCCAGCGTATTGTGGAGCACCAGGAGAAGATCAGGGAATTGATCGTGACCATGAAAGATGAGGAGTTGGACGAAGTCGATGAGTTGGGCAAGGCCATTGTGGAAGAGGAACAAGAAGAGACAGGCGACCCACAAGACTTTAGATTGTCTGCTAATGCACCTAGTGACAATAAACTTAAGAACCGTGTTGTTCGCAACCGTGAGGCACGTGAGAAAAGAGCACAAAAATTACAAGACGAACTTGATGCTCTCAACAAGCAATTGGCAGACTTGGAGAACTTGGACAAGATATTGGCAGCTCAAGACCAGAAGGTTACACGTAAGCGTGTGAGAAAGGGACCTTCGAAGTTTTCGCAGCACGATGTCATGGAGGCTCCTTTGGAAGTCAAGTTGTCGGACGAGATGACAGGAAGTTTGCGTGCCTTGAAGGCGGAGGGAAACTTGTTATACGACCAGATGTTGGGATTGCAATCGTCGGGTAAGGTTGAGTCAAGAGTGCCGGTTGCGAAGAGAAGAAAGTATGCGGAGAAGGTGACCGAGAAGTGGACATACAAGGATTTTAAGTAAACCACGAACTCGCGGAGTCGAGTGAGTGATGCATAGAACAATCGATAAGAGGATAAAGAATAGAACAAGAAGGAAGGAAGGGCTAGTAGGAAGTAAAGGAAGAGGTAAAGAAGGGCTAGTAGGAAGTAAAGGAAGAGGTAAAGAAGGACTGACAAGAAGGTTTACAACTTTAGGATGAAGAATGTTTATGATGAAATGATGAGACGGTGAGTAATTGGTTTAGATTGGGAGAATGGAGGGTCTATTTCGATCAATTTAGAGTCGAACTAGAAGAGCTGATACTTTATAGGATGCTTCTTTACCATACATTAGCTTTACTACACAAGTAAACTTCAGCATTAGTAAACTTCAACATAAGTATGCTTCAACTTTACCACACTTCAACATAAGTATACTTCAACTTTACCACACTTCATCCTTTGTATACTTCATCTTTTGTATACTTCATCTTTTGCATACTCCAACTTTACCACACTTCATCTTTTGTATACTCCATCTTTACCATACTTAATACCTTACTTCACCTTTTTTACTCTCCATCGACTACCCACCAGTTGACACCTTTCCTTCTACACTTTCCTTAATTCAACTCTATTGTCATGACTATACAGCTATCAGTACCTTATCCGTACTCCCAATTCTCTAGGAAAAGTCCCAGGTACCATTCACGTAACCTCTGTACAAACGCTCTCTGAAACTGAAGAACTGGTCTCTGTACGGTGTGTAGTATCTCTGCAACTGCAAGTCGGATGTTGCGAATGCTTCCGGTGCGATTGGCTCCAGCAGCTGGCCTCTGTGGACACCCGTCAACAAGAAGTCTCTCTTCATCTGGCGCTCATCCCACTCGTCCAAGTCGAATCTGTCGTTTTTCCAGCCGTTGTCCCAGTATCTGATGAATCCGACACCGTGGCCAGCGAGACCGAAGAACGCGGTCATGATAGCGTATGGCAACAAGCCCTCGAATGGAACTGGCATGATGTGTTGGAAATTTACTTTTTTTGATTGGCTAAAAAGCACGTGAGGAAATGGAGGGAAAAGTGAAAAAACCAAATGGGAAAGGATTCAAATTTTGCTGTAGGTAAGGTTTGGTATAGGATTGGTATAGGATTGGTATAGGATTGGTATAGTATTGGTATAGTATTGGTATTTGTTTTCTTTAATTTTGCTATTACTTAACATTAACATTACACCATTACCACATCTTTACTATACCTATAACTTTACCACCTTTCCAACACCTTTAAACTCATCTTTTAGAAATACTAATTATCTCTCATATTATCTAATTACCCCATATAAATACCCCATATTAATTCCATATTTGCAGTCGATTCACTTCGATTGCCGAGATTCAGGATCAGGTTTAATTATATAAATCCCTGTGATTCCTGTTTTCATCATTTTGTTTCATACTTTGTTTTTCACTGATTAACCTCAGCTTCAATTTCACCTATCAATTTCACCTTCAGCTTCACCTATCAGCTTCAATTTCACCATCACCTTCACCATCACCATTAACATCACCATCACCATCACCTTCACCTTCACCTTCACCCTCCTTCTATTCTTTTACTCCCCCCATAACTTCTTCACAAACTTATCCATGCGAACAGTCAAACTTTGCTGTCCAACTGCCCACGGATGTGTCAACATTTGCCGTGGACTCGGGCGCTCCTCGCTCTTCTTGCGCAAACAATAGTCAATGAAACTCTTGAACAGTTCGCTCCAGTAAATGTCTTCTTCAGGTATATCCTCCAACTTCGGCTCGTACTCGAGAATCAACGACAACAACTCAATAGGTCCCAAGGTGCTGAGCTGAGGCTCACTGGCAAACGGAAACCGACACGTTGCGACCTCCAATAACGTGAGTCCAAGCGACCAAATATCGCATGTCACTGTGTATGGTTTTCCCATGATTCGTTCCGGTGCCATATAATACAGTGTTCCCACAAACGTCGTAGCCAACGAGTTCACCACCTCGCCACTCACACCAAAGTCGCACAACTTGATGTTTCCCTCTGAGTCCAATAGAATATTGGACGGTTTGATGTCGCGATGAATGATTTTTTGCTGGTGCAAGTAGTTGAGGCCATGAAGTACCAGATTTGCGATCTTTCCAAGTACCTTCTCACTGATTCTGTTCAGTGGGTCTAATTCCACCACTCTCTTGTATATCGCATCAAGTGACTTGCCCCCCATATACTCCATTGCTATACCTATCATATGTTGCTTCAGAACAATAAATGTTCCATAGTACTTGACAATGTATGGTGAGCTACACAGACGGTTGTATTGTAATTCACGGATGATTTGCTTCTGAACATCCGGGTTCGGGTCTGTGTTGATGAGCTTGAGCGCAAACACCCTCGAGCTGGTCGATAATCGGCACTTCAGCACGGATCCTCCAGCACCTTCTCCAAGCTTCGAGAGCTCCACTATCTGGTTATTGTTGGCAACATAATTCCAATCCTCTGGAGTGAGCTGCTCGAGCGACTTTCCAGTGGGCTCAGGCGGCGTTGATGCGGTGGAGAGCGATATTGCCGGAGAAATGGCGCTCAGTATACTGGAGTCGGACGAGCCTTCGATTTTGGCAAAGTCAAGTGGTGGAGGTTTACGCGTGGGTTTACCCGATTGAGGTCGCGACCCGGAATCAGAGCCCACCAGCGCTGGTGATGGGATCAGAAGGTTCGGAAACCGATTCGCGTTGTTGCGTTTGGTGTTGGGCACGTTGAATATCGGTAGCGACATGGTTAAAAATTAAAAGAAGGATAATTTCGAGTATTAAGATTACTGAATTTTCAGGTTGACTATTTTATTGTATGGGTATTGTCATATTATCGTCATCAGTATTGTTGAGAATTATCGTTGTCGTAAAGAGTTATAGAATAAAGAATCACAAGAAGCATCAAGAAGCATGAAGAACCATACAGAATGTTAAGAATCATAATCAAGAATGTTTAAGAATCATAATCAAGAGCGTAAGAATCATAATCAAGAGTGTAAGAATCATAATCAAGAGCGTAAGAATCACCAAGAATCATCAATAATCAAGGTTTAGAATCATTATTAAATATTACTAAGAACCAACAACCAATCACGATTACTAAAACGATTTCACGATTGCTAACCGTTAGGAATTGAACATACGTCATCTCCAAGAAATTGACATTTTCTAGAATACTGCGAATGTTTCTCAAAAAGATTTTATCATTTTCATCTAGAGAGAATTTAGAAAGAATAATCAGACCATAAATACCAAGACGTATACCTCAATGACATCCAATTTTCGTCTATCTCAAGTTCTCCATACTCTCCCATTCACTTGTCTCCATCACCATTTAGATTTACTTCATTTTCGTTTTGCTACATTTTATGTCATCTCTTTTTCACTACGTTTTAATACATTTTACTTCATTTTCTCTTTTACCATTTTTTACTTCTTTACTTCTTACTTATTCTCTACTTCTTCTTTTCACTTCTTCACTTCTTTACTTCTTACTTATTGTCTACTTCTTTCTTCTTTTCACTTCTTCACTTCTTTACTTCTTATTGTCTACTTCTTCTTCCTCTTTGTTGCCTTTGCTGGATCTGCCTTCCGCTTGCTGGCCTTGTTCTTCACCTTCACCAACTTATCCTTCTTCAAGTCCAACCCGTCGTCCTCCTTTTCGTCCTCCTTCTCCTCCTCCTCCTCCACAACACCATCATAATCAGCCTTCTGCTTGGTTGGCGCCGCAACAGAGTTTCCAGTCCTGTAGATCGCAACAGGATGTTGCTGTTGGTTCCACTTCCTTGTAAATGCAGTCTTCACCTTGGTGGGAAGTTCCACCTTCTTCCCGCTGAACTCAATCACAGTCTCCCAGTCCTCCTTCGCCAAGTAGTAGTGGTCCATCACATCGATAACGGCTGGAATGCCCTCCTCTTGCTCTGCCAAAAGTGGCCTGGAGATCCTCTGCGCCAAAACCGGAAGGTAGTCCAACCGCAATTGCTGCTTGTCCGTCAGTGTGCGCAAACGGGTGTGATACTGAACCTCCTGTAAAAGTCTCTGGTACTTGTTTGCCTTCAGGTTCTGCCCCAACCAAGACGTGAACTGCGGCAGCCCACGTAAAGTGCCGGCAACGAGGTTCAGAGGACGGACCAGCGACATAACCGCATGGAATGGAAGCAATGACCATTGTTGTTCACTCAGACGAATCATTCCATTGACAATATCACCCTCAGATATACTGTCGGCAGCGTCTGCGAACCTTTCAAGGTCGCTGCAGCTGGTATTCAAGTAGTTCTCTTGCACCATCAACGGGGTGAAGTCAATATCATTGAAGTACAAGTTGATACGGTCGTCCAAAGATCCACGAGTCGATGATAAAAGACGCAAAACAATGTCGAAAGGCTTGAGGATCGTCTGTTTCTGCCATGCCTGCTGAATCGCCTTACCATCCAGCACTCCAATATGCTTTTGTGTACGCAGAACAGTACTCATCAAGTTGATCATCTGTCTCATATCGTGGTTGGTGGCCTGTACCAACTGCCCAATCACTGCAGGCTCGAGCTTGACACCTTCGCGGAACGCAATAGACATGAGTCGCAGTCTCACATCCACCTCCAGCGGTCTCTGGAACCGAAGGTCGAGAGTGACCTTGTCGAAAACACGCATTTTCGGAAGCAGTCGGTCGTTACAAATGAGAATCAATGGCATTTTGGTCGTCCGGCAGAACTGTGCAAGTTGTCCAGATCCACCGTGATCTCCAGTGGACATTCCGTCGACTTCATCCATAATGAGCACAAACTTGCGTGCTTGCGTATCGCCTTGGTTCTTGAAGAAGCCCACCACAGACGTGTTGTTCAACGCAGATTTCACCGTGTCGTTGAGAAGCAGCTTGGATCTGACATCCAGCGCGTTTTTCTCCAAGATATCATAACCCATGTTCTTTGCAATCAAGTGCGCCGCAGTGGTTTTTCCAATACCTGGAGGTCCGCTGATCAAACACGCTCTCATGTGGTTCTTATCCCGCTTATTTGCCTCGAACCAGTTTTGCAACCAGGTCTGGAGCTTGGAAATCGCACCTTTGTTACCGCAGAGGTGGTTGAGTGCAGACGGGGCGTACTTCGTGGTCCAAAGTTCTCCTGATTTGTCACTTTTCTCATCCTTCACCTCTTTCTTCATTTGTTCGGCATCTTTCATGATCTTCTCTTCCTCGGCCTCTCTCTTCTGCTTTGCCTTTTGAGCGGCCTCACTCGACCCACCCTCCAGCGGCATCTTCGAGAGCAACTCAATGAACCCAGCCTCGTCAATGGCCTTTATCTTGAGTTGTTTGATCTTCTTGATCTTCGACGGACCCGCTTCTTCACCAATGACTACCAAGGACGTCTTTCCCGAAATCGATTTGGTCACCTTGGCTCCATACTGCTTGGCGAGATTCTCTGACTCTGTGCGGTCAAGTCGTGGGAGAGTTCCAGTAAAGACGATCGTGAGTCCAGTGAGACAATTGGGTGCACATTTCGGGAGCTCAATTGAAATTCCCGCAGAAGGAGCCGCTTCAGTCTTTGCGAAGAAGTTGAACTTTTTGGAATCGTCGACTTCGGGGAGTTCTGCGTCAGGGATCAGAGCAAGAACGTCCTCAACAGAGAGCGAGGAGGTTGGTTGGGTAGACTTAGTTTTTGGTTGGGTAGGATTACTTTTTGGTTTAGGCTTGGTTTCTTTAGGTTTGGTTTCCTTTGGTTGAGGTTTAGCTTTTGGTTGTTCTTTTGGCTCTTCTTTTGGTTCTTCTTTTGGCTTTGATTCGACCGTGTCATCCTTCTCATCTATATCCATTGCATCCACGTCAATTGGTTCGTCCACTGGTTTATCCACATCGATTGGTTCTTGCTTCGCGTCTATTTCAATCGGTTGGGCTGAAGTTCCAGACGCGTTTTTTGGTTTGGTTGTCTTCTTCGGTGCCTTTTTCTGAATGGTTAGTGGGAGATTCGTCAAAGCCAACGGTGCTACTTACGTTCGGCTTCTGCGCGTTGAAGAAGTCGCTGATATCGACCATCGCGTAGGGATTAGTTCAAAAAAAATGGTGGAAATAATTTGAAAAAATAGTGGATTAGAATGATTGTGGAGAAGAGAAGGTGATTGGCATAAAATAGGAAGAGAAGGTGATTGGCAAAAAATAGGAAGAAAAGGTGAAGACGAGAAGATGAGGATGTAAGGCTAAAGTATAGAGGGTTCAAAGAGTAAGCATTGGAGGATGAAATGACGTGAGTACAAGTAAAGAGACTGGAAATTGTGATTTAAAGGAAACCTGTATAAGGTAGTCATAATCTAAGATAATTATGCGATAGTCTATCTTTTTCCTATCCTTTGCCATCAAGTCTATTCGCAACTTTTGGGTGCAAAAAAAACTTGATCACTCATGCAACTTGTGCCGAGTATGCTGGAGCTGGAGGCGCTGTTGCTGTATAAACTGGAACAGGATCGGAGGATGAATATGAAGACGGGGGTGATGAAAGTGGAGCAATTGGGAATTCTAACGGAGGTGGCACTTCTGGAGGTGATGATAATGGAACTGCCAATTCAGGTGATATTTCTGGAGCTCCAAATTCAGGTGATATTTCTGTAGCTGCCAATTCAGGTGATATTTCTGTAGCTGCCAATTCAGGTGATGATTCTAGAGCTGCTGCAAATTCTGGTAAGAATTCTGAAGCAAATGTTGAAATTTCTGGGGCTGTACCCACTGAATACTCTGGTACAGTATAACCAGAAGTTGCTGCCGACGACCGCCTTGAAGTGGCTAGAGCAGTGAAAGTGCTTGATGCTACTCCACTAGCAACACTTCCTCTCGAAAATCTATACGGATCTAAAGTGAATCCTTGCCCAGCACCAATATTTTCAGCAGAAAAACTGGTTACCGAACCAGTCGATGAATCTGTTGTATCTGAAGAACAACCAGTTGATTCTAACCCAATTGCTGAATCTGAAGAAAAACCAGTGGATTCTAACCCGATCGTTGAATCTGAAGAAAAACCAGTTGATTCTAACCCGATCGTTGAATCTGTTGCTGAAGAAAAACCAGTTGATTCTAATCCAATCGTTGAATCTGTTAGTGAACCTGACCCAATTGCCGTTTCTGTACTTACCGTCTGTCCACAGGCAGATATCGGCCCAGCACACCCACTACCCCCACACACTCCACTTGCCATCGTACAACAATCCCCTTGATAAAAGATATTGTTCTCAGAAGGTATAGGCATGTAGGGTGCCATCACATATAGCTTCTCGTTGTTAGCTCCAAACTTCACGTTATCTTCCATCCAAGGCATCTTTTCCTTCATGACCCGATATTCAAGGACCATTTTCCCCCTCTTCTCTTGAGCCCTTTTAGTGGTCATTTCGATGGCATTGTGCGTGCTCAAGTGCTGCAACGACGAGACCATGTTCTCTTTATTTGCAGACTTCTTGTTGAAAAGCTTCGACATCCTGCCTCGTGATTTGGAGCTGTTGGCCAAACAATACCAGCACACACACAACAGGAAATCCTCATTGAATAGCTTTCTGTACAACCGCGAAGTTCTTTCAAAGCCGTCGTCCAAACTGGTCGAATCGACCTTGTCATCGTGGTCAATTACACATTTGGTGGGCCGTGACCAACACGACTGGTGGTACACATGTGCCATGAGTTGGTGCGTATGCCATACGAGGTCCACATCTAGAGTGGGAACGAGGATCTGTTTATTTCCTGAAGTTGTCAAAAGATCAAAGAATCGGTCGTATCTCACGCAAACATACCCAATGACTTCTTTGATCTTTGGAGCCTGCAACAATTTCATATGGTTCATTTTCTCCACAAATTTTCCTTGCCGCAAAACACATCCAACGAGGTCCTGGTGGAATTCTATCGGAATGAACGAGGTATTTCCTTTACCCACGCTGAGATGGATCAAGTTCAGTTCCAAGTACCCTCGCAAGAGTGTTGTTAAACCTTGTGAATAAGCTGACGTCTTGGCTCTTGCAAGCAGCTCTTGAATGACGGTTGAAAATCCAGAGTAAGGACTTTGGCCAACCACTAACCTTTTGAATTCATTCCAAATCACCTCCACTTTGGTTTGACCATTCACGTACTTGCCTTCAATCAAAGCAGTAGAAAAGCACCGTAAAGCTCCTGGAATAGGGCATCTCATTTTGGTGTCTGCAAAAAGCTGGAGTTTTCGCAACTCATCATGCGAGATTTTTTGCTTGGTTTCGCATTTGCAACCATTGCCGTTTTTGGACACCAAAAAATCTCGATCCGCAAATCCAGTTTGAGACTCGTTGGTCAATGGAACATTCACCGCTAAAACCAACTTGCAACTGGGACAATGAAGATCCACCATACATTGGTTCATATGGAAATCTTCATGTACATGAAACGTACATATGTCTCCAATTTTGTTGCCATTGTACTTCACAAAGTGCTCGATCCGTTTGAAATACGACAAAACGTTTTGGTCACTGGGATCATATACGAACGTGTGGTCATTAATAGCGCTGGCAATTTCTCTAAGTGGAAAAGGATAACTAGAAAACTCTGCGAACCCGCTCCTCGTGAAAACATCATAGCACATTCGCGGATTTAGCAATATCGAGTGCCAAATCATGAGCACATCAAGAGGTGGTAATTCTTCGGACAAGGACAACAGTCTAAAATTATCTTGAGCTTTTGAGAATACGCGTACTTCTCCCTCCCATTTACCAGGAAGGTCACCGTTTGTATGTGTGTGTTTCAAAGAGCTGACCCATATAATAAATCGCCTAGCAGCGTTGGTAACAAATACTTGCCAGCTTTTTTCTTGATATTTGGGATCGTTTGAGTTTACAACTGCCTTTTTCATTACACCAAATGCTTTCAACAACTTTAAGTGCGCAATGACCTCTTAGACAGATGGTTGCTTTCCAAGCTTGGAGGTAGTGTTGCCAAGTCCTTCTTTCACACGCAAATACGCAAAGTCGCTCTCGTATGCCTCATTGAGAACCTTCGAAAATCCAGGAATCTCATGTCTCGCAATCTCTCCATCTCTCAATTGAATGCTTTCTCGGAAGGCTGCAAGTTGGTCCTTGATAGCTTCTTCGGTCAAATAGTCTAGTATGTCAGGCATTGAGGTAAATCGATACAATAAGGTCTTATCGGTATTTATATAAGATTCTCGTAAACTTTGGTGCGGCTTTTCATCATGCAAGCTGATGTCATAAAATGGGGAGGATAAGATAACGATTGGACGTGACCAGTAAAACAGGAAAATGACACAAGTGGCGATACGGTAAAAATGGTCACATGTTGAAGTGGTAATTATGGTATGATAAGGTAAAAGTTGAGAAGAAAACATAATCACACAGCCTCAAAATAGCTTATAGTCATTACTCGTTAATAAACAACTGTTTCAAAAAAACCCAAACTTAGTTCTACTTTACAATTATCATCAGTGATTCAGCAGATCTACCATTTCAAACTATTTCTACCAATTGTACTTATTTTAACTATTCCAATTCTACCTATTCCACCTATTTTACCTATTCCACCTATTCCACCTAGTCTACCTATTCTACCTATTCTTTCTATTTCTACTCCTTTCTACAAGCACACAACCGATACTCTTCAAAGTAAAATTGGCGATACCATCCAGGTGCTTCGTCACTACTCAATGACCTCCAGCATGTTTCAAAATTCTCTGGACCTTGAAGCTGGTGGGTGTGCCATGCGAGATCAATATCTACTGCTGGAACAAACGCATTTTTCGCACCCTTCATGGTAAGTGATAAAAACGATCTCCAGTACCTCCTTGTGATGAGCTTCGATATCTCGTCATTGGTGCGAGTAGGTACCAAGTTCAAGTTGTTGATCTTGAATATGAATTTTCCTCGGTTTAAAACGCACCCCACGAGATCCTGATGAAATTCCACAATGGGAAAAGAGTTGGAGTTGACCTTGTTATCCAGCTGAGTTTTGTCAGGGAAAACTTTAGTCTTTTCAGCTCCAGCTTTTCCATTGAACATGTTTAAATCGTTGATTTCATCCTTTTCTCCTCCATTTTTAGTAGTCTGCGCTTTTTGTTCCTTTCCATTCTTCCCAACCGTTGCATGAACCAAGTTCAGCTCTAAATACCCATGTATAATTCTTGATAGCCGTGCGTAGTTCTTTGAATTTCCAGCCTTTTTAAGAAATCCCTGTAGCAAATCGATATATGTTCCTGAAGAAACACCGTCCAATAACCATTTAAATTCTTGCCAAACCTCCTCCATGTTCTCACACCCGGTTTCATAAAACTCCCCAGATAAATACCACAACATCCCCGGAACTGCATCATTTTTGATATCAGCAAATAGTTGGAGTTTCCGCAATTCGTCCTTGTTGATTATTGCTGCAGACGTACATTTGCAGCCATTGCTGGGCACTGAAAAATTCCCATCTGCAAATCCTGTATTCGAATCGTTCGTGTAGGGAACGTTTGCGGCCAAAACATGACTACATATCGGACACTCTATATCAATCAAATACGAGTACATTTGAAAGTCCTCGTAAATGTGGAATTTCCACACATCACCGATTCGATTTCTGGTGTTATCCCGAATATAAGGTTCAATGTACGAGAAATAGTTGATAACCTTCTCATCGCTGGGATTGTAGATAAATGTCTGATCGTCGATGAACTCCGCCACCTGCTTGAGTGGAAATGGGTAATTTGCAAAGTCCACGAATCCGTTCCTCATGAATTCGTCATGGCACATTTTTGGGTTGAGCAAAATTGAGTGCCAAACCATAAGAATATCGAGTGGGGGTAAAAAAGTCGACAAATCCAGGATTTTGAAATCACTCTTGGATTGTTTGAAGAGCGTATACTCATCATTCCAATTAGGTCCAACGTATTGGTTTCTTGAATACTTCAACGAACTCACCATTATGATAAATCGCCGAACAGCATTTGTGACAAATACGGTCCAGCATTTCTCGTTATAGTAAGGATCTTTCGAGGAAGTAATGGTCTTTTTCATAACCCCAAACGCCTTCAACAACTTCAAGTGCGCAAACACTTCGCTGGGACTGAGGATCTTCGAGTACTTGTCTATTATGAGCCCAAGATCAGAAGAGTCTGGTGGTTCTTTGGTGGCAATTATGGACTCGGGGACTTTTTGAGGCGTGGGTTTATTCAATCGAAAACATGCTAGTTGTCTTTCAATTGCATATGTTGTCAAAGTCTCTAAAGGACTTTGCTCGGGAGCTTGGTCGTATATCATTGGGGCATTTCTGAGCAAATCGAAATCGAGGAAATCTACTACTTATGAACATATTTGATTTAAGCTTCTGCGAAAATGAATGATTAAAGATAAGGAAGTGATCGTGCAATTACACAGCTTTAAAAGTAGACGATTTGCTTCCAGGTAGAAGATTTCTCGTAGACGAATCGTAATAGATGATTTTTGTCTATCCATATAGCCCACTTCAGTCTACCAGTCCAGCTCTACGTAAAAACCCCTAATTACCTCTTTATTCTCAGCCTCTCTAAATTTAGCAGATCGATGATCTCGTAAAAGTCACGTGAGCGAGCCACATAAAGAAGTTAAAGTTGCCATTGCTGATGACTGTATCTGAATAGGTTACAAAGACCAAAAGAGTCGAAGTCTAGTCGAAAGTCCATCAAGTCAAAGTATTAAGTGAAAAGTATGAAAAGCATTAAGTGAAGTGCATTAAGTGAAGAAAGTGTAGTGAAAAGTATTAAGTGATTAAGTGAAAATATCAAGTCTATTAAGTCAAAAATCTTCTTTCAAGTCTTCCTTCAAAAGTACTCCAAACATTAAGTCTTCAAATCTTTACGTCTTCCCTTCAAACCTTTCGTCATCATACATCTTCCTACCGTTAAACGTGACATCCACGTGCTCTCGGTACTCCTTTCTTGCTGTCAAACTCCCGGGCTCAAACCATACAGCAATTTAGTCGGGTATAAAAAGGCAGGGTCCAGCTAACTAAAACCACAACCATGTCGTCAATTCTCAACGGTACCACTATCCGCATCAACAACCCCGAAGTCTCGATTGACTTCTACAAGACCAACTTCGGCTTCGAGCTTTTGAAGACCGACAAGGAGGAAAACTACGACATCTACGCTTTGGGAATCAGAAACTCCGATGAAAAGTCTCCTACCGCAAAGGAAGGTGTTGTTCGCCTTTTACACAACAACATCGACAGATTCGTCCCAGATAACGGAAACGGCGACCACAAGGGATTCGGCCATCTTTGTATCTCGGTCGACAACATCGAGGCTGCTCAACAGAAGTTGTTAGATAACGGAGCCAAGTTCCACAAGAAGTTATCGGATGGTAGACAAAAGGACATTGCTTTTGTGTTGGACCCTGACAACTACTGGATCGAGTTGATTGAGAACGGTCTCAACAAGAAGGAGGGTACCACTGATATCAAGAACAATCTCTTCAACCACACCATGATCAGAGTGAGAGACCCAGAGAAGTCGCTCGAATTCTACAAGGGCCTTTTCGGTCTCAAGTTATTGTCGAAGAGAGACCACGAAGATGCCAAGTTCACCCTTTACTTTTTGGCCTTTGACGAGGACCTTTTCCAGGAGGGAACTGTGGACAAGAAGACACAGGCTGGAAGAGAGGGTATTCTTGAGTTGACCCACAACTGGGGTACTGAACTGGACAAGGAGTTCAAGGGATACTACACCGGAAACGAAAACCCTAAGGGATTCAGCAACCTCACTATTGCTGTGGTTGGCTTGCCAAACTTTGCTCAGCGTGCTGTCACCAAGTTGGGTGAGGAGAACGTCAAGGCCACCGACACTGTTGTGGAGGTCCACGACCCAGATGGATATTTAGTAAAGGTTGTTGAGCAGGAGTAGAAGTGAGGAGGATGTAAGAGGAGGTGAGAATAAAAGGCGATTTATACTGTGTAGACATGAATGAAAAGAATATAAATGAATTCTAAATCACCAAATAGATGAACTCTTAGTGAATTCTCATCAACTCTCAAATTAAATTTCAATAAACTCTTAATCAATTCTCATCAACTCTCAAATCAATTAAATTTCAATCAACTCTTGATCAATAAAATTTCAATCAACTCTTAATCAATAAAATTTCAATCAACTATTAATCAATTCTCATCAACTCTCAATCAATTCTCGTCAACTCTCAAATCAACCAAAGTTATAAATGATCTCTTAATTAACTCCCAATTACCTACAATTCCAAAGCAATTAAATTTCAAATCAACTCTTGATCAATTCTCAATCAACTGCAATTTCAAATCACCTACAACTTCAAATGTAGCTCTTTTCTATTCTTTATACCTCCATTCTTACATCTCCTTCATCCCTCTTACATTCTCCTATACTATAGTACACTTTTTGGGTATGAAATTAAATCCTTTCCAGACCTCCAGTCTTCTCCATCCCATCCATTCTCAGTCTTCTCCATCACATCCATTCTCAGTCTTCCCCATCACATCGATTCTCAGTCTTCTCCATCACATCAATTCTCTCCACCTTTCTCCCCCTCCTTTCTCTCCACTCTTCCTCTATTACTTCAGACTCTCCCTCTCTAAATAGTCCGTCCACAAACTGGCAAAACTCTGTCTTTCTTGGGGCTTGTCGGCGCCCGCCAACCCCGCGCTCACCTTCTGCTCTGCGCTCCAGTCCAACAACGCGCTGATCAACTGCAAGCTCTCGAACTTCTTGGTGTCGCCACGCGGCATCTGCAAGAACGAGATGAGGATATTAGATATGAGCTCCTTATCGATGGTGTTTTTGTTGGTGTTCTGCTTGAGCAACAGCATCGACTTGGTCAAATGATCATTCAAGATGATTGCCTCTTGCCGGAGTTTGCCAATCTGGAGCAGCTTATTGTGGATATCTCCCTTGAGCTGGTCCACCTGCTTGATGTCCTCCTCTAACGTTTTGATCTTGGCCTCCTGGTCCGCGATTTGTGCAGCATGCTTTTCTGTGTCGATAGCCGATTTGTCAATGATGGCCTTTAACGACGCAATTTCCGTGTCCTTTTCCTCCTCTACATTCTTGAGCTTCTTCTCCACGTCCGCGGCTTTCTTCACGAGACCCGCGATCTCCTCGGTTTTCGCGCTGATTTCGCGGTCTTTGCCCGCCAATGTTTCGTTCAACTCATCGATCTTCAACTCCAACCCTTTGCTCTCCATCGACGCCTCGCTCTTGATCAACTCGTACTCGCCGATCTCCACCTTGTACTCGTTGCACTTGCGCGTCAATTTCGCGTTTTGGTTCTCCAAGTTGTACTTTTCGTTCTGGAGCTCGTCCACTGTCGCCTCGTACTGCCTCGTGGACGTGTTGAGCAGCGAAGAGAGCCTTTCGCACTCATTGCTGAGGTTCTCCACCTCCGCGCGAAGCGTAGCGTTGGCCGACTCAAGGTCATTTTTGGACTTTTCAATGTCCTTCGACAGCTCAAGCAGCGACTTCTTCTCATCGAGCGACTTCTCAAGGTCGCTGTTCTTTTCTTCAAGCTGCGCAATCTTCTCGCGGGCCTCGTCCAATTCCACCTCGGTCTGCTTCATGTTTGTGAAGAGCGACTTCATCGATATAAGACGGTTCATCAAAGTGTCGTAGCTCTGTTGGATCTTGTCACGTTCAGCTGTGACCAAAGCAAGTTCAGAGGTAGACTCAGGTATATCATGTTTGTCATCAGGTTTACCAGCAGGTATTTCATGTTTACCATCAGGTATATCATGTTTACCATCAGGTTTATCTGTCGATTCAGATTTATCTATAGTTGGTTCGACATTTCGTTCATTCAGTTCACTTTCTTCACTTTCCTCAGCTTCTTTTGGATCATCGTTACTTTTCCCATTGGTTTGATTCCCTTGCTCTATGCTCTGAATCTCAGCAGGTTCCACCTTCTCCTCGTCCTTGCCGTTCTTCTTCTTGTGTTTCTTGGCCATGGTGGAGATAAAAACACGCGACGAAAATAAAAAACAGATTGAAATGATGAAATGAAAAGTGATGAAAGTGAATATGTGAATAAGTGATTAAGTGATTAAGTGAATATGCGATTAAGTGATTTAGTGAATATGTGAATATGTGAATATGTGATTAAGTGCTTAAGTGATTGAGTGACAGATTACATGATGAAAGTGTTGAAAAATGGAAGTGTGAAGGAGAATTGAATCTAGTGAATATCTGATTTCTAGCCAAATCATCATTTACACATCTTTATACTTATGATTTACCTTATATTCTTTATATTCTCACTCCTATTCTTCAATCCATCTTCTATTCAATATATTCCTCTATAATCCTATTCAATTCCCAATCTATTCCTCTATATTCCTCAATCTCTACATTCCCATTCTATTCCTTTTATTCATTTCCATCTTTTCTACCTTTTCTATTTTTCATACTCCCACCATGGACTTCGTCGACTTCGGAGAGCACAATGCTCTCCCTCCACAACCAGCACTTTCGCTACCCATATCGTCCAACATCGAGAACATCTCCAAGCGTTTCTCCAACCTCAACTCGCTCACAAGAAACCTCCTCAAGCTCGATCAGAAACAGGAAAAGCCAGCAAACGCGGCAGCAGAAAAGTACGCTGCTGCTGAAAAGTACGCGGCAGAGTCCGTGGCGCTCTTGAACAAGAAGGAACCGAAGGACGACAGTCTCGATAATGTGGAATTTGTCCAAAGTTCATCACTTTCAGGCCGACTCTCGCGAGTCCTCAACACTCCACTCTCAGACGCCCAGATCCGCGAGTACTTCGCGGCAATCGACACGGACTCCGTGGAAATCACCGATCCTGGCATGCTGGGCGCTATATCTCGTAAGAACATCAAGGGAAGGTTCGAATCCGATCTCATTCGCGCACATTCGCTGGCCTTAAAAGAGTACCAACCCGCAGTGGCCCAGCTCACGAAAATCGAAAAGGACTTGGAACAACTCAATTTGTTGAAAACCCAGCTAAATGACCGTGTCCAAACAAACTATGCTCCGTCCATAGAACTCTCGTCGAAAGTCGCGGGCTTGCGCACACAGAGCCACACGCTCGCACTCAAGAAGAACCTCCTTGCCAACTTCAAACTGAAGTTCACCTTGAGTGAGTACGAGGCATATGTCCTCAATGAGGGCGACATCGGCGAAGAATTCTTCGAGGTTCTAGCAAAGGCAGAGACTCAGGTGGAAAACTGCTCGGTGCTTCTCACCATCGATAACCCCAAACTCGGTCTCAAGATCATCGCTCAATTGAACTCGCTGATTGCGCGCGCAGTGGAGAGAATCGTCACCTACACAAATAAACTGTTGGGAAACATGTACACGCTTCCGCAGAAAATGTCGACGGTTCAAAAGTGTCTCGCGTTCCTCCAAACACACAAGGTGGGTTACTTATACACCGAGGTGGTAGAGAACTTTGTGGAACTGCGCAGTCGCGCCGTCGTGGAAGAGTTTATGGTCCAAACCGCCGAAAAAAATCTGGATTCCGCGAGAAGGAACTCCGGAACTACCACCACCACAAGCTCAATGACGTCCTCGCGGCCGATCCTCGCATCCGCGCACGACCCTCTCAGATTCATTGGTGATTTGTTGGCATACGTGCACTCGGTGGTCGTGAACGAGGCCGAAACCATAGGGGGTATTTTGGGGGGTGGCTCGGAAAAAATCGTCGACCAGGTTTTGCGTGCGGTTGCGAAACCAACCCGTAGCAAAATCGACCAGATCATCTCAATCGAGGCCAAAATCACAACGATACACCTGATCTACAGCTTGCTCGAGTTGTATGTGATCATGTTTGAAAAATTGATCAAAGACTCGGAGCTTGTTGGTACAGTCAAGCTTCTCATTCGTTCGTGCCAGAATAAAATCACTAGTATCATCCAGAGCAGGCTCCTCACAATCAAGAATAGTAATCTGGCACAGATCGAGTTGAACCAGGGCGGACAGCCTCCTGAGTGGATCGCAACGTTTTTTGCAGACATCATCCCGATTTTGGACCAAACAACAACTTCCACGGTGATGAACCTCGAACCTAAAGAAAACGCAGAGTTCCTCCTGTTGGTGGTGGATGAGCCCATCGGCATCTTCTACGGCCATATAGAGGCAAATGGCGATCTCTTTGAGACCAAGCGCGAGCAACTCATTCTCAAGGAAAACTTTTTCGATGTGGTGTTGAGCAAGATTCTTCCGGTGACCTTGTTGAGCGACAAGGTTTTGGAGATTAACGAGAAAATCAGTGCTCTCACCCGCGAATTGGTAACTTGCCAATTGGACACACTTTTGCATGGATGTGGATTGTACGACTACTACAACGTGATGCGGATGATCAGTCCGCTTGACGACTTCGAGGTAGATTTCTACGAGCCAATCAAGGAGAACAAGTTGTTCACTGTGGAGAAGGTCAAGGAAGCTGACGAGGAGGTGAAGGAGTTCTTGCCCAATGCATTGATGGACTCGCAGAATGCGTTGATGACGTTGAATGCGCCGTTGGTCGTGAACGATATAGTGACGGACTCATCCGTAGAGTTCACGCGGTTCTATGGTTATTTCAGGAAGGTTGCACAGAGCTTTTTGGACGTGGAGATGACCTGGAATGAGGACGAGGTGGGGACGTTATTGGGAGTGGAGGAGATATTAAACGAGCTCAAAGGTGTTTGAAAATGTAACTCAAAGGAGTTTGAAAATTTAACTCAAAGGAGTTTGAAAATGTAACTCAGAGGAGTTTGAAAATGTAACTCAAAGGAGTTTGAAAATGTCAAGATACAAAGGAGTTTGAAAATATCAAGGAGTTTAAAATGATACTTGAAGGTATATAACCCAAGGAGTTCAAAAACGCAGCATCATAGTGATAGCTTGTAGATGAAGGTATATCATGGTCAAAGGAATTAATTGATTTTCAATGTGATTTTATGTGCAGGAATTGCAGCCAATATTTTGCAATTTCGAACCAATTTATGGTGTCATACAATTCAAGAATCATATATTTTGAGAGTTCATTTACTTCGTGATTATGGCGAAGTTAAAATACTGACCGGGTTTCTACGTATGACGCTATTTCATTATCGAAAGGATATAATTGTCTACACGATAAGGTTCAACAGGAAATTTGAGGTCTTTATTTATTTGAGACTTTGGCCGACTTTACAACAAAACAGTGTTAACTACTGTTTGTGATTTAGCTATTTCTGGAAAGTTGGTATAATTTAGCCAGACTTATAAAGCTTTTCTGTGAACGTGTTTCAGTATCCTTTGACTCGTTTGGGGTTGGGGACTGCTGGCGCATTCAAAAGTCGACCATCTGCGATTCGCTTATCGTTGACCCTTTTTGCCATCCTTAGTCTTCCTAACCTGACCTTGGAGGGTCCACGAACCATTTCGCAATTAGATGTATTCAAAACTTTTTGTAGACTTTTAGATAGAGTGAGTTGAAAGAAGGTGCTACTAGAGCTATTTTTGTGACCATTGATTTAGTGTTATGGTTGTGAAACGGCTGCGAAAAATAGCCATTACAATTTGGTCTTCAACAGGGGCAACAAATATACCCTAACCAATTGTAGACTCCTTTTATACACTCTTTATCAATGATCAGTACAAATTTTCCCTTATACATTCATAGAAGTCTTGAAATAACTACAACCGTACTAATGTAGTTAGCTTGGGAAAGAAGTGATAGTAAAGTGTGTTGGAAACATCACCACTCTACACCCAATTATCAACCCCTAGTTAACCTAAATTTTCCTAGTTACTGTACAACATTACACCATTTATGATATTTTGAGTGCGGTGTTAACTTTAAATTTTTACAGCCAACTTTTAATCTACGAATCACTTTATGATCCTATCATTGCCCGATGATATCATCCACCAGATCATTGCCAACCTCCCACTAGCAACATGCTACGTTCTTCTACAATCTGATGTTGGGCACTACGCATTCAAACGCTTACACGACAATGTCAAAGTCAGGGGAGATACACGCACGACTCAACATGGACATAGCCCTGAATTCCCCAACTTTTGCACGTTTCGCCGGTTCGCCAGAAAGCACCCGCAATGGCGCCCGGTAACAATTGAGTTCTACACAGCCGACGATTTGTTCCGAGTGCACCGGGAGCTTCCCCATATTTTAGAGGCATCATCAATCGCTATTTGCGGGGGCGTTAAGCTGGACACCCTCGAAAAATTACGTATTTTGCCCTACAATTTCTCCAACCTTGGTTTACTTGAGCCGCCCAAAGAAGCAGGCCAGGACATCTCTGTGTTACCGAAAGGCTTGCATGAAGTTCGGCTAAGCTTTGGCTCTGCCAACTCCGACTTGGTGTTTCTTGAACCACTTGCCTTGAAAACAGTCGACATATATAACCCCATTAGTTTTCAAAAATTGAGTCTGGTTCCGAAGACGGTACGCAAGCTTATTGTGCAAAGGTTGGTACTGCATGAAGACTTCGTACTCTCGGGTAATGATAACTTGACTGAGTTGTGTGTTTTCGGAGACGACTCGGAAACATCACATTTTGACCTCACGGAACTCCCAAAATTGCGTTGCCTTTCCATTCGCGAGTTTCCATTAACGTCATCAAAGCAGGTGAATTTGCCTCCGCTGGTAGAGCAACTCACGTTGTACAACATTCCCTTTGAGCACATCGACGTTCAAAATACCCAAATATGCCACTTGGAAATCGGCTCGTGTACGCTCCCAAAGGAGATCAAGTTCCCGGAAACCTTGAAGGAATTGCATCTTTCGGACTCGCGAACAAACTTCGTCCTTGACGAGACGTCGAGTTTGCCTCCAGGGCTTAGACTGTTGAACTTGCTCAGTATGTCCATCGAGGTCAAGGCATCCTTGAAGCTCCCGCAATTGAAATCTTTATACATGTACTTTTGCAAGTGCACCAAGCTTCCAGAGTTGCCCAAGTCGTTACAGAGCATCAAAGTTGAATTGAGGTTTGACGATGTGGCATTTATTAGCGATGAGCCGGTTGTTTGGCCAGACGAGTTGGAATCGCTCGCAGTGAATTTTGAGGTGGATATCGAGTCACTTCTAGGCTTGACAAAGTTGACGAAAGTGAGGATGGATATGAGTGAGGAGAGGGTGAAGCTGGCGATGGCGATGGGTGGTGAAGTAGTGTCCGTTGGGGAGGTATTGGAGAGATTGAGGAAGGGAAGGGAAGAAGAAGTTTATGGAGCAGTTGCTGAAGAAGAGGTTGATATTCAACAAGTTGAACTAAATGAAGTTGATCAAATTAATGATAATCAACAAGCTCTAAATGAAGTTGATCAAAACTATGACAATCAACAAGCCCTAAATGAAGTTGATCAAAATAATCATAAACATACACCTCGAAAACCTCTTCCTGTTCTCCAAGACCTCGACGTTTCGAACTACTCTCTCACATTCCAGAAGGGCCTTCTTGACCGCGTTCGGTATCACGGAGAAGAAGAGACCCCGATTCCAGAGTCGGTGCGGCTGGTCGTACTTGGCGGCATGCAAACCGCACATACACTCGCGAGAATTGTTCCTCCCAAAGTAAAGCATCTCGAACTCATCCTCAATGATTCCAGCGCTACAAACTACATGTGGCCCAAAGACATCGAAAGCTTGAACATCTACACCAACGCGCCAATGTCGCAGTTTGCGCCAAATCTTCCGCAGATGAACACCCTTGTACTCTCGGGCGACATTGCTGACGTCCTGTTTGGCTTGTGTGCAAAGCTCACGAGCTTGCGCCTACACTTTTCCGCCATCACGGAATTGAACGTGGATGCCCTCCCTGCGGGACTCAAAACGTTCAATATGAGTGGAAGGGTAGAGCTGTTGCGAGGGGATTTGCGGCGTTTGAGCAGTTTGGAGACGTTGGACTTGAGCATGAACCGACTAGGGGGGTACCTTGCTGCAAATGCGTTGGTGTTGCCTCAATGCACGAAGTATGTTAGTCTTTGTGTGAACAACATCACTGCTCTCACAATGGAAACGGAGGCTGAGGTCGTGAACTTGACGCAAAACGAGGGAATGGAGCGGAGCAGCTAGGAGGACGTTTGCAGGAAAATGGAGCAAGTGGGGGGGATAGTTTATTTTGGCAGAGTACTGGGGGATTTGAGGGGGTATGTGGAGAGGAATGTTTTATATGAAGTTGATTAGCAAGGAGATTTAAGAGGAATGAAAGCTGAGCAGGAGAGAAATGAAAGCTGAGCAGAAGAGGAATGAAAGCAGAACAATGAGAGGAATGAAGAGCAAGAGCAATGAGAGGAATGGCTGATCAAGAGGATGTTTTATATCAAAGGAGGAATAAGACATCCCTAGTGACTTATATGAAATTGTATATTTACAAGACGTTAATGTCTATCTTCTACTACACTACCATCTCTAGTCTTTTGTTTCTATCTATTAACCCCTCTATTCTTTCCTTATCGGTACCTTATCCCTCTATTCTTATCGGTCTTATTCCTCTATTCTTATCGGTCTTATCCCTCTATTCTTCCCTCTATTCTTTCCTTATCGGTACCTTACCCCTTCCATACCCATCCTTCTCATAATAGTCCATTGGATAAAAGCCCTCGTCCCACATCTTATCCTCGTCCATCATCACCATGGCCTCGTACGGCGTGAGAAGCGGTTTGTGAAAAGCGTATCCCCAATCGATCAGAAGTCTTGGGCACGCGACCTGCACGAAAGCATCGATATCGTCAAACATCGCCAACTTCTGTGGAAATATCTCACTCAATATGATCTTGACCACTTCTATTCCTCTTTCAGCGAACTTGCTTTCGAGTCTATCGAGCGTTGCGGGATTTCCCTGTCTTCCTAGAGCACCCAAGATCAAGCCGATTTTTTTCGCACTCACTGCGGTATTCTTAGCCTCTTCTCTAACCTTGACCATCTGCTTCTGGTCGTAGTACTCTCTGGTGAACTTGCGCGAGTATGGATCGTAACGGTATGCTGGGATATCTGGGTTGTGAATCATTGCACTTTCCAAGTGGAAACGGCCGTCTCCCACATATACCATTCCAGTGTACTCCAGGGCATCGAGTCTGGCAGAAGTACAGCCCAAGACTTCACCCTTCAGCAAAGGACGTGTTTGCGGTGGAACCAAGAACAACGGGTGGTCTTCGTCCTGCTCGAGCCGCAGCTTCACGCTGTGAATCGTGGGGTTAAACTGGATAGTACCAAAAACTGCCAATTTGCTGCGCACTGGAAAATTGCGCTTCAAGGTATTGATGAGATGGACCTCATCGATGTTGATGGTGACAAACACATAGAGCACTTTGATCTCGGTGACGTCTATAGGAACAAGACACGAGTGTGCGTAGTGGATGATGAAGTCACAGCCCAAAGAACGGGCGGTATAGTCGTCGATACAACAAGCACCGTATGAAACATCTCCCATTACTAATGTCTCCACATTGCAAAACTGCTCCAAAATGTCGGAGATCACCAAGGAGTAGATGAGGAGGCCCTCGGGCATTTGGAGCGCGACGCTTTTGGCGGCTGCTTTGCGGATGTTCCACACGGTCTTGTGGATCTCGAAGTTGTAGTTGGAGGGGAGAAGTTTGATGGCCTCGTTGAGGTCTTTATCGTTGAGGATCTCGTCTGGAATTTGGTTGATGACTCGGCCTATCTGCTTGGGTTTGGCGCGGACCACCAGCCCATCGGTGGCGGTGGTTGTGCGTCTTCCACCGAAACGTCTTTTTGATTCGGTCATAGAAGAAGAAATAGATTATCAGAAAAGGAAACGATGATAGGAAAAATGGTGAAATTACAAAAGTAAGAAATGGTTAGGATGGAATGGTTGAGATGAAATGTTTAGGATGGAATGGTTAGGAAGAAATGGTTGAGATGAAATGGTTAGGATGAAATGGTTAGATGTGATTACATACTACGAGTGGGATTAGTGAGGGTGATGGTATGAGATTAATGCGATGAGGTGAAAAATAAGTAATTTACTACCCAAGTAAATTTATGTACTACTGAGACATTCAGATATACAAGTACAAGTACAACTATAAACACAAGTACAACTATAAACACAACTATATCTACAAGTATAACAACAACCATAACTATACTTTAACTACAACCACTACCACAACTACATATACACCACCTCCATGATTACCCCATACTTCACCATCGATCAGGACGACGAGTACATTCTTGTGGACGTCAAAGTGTCCCATTCCCGGTTCAATGCCGACGCCATTGAGATGGTGGTGGACCACGAATTGTTTGTGTTTGCACTTCCACCGTACTACCTCAGAATCCGGCTTCCGTTCGCGTGTGTGGACGATGAGCGAGCAGTGGCGCGGTTCGAGGGCGACTACATCAAGATAAAGCTTCCAAAGGAGACAAAGGGGCAGTTCTTCCCGGACCTCGACTTGACGGCGAAGTTGTTGGCCAGAAGTAACGAGAAGAAGGGGCCGTTGATAGAGGAGATGAGAATAGGAGGGGATAAAGATGGACAAACAGATAAAGCAGGTGAAATAGATACAACAGGACAAACAGATGATAGAACAGGACAAACAAATAAAGGTGAAAGCACAGGACAAACAGAAAACATTGAAGGAATTGCTGAAATTGAAGAATCACACACTCATCGTGACGTCATTTCCGACCCATCCTTACTCTCTGCCGAATCCTACGACTGGGAAATCAAACAAACAACCCCCGAGCTCTCCCAAACAAAGTACGGGTTCAACAACAACCACTCGGAGATCATCGGCACGTCGCTTTCCAACGGAAACGACATCAACGAAGTGTCTGACCCCGAGCGCACCAACCCCGACCAGCGGACCATGGAGCGTTTGATAGCGGAAAACATCAAGTTCGACCCGGAGATCTACGCGGCGGACTACATCATGGAAAAACACCCCAGCCCCGATGACGACAAGCTGTTTGCGGACCTCATTTCGTGGAAGAACCCGCTTGTGCAGCGCTTTTTGAAGTGGTACAAGAAGAGCGAGGGCACCTTAATGCCCGTGGAATTCACCCAAGACGAGCGCGAAAAGATGATTGCGCTTCCGCAGCGGCTGTATCTCGTCGACGACAAGGACCTGATGATGGTTTTCCTTGTGTCGTTACTATTTGCATACCATTTCGACTTGCGTGTTCTGGAGGGGGAGCACACTGTTGAAAGTGCGTGGACCGTCGGAAAGCTAGTTCCGCAGTTTTCGCATCTAGACTCGCAATTGGACCCACAGGGCAAAGATGCGCTCCGCGCCGCGGTTTTGGCGCTGGTGCGCAGAGCGTTGGCGTATCCGCTCCACAGAAACTACAACTTGGTGATGAAGGTATGGGACGATGTCTACTATAATTTGCGTGGAGGTAAGAGGCTCGTGATACAGGCGCTTTTGGACTGCCGCGAGTTGTTCCGCTTCCACGACGTCTACTACGTCTATGACAAGATCTGGATGGAGGAGTTTTGCACGTGGTTCATTGGGAGCGACGACGTTCTGGAGCAGCTGGTCCGGACATTGGCGTATGGGTTGAAGAAGGAGATTGAGAGGGTGAACAAGGAGGTGGTTACTTTTGAGAAGGTGGATGTGGAGGGTCAGGAGGGGGAGGATGAAGAGATGGAGGAAATGGTGGTGTTGAGTTTGGCTGATGTTGAGGAGATGTCTGATGAGATGTATGAGAGAATGGAAGAGTAGGAGAAGAGTAGGAGGAGAATAAGAAGAATAGAAATAGGAAGAATAGGAATAGAAATAGAGAAATTACAGAAGTAAAAGATATAGAGAAATTGCAGGAAGAGTAATATAAATAGTACTGCTACTGGAAGAGCATGAATAAACAATGGCAAATGTCTACAAATAATATACCAATTGATCAACAATACCTAATCAATACCTTCAACAATACCTAATCAATACCTTCAACAATACCTTCAACAACTTTCATACTTTCTTCCTTTAATCAATTACACGTCAATTACGTCAGCTAATCCTTATCATTCCTAAGCCTCCTCACACGAAAACTCAAATTTCCCAGAATCCTCATCTACCCACACCATATCCCTATATCCATATGCTGCTCTCACACGCATACCTTCTTCCTCTCCATTTGTCGCATTGCCGCAATGTCGCATTACCGGTCCACACTTCCGAAAAATTTCTACAACTTTTATTTTGTCCTCTATTTTTCTTTCCATCGTCAACTCTCGTCATCTCCGAACTCCTCTTATATCTTTCGTATCTCTTCCTCTTTCTATCTCGGCGTATGGAGAATATCATGCGGGTACCGTCCCACATTCAGCGAGTCCCTCCGGTGCTTCTCCTCAACCTCCCCTGCCTCAGACGTCTCTGAAACTGCCCGCGACGGTGCCCTTTCTATCGGCGCATGCGCGGCTACCGACTCGTCCACACGCTCCAGAATCGTCGTGTCCTCAAGCTCCATCGTGTCGTCCTGGACGCTGTTTCCCCGGGTCGTGAGAGGCGTGGATGTCACCCCCTCCGCCGCTATGTTCGCAGGCAGCCCCAAATCTATCAGCATGTCCGACTTGTGCCGCTTGTGCCTGAATGGTGTCGCCGTCCCGCTGCTTGGAGGCCCCTCCGGCTTCCAATGGTGGAATTGTATAATGTGCTGGAACGACGTCATCAGCTCTTGCAGAGGGGGTTGCTTGCTCTGTTTGTGAAGTGGAAGCGCAGGTGCAGGCTTCACCTGCATCGTCGCAGCAGCAGGAGATGCACTTCCTGATGGAAGTTGTCCTGAACCCAAGTTCCCGGCGATCAATGGAGGAACATGCGATGGTTTACCCACCTTCGATGTTTCCGCAGGCATTGAATAGTGCCGCTGGTGGTACCGCTGTGACCGCCTCGTACGATACGGTGTCACAGGCGTGGCAAGATTCGCCACGGCTGCAGCGCCGATCTTCGCCGGAGAGAGCGGGCGCCGTGTCGTTTGTGAGGACGCCGTGAGCGGCCCTCCAAACCGGAAGTTCTGTGGTGGCACCGCGCTCGCGTTAAGTGTGTTTTCCAGAAGCGAAGACGATCTCGAGTGCCCGCGGAAATCAGAGGGAGATGTCATACTAGATCCGATGCTCGGGGTTACATTTGATGACGTCAAATTAGTTATCAGTGATCCGACAGACCCTGGCTGTCCACTCAATGCTGGTCGTGTTTGCACACTTGATGCCTGTCTCGATTGTGCTGGTCCGCCGGATGCAAGTTGTGTAGGTTGTCCAGGTTGTACTGGAGCACTGCCTGATGCAAGTTGCGTAGGTTGTACCTGGCCCTTTCTCATCTCTTCTACTTGCTCCCTTTGGTCAGTTGCAAACATCATAGGAATCATGCTCGGAGGAACTTGTGCACGCATTGCGCTCTGTAAGATATTGAAGTTCTTTGTCGCAATCTCCAACCGGTAGAATTCTTGCTTGGTGCGTTCCTGCTCAGCACGCAACCGCACCGTCTCGATGTACGCCTGCTCCGAGAATGGGAACGACAGCACCTGTGGCCCGAGGAGACTGAGGAGTCCTGTGTTTTCGAGCGCCACTGGCGCAGTATATGCATGTGGTGGTTGACCTGGAATTCCGGGAATCCCTTGAAATTGGAAATCTCGTTGTTCTTTTACTGGGGTATCTCTTACTTCCTTTCCTTCTCTTTGGTCCCTCCCTTCTCTTCCTTCTCGTTCTTTTGCTTCTCTTTGTTCTCTCCCTTTCCTGTCTTTATCTCCCTCTCGTTCTCCCTCTCTGTCGCCCTCTCTTGGTCTTCTATATCGCTCGCCGCCCCCTTCCTTCTGGAACTTGTCTATAAGAGAATGCACGCTCATGGAGGACATGGCGGTGCGATGTGCGGGTATCGTGGTGCCAGTGGTTCAACCAACTGGTAAGGCGGAGTCGCGTGAAAAGCCTGGAATTATGAGACGTTACGATGAAAAAAGTACCTCCGGTTGTAGTGGAGGCTCGATGTTGACACCAGGCGCTCGCAATGATGGTCTATTATAGGGTTATGGTAAGCGGGAGAGTCGGCGCACTAGTGTTGCGGTATTGGATGGTTTGTCAGTTGGCCACACGTTAATTTTTTTTTTGATTCACTTTCCTCCCAATCGAGCAGTAGATCTCCAAAAACAAATGGGATGCCTTGCCCCTTCTCTGTCAGTGAGGCCAGTGAAAAACAAAAAAGGCAATTGTCTTAAAATAGAAAGGTTGGAGTCCAAAACGAACGGTCGCCTGTTGCCTATTTGGGACCAGATGAAACGGAGATTGCGGGAGTCACGTGAACAAAAAGGGGAAATATGTGGCGATACGATAGCGTTGGGTGTTTGTTGTGAAGTGGTCGAGGAAAGATGGTATAGTTGATGTGGTAGCGATAGCGAATGTGGTAGTATCAATGATATGAAAATGGCGACACGGATTTGATGATAATAATATACGGAAGCGGTAGTTCAAATGTGATGACAAATGAATGGTGGTACAAATGTGTAAACCTCATTATTTGTTGTGCAAAATCATCGCAGACCTATTCACAGCAACCTATATCACGAGTTGCTAGCTCCACCAGCAATGAAATGGCTTCGAGATCGTGGTGTCGGTCCAGATCGAAGTAGTTTTTGCTGCAAAAAAAGTCGATGCGGAAATGGATAAATCCGAAAATAAGGTAAACTAAAACTGAATTGTAAACTGTAAGCGAGCGTAAACTGTAAGTGAGAAAAGTATAACAAATCTAGAATACTCTGAGTGAGATGGCCTATAGTCAACTATAATGAACCAGTGATGTTCATAAACTCTTATAGCAACTGAACATGGCAAACTGAAAGCATAGCAAATAAAGCAACTGAATATACGTACAAAAGTCTAAGCGGTTAAAGAAGTTTTAATAGTCGTTTACAGAAGATACGGTCTAAGCATTTAACTTTAACAGCTAATCCTACAGGAGTAAATTCTTATTCGAATCTTTTTTTACAGCACCGTTAAAACACAACTCTTGACTTTCCAGAACATTTCATTTCATCCCATGGAATATCTCTTCACGTTTCAATTGTTTCCTCAACTCCTTCATTTCCCCTTGTAGCCACTTTTTGCAGCCTGTTATCTGCAGGGCAGCAACGCTCAAGATGGCTGCTCGGGGATAGCCGAGTTCCGAGGTCCATTAGCTTTTAGACCATTCTGAGCTCTGCCAAAGCACGTCTGCTAAGCGATTGCCACGGATCTGTTTGGCTAGGGGCTTATCATAGCAAACGGGATTATCGGGCGATCAAAACGCCGGAAGGAGCAACTCTGATCTCAAACGTTCACTGCAGATCGAAGAGATCGAAGGGATTTGTGAAACGAGCAGTATGAAGGATGTGCGTGGGAGAGAAGAATGTTAAATGAGTTGAATTTTGGAAGTGATTTGGATGATGTTAAGTGAGTTTGGAAGAATGTGAAATGAGCTTGGAAGAATGTGAAGTGAGCTTAGAAGAATGTTGAGTGAAATTTGTAGGAGATGGTTAGGAATTTGGAACAACTATGGACTTCTGGTCATGGAAAATCGTTATCTAATGGTTGTGATAATCTGATTATTCGGACAATCTGATGGCTTTTTGCTATAGCAAGTCATTTCTATAATCAATCATCATCACTTGAACTCAACAGGAGCCCTGTTCAGGGTTGTCGTATGTTCTCACTTCTAGAATTTCCAGAAGCAATTAATAATCCAGATTTCTTTTTAACTCCACAACGAACGTTCAAAACGACGTTCGCAAATAAGGTTTGGTGACCAAACTGATTACCTCCTTGGGCGTTTCAGATGTCAATCATAAACGGACGTTATAGGGGTTGATGATTAGTACAACGACGTTTGAAGGTAATAGTAATATTGGTAATATAAATAGTAATAGTGGTAATGGAAATAGTATAGTGGTAATAGAAATGGTAGTACTGGTGGGAATAGCGTTTCGTAATTGTGGTAATAATTATTCTAGTTGACCTTGGTATACTTTTTAGTGCACATACTCTTCAAAAGCTAATTATCAATAGGCTTCAAGTCCACGCTATTATTTTCAAATCCCTAAATTCAAATTCTAACTTGAAATTTCACCTCATATCCACTTCAAATCCTCCCCCACCACTCACTCGCTCGGGTTTCCGCCTTCTCCTCACGTCCCCTCTTGACATTAGAGTATCAGAAAATATCGACCCTTGAACTTGCGCGATTAATGGCTGAAATGGGTGCAAAAAAATATTTCATCATGGTCCGGTGCCAACAAAACCAGTCTCCTGATTTCAGTCGCATCGCATATGAACTATGGTGGCATTACTTTAGCGAGTGTGAAGAAATGAGATTGTGTGAGATTTTGAAATTTTTGGATTTATGAGAGTGAGTGTGTTACTACATTTGAATGGTTGGTTTGAGTGGTCGATTGAGTGGTTGATCTAAATGTTTGATCTGAATGGTTGATCTGAATGGCTGGTTTGATTCGAATGATTTGAATCGTTTTTGAATGGTTAATGGCTGTTTGATTGTGTCAAGACATAATACAACCTCACAACTACCACCTTCTGGTAAGATTATCCGATACAATCACTGGAGCACAAAGTTGTACAATAGGTGGATAAACAAAGAGGACCTGTTTATAGAATAATAGACGTCATGGTATTGGGATGCATTCAATAATGTAGATGCATAATGTGAATGAGATTATCATGTCATGGGTGTATGTAATAATGTCATTGTAACAGGTTGATTTTGTGGACTTACTGAACAAAACACATTCGACAAGAATTTCTCGTTATCCCATTGTCAAGTCATCCATCATCCAACATACCAATATAACAAGATACCAACATAACAATACATCCACAAAACAACATATCAGCATCCTTTCCCATCATATTTTTCTAAATCCGACATTTTTAATAAGATCATAGATTCATTGTTCAATCCTCACAATATCTCTATTGTATTCAATCATTGTCCCATTCGCTAGTCAAGCATCTCAGCACCTCAGTCTCAAGAATCCTCCACTCTTTCTTCAGTGATTCTTCTTTCTGTTCCTCTATCCATCCTTCCTATTCCTCCCTATTCTTTCTTCCTACACTTCTCACAGTCTACCTCTATTCTCTATCCTAACTCAACAAATCCGTAATCTTCATACTCGTCTTCCGGACGTGCTTCTTTTCTGGTTCGGCCATCTTGGCTGCCAATAAAATCGACAGGATCCCGCTTTCCTTATTCGTAGTCGTGTACTCCGTTGGGCTTGTTTCGCTCAGCGTGATGGGCAGTGTCTGCAGATCCAGTGACGTGCGCAACAGCTGAAGACACCGCGACGCGTTGACGATATCAATCATATCATTTGGTGTGTGTGCCCACGAGCTGCTCCGCTTGTGAGGGAGCTTGAACGACGATTGTGCACTATGTGGAATAGCGTAGAATGGATCCGAAAGACGTTTATCTCCAGCAGATTTCGGCTCCGCAATATAACCAGACTTCAATGATTCAGATGTACCTTCGTTAGACTCTCCAAC
Source organism: Kodamaea leandrae (assembly GCA_030564445.1). Classification (NCBI taxonomy): domain Eukaryota; kingdom Fungi; phylum Ascomycota; class Pichiomycetes; order Serinales; family Debaryomycetaceae; genus Kodamaea; species Kodamaea leandrae. The sequence continues at coordinate 194,030 of JAJLUV010000014.1, read as the reverse complement.
CTTGGACGAATATCCAGGTCTATAAGGTGACTTCAACACTTGACTGCCTTTGCTTTCATCAGAACTAGATCCTTCCTCTCCATCAGGTTTGTAGGAAGTGCCCAAAACATCCTTCGCCGGTTCTTCCTTGTACGGCGACTGCAATCCCTTCTCCTTTGCTTTGAATCTCACATCTGGCTTGTACTCCTTGTAAGGCGACCGCGTATCGATCTTATACTCAGGCTTATAGCTCATATTATATCCAAAAGGCGTGTACGGAGACTGTTGCCCAAAATGCGGGGTCTCCGCCTTGTACATATGCGCGTACGAATCAGATTTGGCTGCAAAACCTGGTGGCCGCGGCGTGTGGAGGTCATGCGCTGGTGGTGGTGGCAACTCCGGTGTGCGTGGTATATAAGTGCGGCTATTCTCGTGGAAATAGCTGCTACCCTCTTTCGGTGTGGAATATTGGACGTGGTATCCAGGGTCTCTTGGAGTTTGAAGAATTCCAGAATTCGGGAATCCCATTTTAGAAGTACCTTCCAATTGTTGACTTCTCTCTGGAACAGGGATTCTCTCCGAAGGCTGGTAGATTACTCCTGGTTCGCCGTGGGATTCCTCCTTACTTCCCATCCTAGCCATGTCTTCAGGGAGGATATCCGACGGAATGTCATCCAAACGCAACTCACCATACCCATAGTCCATGGGCTTCAAGCACAAATCAACGAAATCCGGTCCAAAAATAGGTACAAGCTCATGGCGGATGTGGTAGCAGAAACGTCTTGCCAAGATCTTACACAAATTGTATGGTAACCAGGTACCCTGAATCTTGAGGAACCCGCCTCTGATCCGCTTAATATAAGGGTGATACTGCCTTGGGGTCAGCTCTAACAACTTGACAATATCCGCCTTGAGACTCAGCCCAGATACGCTGTTGCTATTGGCACGACTCAATGCAGCCTTCCAAATACCTGTCAAGTGAACATATCCAATATCATAGTCCCAGATCACCCAGTGTCCATTGATCAGGTACTCGTACACAGTCAAGTAGTTTCTCAGGGGGTCGATGGTGCTCGTGGAGTATTTCTTTACTTCGATGTGTGGCAACGCACTGTTGCTTCTATAAATCGGGTAGTTGATACGAGCATTGGCCATCTCGGCTTGGCTATTGGGGAGCGACTTCGCCTTCTTGTGGCGCTTGAAAGTGTACTGGTTGAACACGGGAGACTTGGATGTTCTGGCTTGGTCGGGGTAATAAGAATATGGTGGAGGGCGCTTGGGAGCGTACGGGCTGGGTGCCAGCACGTGGTTCTGATCTGGACTGTTGTAGTAGTAGTTGGCATAGTAAGGGCTGTACTGGACTGGGTATTGCTTCATGTCTGGGGTCTGTTGGTAACGGAAAACCCTGTACATGTGTTCAGGGTATGACTGAGTGGGTATCATTGTGCATATGAGTGGCTGTGATAAAAGCCGAGGGTTCCTGTGGAGTGGAGATAAACGGACTGGCTCTAGGGCGTTGCAAAATGTGAAAAAGCTGAAAAGTGAGACCTAGCAGGTAAGGGAAGTTCTACCAGGTGCGAATGGGTGTGAACTGTAGTCGAGTGAACAGTAGTGAAGTCCGTCTTGGTATACGGAATACTGTTTGATCAAGGAAACTGCGTGCTATATCCGATCAGTCGATCTACATGCGGCCATGGCATATTTATACACATCCCTTCATTTAACGATATGCAGCCCGTAAAAGCCCTCACACAAATTTAGGGGTCATGAGCAAGTAGCAAGATCATCGAGCAACCTACTGAAACCGGAACCGAAACAGACGCACCCGCGATCATAACTAAATGCTCAAACAAGTCAAACCAGAACAATTAACTAGTCCAGTGTGCATAAAGACACAATGCCTGTGATTTACCGCTTTGGCTCGGGGTGGCTGCGTCCGTTGTAAAGTCAATGTGAGCCTCGAATTTAGTGAAGCTTTCTTTGCCCCTGATAATACATGTCACACAAAATCAGCCGCTCGAGAATCCAGCAGCCCATGCATATCTACGGTTGTGGGCCACCGGCCGCTAGGGGCCCCGACACCTCCTTCATCGCTGCATGAGCGAACTTCAGATTCGTGGCGAGGCACTTGAGAGGACAAAAAAGGACGCGGGATGTGCTCCGAAGACAGCGCAGAACTGTGCGCCGGAAACCGCGGAGCAGGGGTCGCACGGAGGGGCGCGAAATCCAGTGAACCGTTCGCATAAAGTGTAGCCGAATACACAGAAAGAAGGGAGACAAGGACCCCGGATCACACAACGAGGAGTTTTACCCCAGTAGAGGGGTACGGGTATAGACGGCGAGAACGGTTAGAATGGCGAGAAGTGGCGAGAACCGCAAGAATGGTGAGGAATGAGGGCCAGAGGGTGAAACCTAGATGTTTTTTTTTTTTTGGCTCACCGGACCTTCTGCAGCAGAATTGCACCTGATCTGCTCTGTGACGCACTCCTCGGTCTGGTGACGGGTGAAAATACGAGGGTCCGCCTTAAGGGTGGCCAGACACAAAAAAGGGCGCAAGGCAAGCAAAGAATAGAAAGTTCGAAATACGGGCTCAAATGGCGAGCAGCTTGGTTGTTGTGCATGCATATGGGCTGGAGTTATGCGCTATACCTGGTTTGATTGTACTCTTATGGAGGCGATTAGAAAGATCGGGTGTTTTTCTTTTCCGTTTCAGCCAGTGGCATTTGTCTAGACAATATCGCAGATAATAGATTTTGTCCCAAAGGGGACGGATTCGTTGGTGAAGCAGAGCTTAAATGGGAGGGAGCCCTGGTCTGTGGAAAATAGGAAACATGCGATGAGTACGACGGAACAGAGGGGCCAAAAATATGGATAGGGGATAGGAGAGCAGGGGGGGAATCCGAAAGAGAGTTTCAGAAGAGAAACTGGGAGCGTTTCAAAGGTTTCAAAAGATGTTTCCCAAGGCCGAAGAAGGACGCAGAAGATATGTGAAACATAACGGAGATGCTCATGTGAAACTAAATGAGATGAAAGCTAGAAAGACGGGGGATTGCGTAGATACAGAGCGGAATGAAGGAGCGCGGAATGGGGATATTTGGTCTTGAGTTGAAACACTGAAGCCGATACCACAAAGACAAGTAACAAAATGGACCGAGCAGAACGGAACATTAGCTTTTTGAGTTTGGTTGTCACTCTATTGTTTGATCAACTTTGTTGGTCGAGGCAACATTTGTTGGCAGAGATGGTAAGTTTCCGCGGATTCATGCAGGTCTGGAGCATGCACAAGTGTACGTTTTCGGAAAGAGTTCTGGTACCGGTTGTGCCAGTGTAGCTCCTTGGCGGCTGTTGCGAATAAGGTTTTAAGGGCAGCGCTCGGCAGCGCAGTGCGGGAGTAATGGAGTTGCACTGAAGCAGATGTGCTCAGATTGATCTGTTCCGTGTGGGGGTGTATATTGGGGGAAGGGATGGAGAAAGGAAGGGGATACGGCTGAGGACGAGAGGCTAATAGGGGATATGGAAGGTATGAGGCTAAAGCGTGAAGGGGGTAAAGGCTTGTTGGAAAGAGGCGATACAAAGGAGGGCGCAAAATGATATAATGGAGGAAGCCTTGTTGAATTCTTGATTTCTTGTGAATACTTGACTTCTTGAGAATTCTTGAAAGTTCTTGTGAAGCCTTGTGACTAAAAGGCATGGAGGTATAACGGAAGATTGGGAACAGGTGCAGAGGAAACACCGGAACATGACCGAACGAAAGAAGAAAAGGAATTGACGCGGAAAAAACGTAATGGCGCGGAGAGAAAAGGTTAAGGACAAGAAATAGAACGAAGCGAAGAGGATAGAAGCATAGAATCTATGATGATAGGATAAAGATTGGAGAAAAGAAATAGCAAGGGGCTTGGTTGCTGATTTTGCAGCCTCTTGGTATTCCGAAAACGAAGTGTGAAAGAGGGAAGAACGAATACGCGAGGAAATGAATTTGACGAAGAGAGAATGGGAAGTGTGAATAATGGGAACTAAGGTGACTACGAGGATAGAAGGTTAAAGCTAATCAATTAAGGAGTTGCTTATAGTTAGGATTAAGGATGACAAGCACACATTATACCTGAAATTCCGAATAATGTAAGGATAACATATGAACACGGGCATAGCAATTGTAATGATAGAAATTCACTTTACAAAATAGGAACAGTAGGTGGAGTAATATTTTTGGCAATATGGCTAGCCTTCTCCAGAATAGTCTTTTCCGTCACATGTAGAAAGGGCCGGTGGTGATAATGTGCGAGAGTCGAATACCGGGGATTTAGTAGATCCGGTACGTTCTTTCCTGTATCGGAGATGGTTATGAAATCTGCAAGGATTTGGAGACATTGGGTATTAATGCAGCTTCGAGGGAAGGTCAGGTTATGATTGGCTGCTCCTGGTGGAGGTGTGTTATGTCTATTGAGTCTGGGGTGATCATGCTTGCGAATCGAGACCGTGTGAACACATTCTATTGCGGTTTCAGAATGGAGCAATCTTATTGCGGGCTATTGTAGGAAAACATTGTTCCAGAAGAGTGTTGTTCATTTTCCGAACTTTTTACGGCTCGGCGAAGTAGAAGGTTCTATTGTTGCATACGGGCCGATTTGCCCCAGATTCGGCTGCGAAAACAAAATACCACAAAGCATTGGAATAAAGTTTAATCATGGATTTGTGGGATGGGTTGATACAATGGAGCGGCATTGGTTGAGGATGTTGGGACGAATATAGTATGGACAATCAAAGGGGGGTCTGGACAATTGTAGTGTTAAGAGTCTGGACAATTATGGTATAGAGTCTGGACAATTGCAGCATTAAGTCTGGACAATCAAAAAAAGCGGAACAATCATAACTTGAGGTACAGAAATCAAGGAACAATTACAACTCGAGGTACAGGAATAGGGAACAATTGGAAGTAGGAGAATGATGCAACCACAAATTGAAATTTTAAGGTATTAGAATGGTGATAATTTAAGGAATCGGATGAATTGATAATTTAAGGAATCGAATGAATATCTTGATAATTTTAAGGAATCCAATGAATTGATAATTTAAGGAATCCAATGAATTGTGATAATTTAAGAAATCTAATGAATAACTTGATATTTTCAAGTAATTCTTGAATTCTCATGAATACTTTGAAACTTTAAGTAACTGAATTCTAATGCTATTTCTTCCTCGATATCAGTGTTAGGAAATTCTTTGAATAGCTGCAAAAAGAACACTCCAATTTTTTCACAGAAAGTAATCAAAGTGTTTCAGATCAATGAACATATCATACTATCCGCCTTTTCATATAATTCATTCTCATTCTACCTTTCTTGTCATACTCTTCCCTACAATACCTCATTCACTCGTCTTTCTTTCTACTTACTAACCTGGTTCTTCAATCTGTCTCCCACAGCATCCAAAAACTCGGTGGTGGTGACGTAGGACTCTCTGTCGGTTCTGCCAGTGGCCAAAGCCAAGTCCTTGGTCATGATACCGTCAACCTGGACAGTGTCAGTGGTGGCCTTCTCCAAAGTGTTGGCGAAGTCAACGACGTCTGGAGTACCATCGAGTCTACCTCTCTGGGCAATACCACGGGTCCAAGCGAAAATCGACGCAATTGAGTTGGTGGAAGTCTCCTTACCCTGCTGGTGCTGTCTGTAGTGTCTGGTGACAGTACCGTGTGCGGCTTCAGACTCGTAAGCCTTTCCATCTGGAGTCATCAAGGCAGAGGTCATCAATCCAAGGGATCCGAAACCCTGGGCGACAATGTCGGATTGCACATCACCGTCGTAGTTCTTCAAGGCCATCACGAAACCACCCTTGGACTTGATCATCTGGGCGACCATGTCGTCGATCAAACGGTGCTCGTACCACAAACCGTGGTGGGTGAAGTCCTTGGCGTAGTGCTCCTCGTAAATCTCGGCGAAAATGTCCTTGAAACGACCGTCGTACTTCTTAAGAATGGTGTTCTTGGTGGACAAGTACAATGGGAGCTTCTGGCTCAATGCCATCTTGAAAGAAGAGTGTGCGAATCCGGCAATGGACTCGTCGGTGTTGTACATGGCCAAACCAACACCAGAACTCTTGTAGTCGTACACAGTACGGGTCTCTGGAGCACCACCGTTGGCTGGAGTGAAGACCAACTCCAACTTACCAGGCTCCGAGATAACCAAGTCAGTGGCCTTGTACTGGTCACCGTGAGCGTGTCTACCAATGACAATTGGCTTCTCCCATCCCGGCACCAAACGTGGAATACGTGGGATGATGATCAGCTCTCTGAAGACAGTACCTCCCAAAATGTTACGGATGGTACCGTTTGGTGAAAGCCACATCTTCTTGAGGCCGAATTCAGCAACACGTTGTTCATCTGGGGTGATGGTGGCACACTTGACACCCACACCGTATTCCTTGATGGCGTTGGCAGCATCGATGGTGATCTGGTCGTCGGTCTTGTCTCTGGCCTGGATACCCAAGTCGTAGTACTTCAAGTCGACGTCGAGGTATGGGTTGATCAATTTGTCCTTGATTCTGGCCCAGATGATACGGGTCATCTCGTCACCGTCCATCTCGACGATGGGGTTGGTGACTTTGATCTTGGACGAGAGCTGGCGGGTGGAAACACGGGTAGCGTTGAAAGAGCGGAGCATGTTGGTGGAAAATTTTGATCCGGTAACGGAATTTTCATAAATTAAGGATCAAAAGCGAAGGTAACAAAGAGAATAAAGTGTAAAGAGGTGAATAAAGAGATGAGCAAAAAGATGAACAAAAAGATGAACAAAAAGACGGCCGAAGGTCGTCGTATAGAGGAAGAGTGCTATCGATATAGATAATTGCAGTACCATCTTAACATGACTACTCTTTGGTATGACTCAATGGATGCAAAAAAGGTGAAAAATGGTAATTTTGTGCGATTAGCCGCGAAAAAGCTATATCGAATTTGCTGGGATGGTCTAGAGGTTCGGTAGAGGAGGAATCAAAGTACAGGAAGAATCATAGTAAGGAAGAATCAAAGTAAGGAAGAATCAAAGTAAGGAAGAATCAAAGTAAGGAAGAATCATAGTAAGGAAGAATCATAGTAAGGAAGAATCAAAGTAAGGAAGAATCAAAGTAACTGGCTGAATATTATATACTGGGAAACTATATTGTGGAATTCCTGGTAATCACGAGGTATTCGGTACTCTATCACCCGGCACTCTATCACCTGGTAATCACCTAGTCCTCTTCCCTGGTACTCTATCACCTGATACTCTATCCCCTGATACTCTGATCTCTCTTACACAATCTTCTCATATTTCCTTACAACGTCGTTCCCCATCTCTTCTACACATGGAAAACGGATCATAAATTCAGACCTACTTCATCATATTGATTTTCAATAATTCTTTAACAACAATAATTCCTATATTAACATTAATAGTACGGTAGCCTTATTCAGTACTTGATATCAATTCTTGTCTCATCAGATCACCAATCCTCGATTACTTTTTCTTTGTAGAGGCATTTCCCTTCGCAGCCTCCCTGTTACTTGCAGACTCCATTGCCTGTCTAATTTCCTTCGCAGCCTCCCTGTTACCTGCAGACCTACTCTCCATCGCCTGTCTCATCTCAGCAGCAGCAGCTTTGTTGTTTGCGTTAGTCTTGTCCATTTTGATACCGTTTTGGTAGTAATATTTCCATCTTTATATACCAGCCTGGGGTGGAGTTAAGGAGTGCAGAAGTGTACTCATACATCTTAAGCACTAATACTTCTCTAATGTACTCATATGTTGTATAATGCACCATGTGTCTTATAATCCACTCATTTGTCGTATAGTGCACCATGTGTCTTATAATCCACTCATTTGTCTTATTATGCACTCATATGTCTTGGTACTCTTGTCTAATGTATTCATAGTAGAGCGTTTTGAAATAGTAAAATGTCTGGTCATAGTAGAGCATTTGTTATAGTAAAATGTCTTGTTATAATAAATGTCTTGTTATAATAAATGTCTTGTAGTAAAATGTCTTGTTATATCAAAATGTCTTTTTATATTCTATCTTATATTCTACCTCTTCTTCTACCTCTTTTCCTGGCTGCAAAAGTATTTTTTTCCTCATTTTTATTCTTTCTACTATGGCTTACTCTCCCCAACACTACCAACACCAGCTATCGCAGCTCACCATCAACTCGCGAGCGCTCATCACCGAGCTCACCACGCTCGCGGAGCTGAATGTAGAACACTCCCAGGAAATCAGCGAAATGGTCGAGAGCCGCATCAAACGCGCCCTCCCCCAGCACAAACTCTACACCGTGTACTTGATGGACTCCATCTGCAAGAACGTGGGAAACCCATACAACGTGATCTTCGGCGCCAAGTTGTTCAAGATCTTCACAGAAACCTACTCAATCGTCACCGACACCCCGACTCGACAGCACTTGATTGACTTGTTCAAAACATGGGTCAGTGGAAAAACAACCGCCGGCGGCGACCTCTTCCCGCAGGCCGTTCTCCAGAGAATCGAGAAGTTCATCATCCAGGCGACTCTGTTGAGCGAGACCAACAACCCGGACGTCCTCTTGAAGGAAGGCCGTGCGCTCCTCTACGCAATCATCCATCTCGACGATGCGGATGACCTGGTCGACGTTCAGCGCCGTCGAGGCGAGCTTGTTGCAAAGGTGAACGATATCTCAGACAGCATAGTGGCCGAGATGCGCGAAGGCGGGGTCGACAAGAAACACGCTCGGGAGTTGGCCGACATCCGTCGCGAGATCTACGAGCAGCAGGTGCGGCTCAACGAGGTTGTGCGCGCGCGCAAACAGAAGGAGGAGGAGGCCGCACAGAAGGCGGAGAAGGCGGAGAAGGCGCGTGAGGAGCGCGAAAAGCAGGCCAGGTTCCTCGAGCAACAGCAGGTCATGTTGGGAGATGTCGAGAAGCGGTGGTTTGACAGCATTTTTGAGAAGGACGACGTGGAGTTCAGGGTGAGGGTGGAGAGCTGGGGGAAGGATGACGAGGAGCCAGTGAGGGAGGAAAAGGAGGAGAAGGAGGAGAAGGAGGAGGAGGGAAGTTCGTTGTTTGGTTTTGCAATGGAAGAGGAGGGAGGGGAGGAAGAGGGAGAAAAGGGAGAGAAAGGAGATGATGGTATGGAAAAGAGTAATCTTGAGGAAATGAAAGTTGACGAAAAGGCCGATGAAAACACCCATGAAAACACACATGAAAACACCAATGAAAAGACCGATGAAAACACTCTTGAAAACACAGACTCAACCCCCCTCAACACCTCTGCATCTCTCAAATCGCCTCCTCCAGACTCGCCCGACTTTAGTTCTCCGCCCGGGTCGCCCACTTTTGATCCTATGGATGAGCTCAAACGGACTGCCTCGAACGAAGACGAGTACGACGAGGACGCGGACTACGACCCTACGTTCGGCGACGCTGAGCTTGTGCCTGTGCCGCCGCTGCCCCCGCAGCAAACGGAAGAGAAGGGGTACAATTTGGAGGAGTACACGTTGCGGTCGATCTTGAAGCGGTCGGGGGATGGGGAGAGGCGGCCAGCAAAGCGGGTTCGGTTTAATGTTTAGGAGAGGGAAGATAAGAGGAAGTGAAGGGAGGGGGGTAAGGAAAGAGGAAGGGAAGGAAAGAGGAGAGGATAAGGAAAGAGGAAGGGAAGGAAAGAGGAGAGGATAAGAAGAGAAGAGAAGAGCGGTGGAAAAGATAAATGGACAGAAAAGGCGACAGATTATAGAAGGACTATCATAAAAGGTGGTTGAAGTAATAGAATAGGAAGAATAATGCGATTAATGTATGAATGACTGAAGTAATAGAATACATTTGATTAAAGGTGATATTATGGCTGAACAGTGATTAATGTAGTGATACTATGCTTGAAGTAATACATTTGATTAATGAAGTGATACGATAACTGAAGTAATGGAATACATTTGATTAATGTAGTGATTCTATGACTAATAGAATACATTTGATTATACTATGGCTGAAGTATTAGAATACATTTGATTATACTATGACTGAACATTCATTTTATACTCACGCGCTTGAAAAATCTTGTTGCAACCAGTCCTCTAGTCAATTCCAATATTCAGTCTCATTTCCACTTATTCTATCTCATTTCCACTTATTCTATCTCATTTCCACTTATTCAATCTCATTTCCACTTATTCAATCTCATTTCCAGTCATTCAATCTATTCTCACTTCTTCAACTCTCTCTTCCATCACTCTTCACTTCTTCGCTCAGAAGTGGTCTACACCCTCCCTATCAATCGTATATTACCTATACAGCTTAGTCCAAGTTACCAGCCTTCTTCATGTGCCACCAAGAGCTCAAGAATGGGAATGCAAAGAAGAAGCCGAGGACACCCCACCAGTAGACCTGGAAAGGAATCAACTTTCTGCCGTGGACCTTGAATGGCAAGTTGGAGTATGGACCGGACTTTGGAGAACCGAACACCGAGTTGGACACTCTGGCGGTGCTGGAGAAGTTTCTCACAGGTCTGAGTTGGTTGGCTCTGATGGATCTGAACATTGTTAGTGTGTTCTGTATTTTTTTCCAATAATCTCAGTCCACTTCTCTCAATGTTTTTTTTACGGCTCGTGATTGGCCTGTTCTGATGACCTGATTCTCTACAAGAGCCAGAAAAAAAACGAGTAAATTTCAACACCTACAACACACAACATGCCAATTGCCCCAATCACCGGTACCCTTAAGAGAAAGATTGTCACCGACATCCTCATCGGTTTTGGCTGTGGCTTTGTCTTGGCCAGCGGATACTGGTACTACGAGCACAAGCCTTTGGTCCAGAAGAGAGAGGCCTACTACGCCAAGTTGAAGGCTCAGAAGGAAGCTGAGGACGCTTAAGTAGATAATACAAAAGGAAGATAAGGGGAATGTAGGACAAGCACGGAGAAGTGCGGGAGAATTTGGGATAAGAAGAGAGTGATTAGTGGGAAGAGTGATAAGTGGGAAGAGTGATTAGTGGGAAGAGTGATAAGTGGGAAGAGTGATTAGTGGGAAGAGTGATAAGTGGGAAGAGTGATAAGTGGGAAGAGTGAATGTGGGAAGAAATGAATGAAGGATTGAGATAAGGTGGAGACTTGCAAGAGATTTGGAATTATATGATACGATTGGAGAGATCATTTGGTAATGTCAGACATACATGGTTGATAAGACATACAAGGTTGATATGACATACAAAGTTGATATGACATACAAGGTTGATATAAGTTGATACGACATACAAAGTTGATATGACATTCAAAGTTGATGACATACAAAGTTGATAAGACTGTATTATCAGATGTCTACACATTGTATACATACTTGATGGTTACTTCACAAACTTTCGGTACTATCAGAAATGTGAACGTACCTATGAATCAGTCTGAATTCTAGTCAATTCCATGTTTTTCATTCTTTTCCCACTCTCATTGTATATTTTCTAACTTTGCAACTAAAATCACCAAATTATCCAAGGGTATGAATAAGGAGAGATTATGATGTAGTATTTTGAATAAACAACATTTCGTACCTCATGTAGAATTACCTAACCTTATGTACAAGCCAACCTTATGTAGAATTACATTTTAATGACAACTTTTCGAACGTCATAGAATTACCTTTTATTAACCACATCTTTCCATAATATCACCTAACCTTTTTCCTCTTCACCTTTCCCTCTTTTTATCACTTCACCTTTTTATCTGTTCACCTTTTATCACTTCACCTTTTATCTGTTCTTTTATCTCTCCACATTTCATCTCTCCACCTTTTCATCTCTCCACCTTTTATCACTTCACCTTCACTTTTTACCTTCCACTCCTCCTATATCTCCATCTCCTCTATCAAATCCCTCCTCCCAACAACCCCGTTCGAAACAACAACCACCTTCCTCTTGATCCTCTCGCCCAAATGCTCCAAACACGCGATTTCTCCCCGAGTGACGCCCCCCACTATCGCCACCACCAAATACTCCAGCCGGTCGTTCGCCCTCTGCTTATCGGACTCGTCGTCGATGTTCTCGTCGATCTGCTCGCCCTTCACCATCTGCGCCAAGGGCAAATTCTCCCAGTTGGGCCGCCTCTTCGTGTTGTTCGCCGGCTTGTACTTGAGAAAGTCCCGCAAATACAACGATTCCACCACACGAACACTCAAGGGAACCATCCCCAGAGGCAACGCAAACGAAGGCTGTTCGTATATCGTGCTCAACAGCGCGGCGTGCGCATCGGGCATTTCTTGTTCGACTTCTGGGTGCAAATTCCAGAACTTATCCAAAAGTGCAAACGTCGCGGAATACGCATTTCCGGGCCGAACAAGCGAATCGTCGTTATCTTCCTCCACTTCTTGCACCCTACCGAAAAAGTCCAGCAGTTCGGCAATGCGCACAATCTTGAATTCGTGGAGCTTCTCGAGCACTAGTGCGCACTTGAGACCGTATCCCGCCATCACGCGCTCGAGAAGGTGCTCGTAGTCTCCGGCCTTCAATCCGTCGTTTGCGATGGAAACGAGACATATGGAGCCTAGAACATGGTCGGCGTGTTCGTGCCGCTCAATAAACCCATATATCCGCTGGAGCTGTGTTTTATAATCCAACTCGAAGAGGTCGTGCTGGAACGTGAGGAAGCCATCGAGTTCGCCGGTAGACTCGACTATACGCTCACTTATCGCGGTGTGCTTCTTGATGAGATCCTGACGAGACGTGAGGTCTCCCAACGAGCTCACGATTCGCTTAATCTCATCGATATTGGTGTCGGTATTGCTCAGCGCGGTGTATTCCAGCTGCACTTCTCTCGCCAACTGGTTGAGTTTTTGGCCCACGGTGCTGAAGTTGAGGTTCGCGAGTTGTGGAAAAAGGTTATCCGAGAGCGAGGTTTTAGTAGCACCAGACTTACCTGTTTTCTCCTCAAACACGTCGTATTGAACCCCAAACAAGTCATTGATGAGTCCAGAATACGTGATCTGTGACGCCACCACCGAATACCAGTCTATATTTCTCTCCAACACAACCAAGTCAGTATTACTCTGTGCAGTCAATGCTGCGAATTCCAACTCCAACGCGGTGTTATTCGCATTCATGTAGTCCGGAAGCTTGCTTTCTCTCAAGCTTCTCACTATGAACGCCCCCAAATTTCCCTTTGAGTACACGTTCTTCAATTTGAGGTCCTTGTCGGCAAAAAGTCGCACTAGCGAGTCGGTTACGTGGTTGGCAACCGCGAGAGGTTCCGATAAGTATGACTGTAAAGAATCTCCACACACGAGTGCGCCCGAGACTTCCACGTACGGCACGTTCCAGTTGTGTAGGCGAACACGGTACCCAATTTTAGGGGTATCTGCTTCTAGTATGTCGGAGAACGTTGCTGTTCCACCAAGTGCCTTGTTGATTCTGTATGCGAATGCCTTTGTGAGGTTTGGGACAATCAAGTGGAGCCGCTTGGGCTTGATTGTGAGGATGTGTGCGAGATTGGCATCGTTTGCGTGGCAAATGGCGATGACGGCGTCGTAGGACTCCACTGTGGGCGGCAGATCAAGCCATGCTGTGTCGATAAAGGCCCCGGTCTGTTTGATTTCCAGGAACGGTGTGAGGTAGTTGATCAATGGCAGGACGTTCCGGTCGAGGAGAAGGAGATTGGATCCTGAGATTGACCGGAGCGTTTGTAAAAGGGGAGTTGCCATAGAAGAAGAAAATACAGAAAATTGAAATAAAAGATAGATTGGAGAGATAAAATAAACGAGACAAAATAAAGCTGGATTAGATGAAAACTGGGTTAAATAAAAGCTGGGTTAAATAAAAGCTGGGTTAAATAAAAGCTGGGTTAAATAAAAGCTGGATTAAGTTACTGGATGAACTTTAATAATGTGTTGTTGGTAGTAAGGACCATGAGGTGATATCAGCATTAACCAGTAAACAGTGGTAATCTAATAAGTCTAAGGTACTGGTATTAATACCTAGTAAATATTGGGTAATACCTTGGTATTAATAATACCCTAGTAAATATTGGGATATACCAATAACACCCTAGTAACGGTTTGGTATCCGACACTGTCCTAGTGAATAGTGGTGGGTAAATTCTCAAATTGTATCTCGACTTGGTAAATTTAAGGCTACAATGTCTTGGAATCTTTATGCAGATAGTTAATTTTTCGCAGCCATTTTCAAATCACTACTTTACTTACTCTAATTTCACAGCCTTTTCAACCGTATTAACCTACATAAACTCATTCATAATTCGTCTATTCCAGATCTACGAAGTCCAATCATCCTTTGGCAGGTTCTTAAAGTCACTGAAGCTTTGCAAACTCACTGAAGCTTATGCTTCTTCTAAAGCATATGCTCCTCAGTATTCTTACAAAGCTTTGTAGCTTCTCATTTTCTTCTAAAGCTTTGTAGCTTCTCATTTTCTTCTAAAGCTTTGCATGCTTCTCCAACCCGTTCAAAAACACCAAACCCTCCTGCACCATGGTCGCAACATGAACACCCTTTGAATTGTACATCTCTCCCTCAAACAAAACCCTGTTGTTCAGCATCCTCAATGGCTTGCACAGAAATCCGACCCAGTCACTTCCGTCAAAGTCATCATCGTGGAAGTACAACACATGGTCAAGCAGAAGAGACATGTAATGAATAGAATCCTGGTGATTCACTTCCCTGATTCTCAAAGCCCGGGCCAATCTAGTGATGAACATGGTGTCCAGCAAAACCGCAAGCGCAGCGTAGTCATATGCTTTGGTCATCCCCACCATCTCCACTCCCAACTCAGGACTTCCCCATCTCAGCAAGAACGAGTACCGTCTCTCAGTAGGGGCAAGATGTTTCTCCTCCTCCTCGGTCAAATCAAGGTCCACCATTTCGGGGAAAACCTTGTGATACACCAAAGTGAGCGATAACCTTTCGTCAACTGGGAGTTTGGAGATATCGTTCTTCGTGAACCAATCATGATATGGAGTTTGGAATTGAAATGGCTGCACCACAGGGTCAAGATCATCGGCGTCTTCATCGCCACTTTCCATCTTTTCCTTGTACTCTTCATAGTCTCTCTGAGCATCTCCATGAGAGTTCTTCTTGGTCAACGACACGTTTGCATAGTACACCACACGACCGTTCTGGCTAGCTCTCAAGTGTCTGTTGGCAAAGTTCTTACCCTGGGAAATCCTGTCAACACTCCACTCAACAGGAACCTGGTCACTGGTGGGCAAAACAAAGTATGAGTGGAGCGAGTGGGGGCGAAATCCTTCGGAAACAGTTTCCATTGCCACTATAACCGCTTGCCCCGCAAGATTACCTCCAAATACACCACGGGCGGCTTTCAGTGGCTTTGAGAGTGGCGAAATGCCTCTGAACTTGTCGTTTCCAAGAGCCTCAACTCCAAGGACCTTTTTCGCGTCGATCTTAACGGAGCTCATGGTTTGTTGGGACGGTTGCATTAAAAATTGATAAAATAGGGAAATAATTTAAGATTAGCGGGTTAGTAATTTAGCACCGAGTTTACCAGCGGATGTAACAAAATCACCGGCAGCTATCAGCAACGTAGTCGGGAATTGGGATGTGAATGCGTTCGCCAATAGAGTGTACGTCTACTCCGAAACCTAATCTTTTGATGCACCATCGGCCCTTTTATAACGCTGCCGGTCATATGAAAAGCGGGGTCACGTGAAAACAGGGGTAGCTCTTTTTTTCGCTCCTCGGCGTCGGAGTCACGTGACCCTCATAAATCCGGCGCATGTGATAGCATTGTGGCACCGGAGTATTAGCGAGGGGTTCGGAACCTTTGTGACAGGTGGGGGTCGGACATGAGCAGTATACGGAGATAGAAGGGAATAGATAGTGAGGTACATGTGAATGGGAGGTCGTTTGACTGGCGAATGGTTTGGCAATGCAAAAAGCTGGCAGGTAATTGGGTAGAGTTGTTGTAATTGAGTACTTTAGCAGGTAAGGAGTTATTGTTGTAGAGTGGTGTCTATTAGTTTATTATACGACCGTTAGGCACCGTTCCTAATTAAAATAGAACAATAACGAGGAAAAATCGAGCAAGTGTCAAGCACATGAAAATTAGGTGAATTTCTAAACGAGAATGTTGGGATTATGAATTATAAAATTTTATAGTTATGAAATCGCAATCACGAATTGCAACCAGCATGAATTTTGTAATCAAGAAAATCATTGATTTTCATCAGTAATCGAAAACCATGGATTTGATGATTTTGAAATATCCTGAAATCAAGGTTTCAAGATGATTTTGATCATTTTGAAACCATCTTAAACCATGGATTTTGCAACCTTTCCATCATCACCCTTACTTCAACTAATCTACTCAATTATATTCATTTCGTCTATTCTAATGTCTATCACAACTTACTACCTCCATTCAAACCGTCCAACTTTTCCTTGATCTCCTTCGGGAAATATGCCAATCCTTCCTGAATGATGGTGCACACCAAGTTGCCCAGCAACGTGTACACCAGCACATAGCACAACAATCTGTCGTTGGAAAAACGAGGGAAGCGGTACTCCATGTACAAGTACTCGTCCGCCACAAAGTCCATGTCGTGGAAAAACACCGTATGGTCCAAACTCACACGGAAATATGAAAGGGTCTTGCCCTCCTTTGGCCAATGGTTGACATCGACACCCAAAGCAGCAGGCATGGTTCCGAGGTAGGTGGCGTCCAGCAAGAAGATGAGCTGGAGGACCTTTGCATGTAACTTATTCTTAGCAACCAGCAACAGGTCGTTGATCTTGATGAAAAATCCGAGGGTTCTGTTACCGGTAGTATCGTAAGAACGTGCCTCAGGAACCGCAGCCACAGTGCTCAACACCCCGGTTCCGTTCAAAGTCTCGAAAGGAATTCTATGGTGGTTCATATTACGAGTGTGCAGGAGGAAAGGGAGTTCGTGCAAGCGGTCGCGGTACTTCTCAAGCATGTACAGAGGCTTTGTCTGGAAGTTAATGGTTGGTTTTCCATCACCAATTCTTTCTACCGCACTATTCTTACGGGTAAATGAAGCTTGTAAAGTAAACATGATCTTTCCCAGCTGCATACCTTTCACGAGTCTATTGGCGTAGTTTTTACCGTCGGTGATCTTGGTGACTTCCCAGGTCACTGGGAAGTCGGGGTTTCCAGCACGGACAAAGTAACTGTGGAGCGAGTGAGGCAGGAATTCTGGGTCTGGAATCGACGCCCATGCTGCTGCGATGGCCTGGCAAACCAGGTCACCTCCGTACGTGCCTCTGGCATCATCACGGAACGGCTGGAGTGGGTACTTTCCAACATAGGTGATGGTGTCATCGGTACGTGATTGCTCGATGACCTCGAATTTGGATTCGGTGGTGTTGACCGATGGGTCGGCGTGGATTTCCTCTAATGTGGGCATGATATATTCAATAGGAAGTAAATGCGAGTCAACGATTGTCAAGAAATAGCAAAAGGAATTATCACCAATAAATACTTACACAGATTGATATCTACCGAGGTGGAATTGTCACGTGGAGATATCGTTTGTGGGGCATGTGCGATGGAAGTCACGTGGACGGATCCGCGGGTACGGAGTTAAAAGTAGATAACAGCCGAATAAGTCTGGGTGAAACAGGTGTAGAGGAGGTGATGGAGAAAGGAGGTGATGGAGTAGAGGAGGTGTTGAGGTAGAATTAATGTATAGTATGTATAGATTATTGATGAAGGGGTACAGAAGATTTGGTGAAGATTGGTGTGCATAGGTAAAGGTTGGAGTTGGTAAATTGTGTCTATTGGGTAAATTGGGTAAATTGGGTCTATTGGGTAAATTGGAGTGGTAGATTGGAGTTGGTAAAGATTGAAATTGGTGAACTGGTGAAGTTGAATTGAATAAAATACAAAATCCTGGAAAATGCTGAAGAGTTCCAATACCGTTATATTTGGAGCATCGCCCGTTGAGAACCGTTAAACCTAATCTCGCAAAATCCCAACATCCTTGGATCCGCATTCATCGGCCGGGCGGTCAACAACTGAGAATGCAAGACATCACCTGGAAATTCTCAATGTAGATTGCTTAATCACATTCAGCCGGGATCTGCAAACCAGAGTCAGATTCGAATCAGCTGCGTCAAGGCCTGTAAATCCTCCTGCATAGTGATTGTTGCAAAAAACTGAATAGATAATAAAAGATTCAATGTGAATAGATTCCGTGTTCACAGATCAACTATTTTCTTCCACTTCACTCTATTCTTCTGCTTCTCTATTCTTCTACTCGTTCTTCGATTCTATTGTTTCATTATTCTATTCATTATCCTATTACCTTTCTATAACTTGGCCTTTCTCTCATTTCCAGAGTGAAAATAAATCAAACCTTCCTGCACCACACTCGCAAAAAGCTTTCCTTTCTTGTCGTAGTACGACGCGTTCAACAACACCCTGTTGTTGACCATGCGTGGGGCACGGAAGCTCACAAAGATCCAGTCGTGGGGCTCAAACGAGTCGTCGTGGATGAACACCAGGTGGTCGAGGGAAACCCCAAAAAAATACAGGTTCTTGCCACCAGTGATCAGCACAGATGGTACCGTCTTCCTAGCATCCTGGGGATCCTGCCCCAAGTATGGTAAGTCGAGCAACCGCGACACCGCACTGAGATAGAGCGAGTCCGAAATCGTCCCGAGTCCCGCGTATCTGAACTTGGGAGAAACCTGTGGTTTGTCATCGTCACCGATCCGAATCCAGAACAGGAGCTCGCGCTCACCAGGACTCTTTGCCATCTGCTTTGGGTCCATTTGGAGGAAGTTCGGAGGGATCTTGTGCTGCAACAATCCACCGTAGTCAAACAGTGTTTCCACCGGCAACTCTGTGTGATCATACTTGTAAAAGGACGAATTCACGGGCACTTGGTAATCCAACCCCTTTTTCTTAGTCTTGTCCAATTTCGCAGTAAGCGATACCATCACAATATATTTCAATTCGGAGTTCTGCATCACGCGCACCATGCGGTTTTTGTACGACTTGCCATCATTCAACTTCTCAATCTCAAACTGGCACACTGCACTGTCGTCTCCGGCCTTCACAAAGTACAGGTGGAGCGAGTGTGGAGTGTATCCTGGGCAGTCCTCCATGGCTGCAACCATAGCACTTGCACAGAGGTTACCGCCAAAAACTCCGCGGCTCAGCACGTGCGGTTTCAGAAGAGGTGCAAGGCCCTCGTAGGTGTTATCATTAAGCTTGCGCACAGCAAAACTGCGCTCCAATTTGGAAGCCTTATACTTATTGAGAGAAAGCATGTTGAAATTGTATTATTTCAGCGGCGAGGGCCAGTGTATTTATTTGGCTCGATTATTTGTGCCTTATCTAGTGACACAACCGAGGAAGTTTTTTTTGGCACATTGCGCAAAGAAATGGTTGGAAAACGGTAAAAAGAAATGGACGAGGGGAAGAGTGTTGGGACAAAAATAACCAGGAATAACATGGATGATGGTGGGAACGAGAATAGAAGTGGTAAATGGGTGACGAAATAGGTGTAGAAATAGCATATACAAGATTTGTGAACACATTCCACTTATTTCCCTACCTATTATCACAAGGAATTGTTGAATAGCAATCCGATTGTTCCAGAACACGAATCCTGCATTGTAGCCTTGTTAGTCCTTGTTGAGCAATTGTTATGCTCTTGTTGTGCTTGTTATGCCCTGTTAGTACCTCTTCTCCTCTACTTCTCCTCTGTTTACACTCTTGTTCTGCTCGTGTGGTTCTCCTCTTCTCCTCTTGTATCAGTTCTCCTCTACCATCACTCCCCTCATGTATACGACGACCCTTCGCCCGGGAAAACTTTTAGCCGCAGCTCTTCCCCTCCTGTTCCAAAAATGGAAGGACAGAGATAAAGGAGATGGAAAGGAATGGGAGGGATGGAAGGAAAGGGATGGAAGGAAAGGGATGGAAGGGGGATGGAATGGGATAGGGTGATGGGGAGAGCATGCAAGGGAGGATGTATAGATTAGTATTACTCGTGCTCTCATTTGTTCCGATGTGTCCACTATGGCTCATGGTCCTGCATATTCAATTGCTGCAAAAGAAAAGGAGAGGCGGGCT
The DNA here is from genome assembly GCA_030564445.1 of Kodamaea leandrae. Lineage (NCBI taxonomy): Eukaryota > Fungi > Ascomycota > Pichiomycetes > Serinales > Debaryomycetaceae > Kodamaea > Kodamaea leandrae. The sequence goes on along the minus strand of JAJLUV010000014.1, from coordinate 174,004 downwards.
GACGAGGCTGTAACAAGAAAATGGTGAGCAAGTGAGGGGAGTAACCGTAAAAGAGTGCTGGTAAACGAGATGACGGGAATAGAAGGGGATGTGGTGGAGGAGGAGGAGGAGAAGGTGGATGTGGAGGAGGAGAATGTGGATGTGGTGGAGAGTAGGTGTTGATATGCTGGTAGAGTTTGTTGGCAGAGTTTGCTAAATTGCAAAATTACCACAGTAATAGTGAAATTACCACGCAAAAACCAAATTACACACTAAAAAAATGATATTTACGGTAAAATTACCACACTAAGAAACAAGGGAATTTACCCTAAGAAACAAGCATATTTATCATAAGAAACAAGAAAATTTACCCTAAGAAACAAGCAAATTAACACTAAGAAACAAGCAAATTAACACGAAGAAACAAGTAAATTTTCCCTAAGAAAACCAAATTTAAATTTACCACTAAGAAAACCAATTACCACTGAGAAATCCAAAATTACCACTAAAGAAACCAAAACTGTACCACACTAAAACTACGACGACAATCTCTAAATTAGTCAATTTCACTGGAAACTGATGAAATTACCTTTCTCTTGCTTACAACCACTCACCCTAATCATTCTGTGTCATCCACCGATTATTCTTCTACCTCTCCGGATTCGCTTAGGCTCATCGGTTGTCTCACCTTTTGTTTACCTTGTCTGATTTTTTTACATGTGATAATTGCATCGCCGTTTTCCTTCAAGAGCGACGTAAAAACGCTTGAAAGGTTGAGATGACATTGTTGATATGATATCCTACTATGATGTTAACATTAGATTCTCTCTCTGGTGAGTTGATGCTCTTCATATGATATTTGATAGTGGCTTTCAATAACGCATTCATTCCCTACAGCAAAAAGTCACATTCATCATCGCGCTACCGGAGCTGATCAGCGGAAAGGAGTACACAGCAACCATGTGGATACATACGGCAACCACGTGGAAATGAGTGGGTGACTGGAATGATAAGAAAGTACTATGTAGAACCTAATAGAACCTTTCTGTAAACCCACATGAAATACCACTGGCAGTCTTGACAGGTGCCTTTCAGATTTGAATGGTACTGCATATAAACCCAAAGACTCTATCAGCAAGCCACTAACCGATAATCTTATCTCCATGCAAGCCATACAGCTCATTGGCATCAGAAACCATTGAGCCCAAGTACTGTATAAACTATTTATCATCTTGACTGAACTTTCCATTCATTTATATATTGCTTAAACTCCATTGACTTCTCGTCTTCTATTCAAACCTCGATTAACTGTACTTCCTCTATTCTCTATTCAAACCACTATTTACTATTCTTCCCCTAATCTCAATTTACTATCCTTCTATTCAAACTCGGTTTACTATACTTCTTCTATTTCAATTTACTCTATTTTCAATTTATCTTCTATTTTCAATTTACTACTCTTCTCTATACACCCTAAAGATTTGGCACCATGTCTGGAACACCCTCCAAAAAGTACGTCAATCCCTCCTGCATCACTGTTGCAGCCAACTCGCCCTTGCGGTTATACATGAACCCCCGCACCAACAGCCTGTTATTCAGAACTCTCCGGAATTGGTACAGGAATCCCACCCACTCCTTCACCACATCCAAGGTGTCCATGCCCTCGTGGAAGTAGATATGGTGGTCCAACGACATCGCATTGTAGTGGAACAAGTGTATGATGTTCATCAGCAGCGTGAGCAAGTGGCGTGCATCCTTCGCCTCGTCGTACTCTAAAAATGGATGGTCCTTGGACACGTTGAACGGGATCTGCAACGCACGCGGCAACGTCGTCAAGAACGCACTGTCCGTCAAGTCTGCAAGCCCAATGAAGTTGAAGAGCGGGTCACGGAACAGCTGCTGAAACTCCGGTGGAACATACTCCATCGTACGCTTGATGCCCGGGATTCCTGTCCGGGGCTGCGCATACATATCGGCAATGAACGGCTGAACCCGAAGCGGAACTGAAACCTCCTCCTTGTTGTGTTCCGCCAGCACCACGTTGTTGATTCCACCCCACACGGTGATCCAGCGCTCGGCAGGGGTTGTTTTGAGCTCGTGGCGGTGCTTCTCGTACTCAATGTACTCGCTAGGGTATGCATTCCGGATAAAGTCGGTGTGGTGCACCTGCTGGAGACCCTCGGGCGCATTCCGGTGGTAACGACGGAGCCAGTGCGAAGTCAAGTCGTGGTCCAACAGTTCATCAAGTTCAAGAGAGTCAGAGAGTTCCGGTTTGGCATTCAATGATGTGCCTTCTTTGACTTTTTCTTTAACTTCCCCTTTACCTTGAACATCTTCTTTACCTTTAACTTCTTCTTTAGCTTCTTCTTTAACTTCCTCCCTCTTTATTATGGCCGTGGCTGTCGACCTAATCTTGCCGTTTTGGGTTACCGTTATGGTGACCTTGGCCACTGGCTCGCCGTACAGCTCGACCTCGTACTCCATCGGCACTGTAGGGGCTCCTGCTCGGATGAAATGGGTGTGGAACGACATTGGGATGGGTTTTTCCCAGCCACTGTCCCTGAGGTGTTGCATTGCCACCAAAAGTGACTGTGCGATGGTATGGCCACCGTAAACTCCCCTAGCATATTTCACCGGGAGACGCAATGGATAAGCGCCGACGTACTTGCCGGGCTCCACACGGATCACTCTGAAGGCCTCCTCAAAATCATCGATTTTGGGACCCTGGTCTGTTTTCATCCGCATGGAGTTTCGTTTTCGTGCGATTTGCCGGCTTTATATTTTCCACGTGATGTGGGGATCATATGCGAAGCGGGGGAGTCAACGGAGATAGAAGGGCAGCGGAAAGGAGTACAAGTATGTAAGAGTGCAAGTGAGCAAGCGTACAGTCAGGGTATGAAACGTGAAGTGGGGTAGTGGTGAAGTACAAGTACCGAGGAGTTGAGTATTTCAGAATTTGGTAGATTTTTGAGGAAATATGGAAGTGTGGAGAAGTGAAGCATAAAAAAGGAGTATCGGTTGATTTATATATCCGAACGGAAAAGTGAATTCATAGAGATCGTCAGGTTGTCGGTAGTATATTAAGGATAAATACGAGAGTTTAAATAGAAAGAATAGAAAGAAGTGGTAGTACTGAAAATTACAAAAATACAGTACTATAATTACCACCATAAAACCATAAGACCTTTAAACTAGACCATAAGACCTTTCAACTAGACCAATAGACCAATAGACCTTTAAACCAAACCAATAGACCTTTCAACCAGACCAATAGACCTTTAAACTAGACCAATAGACCTTTCAACCAGACCTCTAAACCATACCTCTAAACCACACCTTTAAACCACACCTCTACTACACCAATAAACTTATCCCCTTATGCAATTCTATAAACTCACCTCCTACCTATACCTTGGCCTCTCGCCCACCTTCCTCACCGACTCATACCTCCTCTGTGCCATCTCCAACGCGGTCTCCTCATCGCCACTCTCCATGACCTTCAACCCTATCAACTCTCTCTGCTTGTTGCTCAACGGCAAGTCCTCACACTGATCGCGGGCAGTCACCACCATGTGTGCTGAGATCGCAAACGTCACCGCGATCACACTCGTCACCACAGTGTCCACACCCCACCACAAACTGCTGGGCCACACGGACTCCATCGTGCGCACCATCCGGAACACGAAAAACGCAAGCACACTGGCCACACACCGCCTCACGTGCGGCTCGATGTTGCGCTGCCGTGCGAGCGCTATTTCCATCAATGGGTTGGTCCAGCTGCCCGTGGGTATGTCCTCCTCAGCTTCCTCTATTTCACTTGGAGGGGCAGTTTTTCCTAGGATTGCCGCAGTCATATTAGCCCTCAAATTGGGTGTACCTGTAGCAGTATGTATACCAGATGTACCCGTATTCTGTGTGCCGATAGTATTCATACCCATATTCAGTTTGCCCATATTAAGTTTACCCAAATTCAGTGTACCAATATTCAGTGTACCCAAAGTACTCTTCACTCCTACCACCTCATCCTTCTGGTTCGAACTCACATTAAACACTCCCGGCTTATCTAATCTTTCCCGATCGACCCATACCTTCGTATCTCTCTCGTCCTGTCTGTCCCTCTTCTTGTGCAACGGCACCCTGTTTGTTGGCGATGGCGACACTGTTGGGGGCAAAAACAGCAGTATCGACAGGTACTGATTTCCCGGTCCTTGTGAAGGTGGTTTATAGTAAATGGGCGGTTTTCTTGCACCGCCGAACAGGTGGTCTACCTCTGTCCTCCTTTCCTTGCTCTGGAGCTTTGCTTCCTTGAGTCGCAAGTCGATTTCACTGCGATCTGTGCCCTCATAGTTGTTGTTGTTTTCCACCACTTCTTGCTGGGGAACGTGTCTTAATTGGATGTTTGGCGGTGGGTTGTTGGCGAGCTTGCGCAAGGTCGTTGGCTGCGATACATTAGCCATTGGCTTCGTGTAGAGGAGCGAGTAGGCGTCCTCATAGACCGTGGAGGTTGACGAGTCCATTGATTACCCGGAATATATCAAAAAAAAAGTATAAAAGGGTGGTGAGAAATATTTTTATTTCCACACGCTTCATCACTGTGGTCAGTGGTGTTAGTGTGCACACACTAAATGATGAATAAAATGTTTACACAGACCTGTACTGATTATTATGAAGTACAACGACATGCCTCTTCTGAACAGTGTGGAAGACCCAAATGGATGTGAATGGAATACGAAGTTTATGATAAATGGAATACGAAGTTTATGATAGATGGACTATGAAGTTTATGATAAATGGACTATGATGAATGATTAATTTGATCTTTCATCATCGTTTCGTTTGGGTGGTAGTTTGAAGATGTTGATGGGAGATTGGAGAGGAAAGATAAAGAGTGGAGATGGGAAGAAGTGTAGATGAGATTGTTGTAAGATTCTTATTCTGGTCATTGCAAGATTCTAAGATTCTTCAGTTAAGATTGGTTTAAGATACCTAATCTATTGAATGCTCACCTACTTTACTGACCATATTATCGAAATCAGGTGAATAACACCACAATCGATGTAGCAATAGCTACACCGTGTATTATCGTTTTATACCTCTTTCTCACGGTTACCCTGAAAATTTCCTCATTGGTAAAAATTTTCACTCATCGAGATCGAATCATGAGTATGAATGTATCAAGACAGATGCAAATGAGACAGATGCAAATGAGACAGATGCAAATGTATCAAGACAGAAGAAAATGGATATCAAAACAACATTAGACAATCACTTGTGTGAATGTCTTGTATCTACTTCTTCCTTCTTATGTACTTTATTACTTTACATACTATCATAACTACTTCTTAGCAGTCAATCTTCTCAAGTAAAAGGCCAACTCTTCACCCTCCAAGATGTAACCGTCACATCTACCGGACTGACCTGGTCTCGAGGAGATGGCAGCGTACAATCTACCAGCACCGAACTGGGAGTCGACAGCAGCCTCGATGGAAGCAGCACCGGCTCTGGCAGCCAACTTTCTCTGGACGGAAGCAGACTTCTTGGTTGGCTCCTCCTCACCAGCCTTCTTCTTACCAAGAGAAGAACCGTAGTGGTTCTCGTACCACTGTCTGAATGGAGTGGCATCGATCTGGACAATAGCAGACTTGGTCAAGGTGTTGGTTCTGACCAACTCGTTGTTGGAAGGGTGGTAGACGACACCAGCAATTCTGGTCTTTCTGGACACACCCTCGGAACCCCACGAGAAGTTACCGGTCTCAATTCTCAAGGCTCTGAACTTCTGGTTACCACCTCTGGTTCTGACAGAGTGGATTCTCTTAGCACCAATCTTGGTGTTGGCTGGCTGACGGCCCAACTCGAACTTCCGCTTCTTTCTGAACTGGGCTCTCTTGGCACCAGTGGCGGAACGCTTGTGACGAGAATCTCTGGAAATACCCATGATGCTGAATGTTAGTAAGGAACTGGAAAACAGGTGCAAACGATGGCTCGATGATGAGTATCGAGTATCAACAAGGTAATGTAAGGTGAACTGAAGAAGGTAGACGAGGAATTCATCGAATTTGTATCATTGATTGATGGAATTGGGTGGACACAGACAATCAATCAGTCGTCGCTCCTCTTCATCCAACTATCCCTCTTCTATTCCTCTGGTATTGCTTCGTTTCTATGCTTCTTCTCATCTTCTTTGCCATTCATTTGTCATGGTCGTTCATACATACACTGATGAATATCACTAACTACTCTGAAAAGAAGTAAAAACTTTCTGAAAAAGATTTTTTATGAGAGTCTCTGTAGGATGCGCGAAAATTTTTCGACCTCCCACTAACGCTCGCCTGCAAATTTTCAACCTGCAAAAATCGCAGTTTTACAGTTTAAACACGAAAAAACTAACCCACTCACGTGAGAAAGAACACCATCTAGGGCTCGAGCCCCAATGTCACGTACATTTGGAAATTCGATGCGCATCGCTTAGTCACACAACATGGAATCCGTGTACGACGAGATCGAGATCGAGGACTTCACCTACGACCCCATCACACAGCTCTTCCAGTACCCGTGTCCGTGTGGTGACCGCTTTGCCATTTCCATCGACGACTTGCGCGACGGTGAGGACATCGCAGTATGCCCTTCGTGTTCGCTTATGGTGAGAGTGATATTTGATCCAGAGGATCTTGACGAGTATAATGAATGAGTGTACAATAGGAAAGCGACGTGAACATGAGGTTTAGCCATTTGGTATGCCAACATTATGGTATAGCCCTTTGATATTCCAACATAATGTCATAGTCAGATATCCATTATAGCCAGAAGGTAAGCCTAGGTACCACAAGGTAAGCCTAGGTATCACAAGGTATATCAAGATATCGTCATTCTGGTATACTCTTGATGTTACCATAGTATACACACTATGTTAGGGACCAAGCGAGTATGGCTATGACTACTGTACATTTGGTATAAAGTTGATGAGATTGGTGCTTTATGAGAGAATTGTATGATTAAGTTGGGTTAATAAGATGGTATATTATGGTGTATCATGATTGGGTATTGCATGAATGGGTATCATTATCGTTCACCATTGGTAGTCATTACCGCTTGGATATCATCATTGGTTGTCATTATCGTTTGGATGTCATCATTGGTTATCATTATCTATTGGATATATCTTCATTGGCTATCATTTATCACCACTTTTCATCAGATTCATGATGTCTTCACCAATGAATGATAATTCACTGAAAAATTTTAACTGCTGTGGATATGCTGACCAGATATCCACTCTAACAACTCTAGACTTCGTGAATTCCAAGGTAATCAACGTTCATTTTCGCTGGGTTGAGAAAAGTTGAGTTCACAACGAGATGGCCAACAGGCCAAAGTTAGCATCGGTTGAGATCCGAAATCATTGGATGATTCAATCTATGAATCCCGCACATCATAGATTGGTACTGCGGATTCAGCTGCATTCCCGTTCATTTGGACTAATAACGGCTTGTCACACAAAAATCCAAGAGCAACCAACAATACTAAGATCAACGCACATCGTCTAATCAACACAATGATCGTATCTCCGATCTGAGTTATTGTGGGTTCGTTTGGTGATGGCCTTTTTAAATAGTGTCCAGATTTGTATAAAAGTACAAGAGTAACGAATTTGATACGGAGTGAGAAAGATACAGATTAAAGTACGAAAAGTACGAGATTTGAGTATCATCTTGTGACCAAACACCCAAACATATGAAAAACGTAGCCCTATAAGATCATTGCTCCCTGAAAGCATTATTTTGATAACAGATTCTTGTTATCTGCTATATTCTGATAATACTTGATAGCATTTTAAATCCGTTTTGATAACACTTGATAGCGTTTAATCCGTTCTGATAACTCTTGATAGCGTTTAATCCGTTCTGATATGAGTTCTTCATAGCGTTTGAAATCCGCTCCGAAATCCGCTCTTGATAATTTCACAATCCTTAATTATCTTACCTGACACAATCTCATCGACCATTTTCTCCATACTTTTGTTCAATTCTGTGAAATTTGTACCACACTTCCAAAATTGTAATTCAACGCTTCTTTGGCGTTTCTATGCAATGTGCTTCCCCACCGCATGTCCGTTGTTTTCATGGTTAAGCCCTTAATGCGCCCTGTAACATACGGCATTCACTTCGTTTCAGTATTCAACACATGAAAAGTAGTAGGAGCACGTCGTTGCTTTAGGACAAGGTATCACCGGAAGTAGTGAAACTATCAGTGAAAGTGGTAACACCTTCGAGTTCAATATAATTGAATTGGGAATCTAGGAAAAGTTAGCACCAGTATTCATAGGCACTGAGCATCGGCCACAGTGATTTTTAGCGAAAATATTCATGACAATGAAATTTCGCTGTAGTCACCACGAGTACTGAAACTAGCATTCCAGTAGTAAAACAACATGACAACTGACTAGCAAATCGAAGTAAGAACATTACCATCACAACTATGATCTTATCAATCCTTTAGTAATTCTCATCTAATGCTTCCACAACTGCATGTTAAACGTTTCCAATGCTCCCCTCGTACAGATTTACTGCCGTTTCCAGATCATAGATATGTGCTGCTCAGGTCGGCAATAAAACTCGGACCATCTGTGGTACCCTAACCCGAGATTCGCCGGACTTGTGCATTCCCTTCAAGCATTAGCACAATAAAGTGCGTCTGTATCCCTTCCTTATAGCCATAATCCCTTACTCGAACCATATCCCACGCCAGAACAGTCTCTGCTATTCTTGCCATTTATTCTTGGGTGGGGCCATCTTTTATCATCTTCATCTTATCGTCTTATCATCTTATCATCTGTACGTTTGTCCCTTCTATTTTCTCGTATTCTTGAAATTCGCAACGGCCTCACGTCATTCTTTGTGCACGATTTCACAGCCAACTCCTGCACGCATACAGCCCCTCCAAATTCCTAATTCACTTCAGCGCCTATTACGCATTCTTGATTAAACGGTTTGCTCCACAAAATCGCGTGGGCGTTCACTTGAATCCACCCTCCAAATCACAGTCTGGTGTGATTTTATAGGGTGCCTGTGATTATACTGGTGCAGTTATCAGCACAATTTGTGAATTCGGGCCGCCTTTCATTTTCATAGGCTGAAGATTAGTGTTCACTCTCTGAATACGCGATAAACGTTAAAACCGAGCTTCATATGAAAGTTGTTAGCCATGGATAAGCACGATGCATGTTGTGTGCAGGCCTCGGTGTTCCAGCTGATATTCCGCATGAGCTCAAAGGGTATGTGACAGGACCTTTTGGGGCTCGAAACAGAAATGGCGTGAACCACCCCAGTTTGGACCCAACAGAGCTTGTTTCACGGTTCTCTCTGGGTATCCGTATTTTTTGAAGGTCAAGAACAAGTTCTTTGTAAATTATTCGGGGCACTTCTTTGTGAACTTCTTATTTTTCCAGACAGACATCAGTAAACGGCCGCAAACGACTCGGGGCAGAGGTTGTAAACCCGGGTCCAGGCACAAAGACACTTGACATCAACTTGAGTTGACACACAACTTGAGCAAATTGCACGTTCACTTCGGGTACAGACACCTTGTTTGTTCAAAATACTCTCCATGTTCCCCTCCTTATTGTTCTTCCCACATTCCCAGTAAACCCTTTCCACTGTTGCCGCTGAACTAGCCCATGGTTATGTTCCTGCTTCAGCCTTGCTGTAATCGCATCCAGTCCTTTTGGCTTTTTGGCTATTTCTTGATTTTCGGTCTTTTCCGTATCCAATATTGGCAGTCTAGATCCCCACCCAGACCGTTTCAAACCACCGGTTTCCCTCACGCACCTCGTCTACTTGTGTTCTCTACATCTTCGTCTCGCGTATTCCAAATTGTATCACACTCTCGCTTAGCGAATCCAAATTAGGTTTTTCGCAGACCTTTCACCAGGAAAAACCACAGGCCAACCTTGAGGCCCAACAAAGGCATAGCGGCAACGGTCCCATGATTTTTGAAAACACCTCAGGTAATTTGTTCTTGCCGCCCCCCTAACATCACCAAATGTTCAAAAAGACTTCAAAGCTTGTCCACAATGCTTATTCCATTAGACTTCAATGCTTATTGTGGTTTGTGCAATACAATAAGAAAATACCTGGTCTTCATTCAGCAGCCTCCCATGTTGCATCGTACCCACCAACAATCCATTTCAAGGTCGTCCCGGCCGCTGATCATACGATCAGGTACTCCTATGAAACGCTGCTCAAAACTTAATTCCATGACTTGAAAGATGATGTAACATCTCGCGCAGAAAAGGGCGGGCTTAGGTGGAAAGCCTATCCTGCGTGGAAGCAGGAATAATAACGGAGATATAGAGCAGTGCGCACGAAAAAAAAAAATAGGACAACTAGGCCCTGCACACAAGTCTCCACCAAGGGGGGTGTGAGCGTCCCGCGCTGTCCCCTACCATCGGTCGGCCCCACCACACCCTATGCTTGTACGTTTGTCGTGTTTCCACGCCTTGTTCACCAGTTTTGCCCAACGTGCCGAAATTCAATAGAAGCGCTGACAGCAAACCTGGATATCCGTCGTGCCAGAAAATATTCTGCACCAGCGAGACTGTACACAACTAGACACTGCATAACGTGCATACTCAATCTCAGGTCTCCAGAAAATCTTTGCCCAATATAAAGTCGCTTTCCCGAAGCATGTTGACTTTTTTTCTCAACCTTCCTCAAAATAAACATTTTTTTCTTTTTTTCCCACCATTTTGTGTATAGGCTTATTGGGAATCCACCGGGTATTCGAGATCGTTCAACAGAATGTACAACATCCAGACGATGGTCACTTCTCACCATCATATCCAACCACATCCACACGCAGACGACCGTCAGATGTACTCACCACAACAGTCACAGCAGTCACAGCAGCCCCAGTCGCAGCCCCAGAACCAGCAAAGTCCGCACCTCCAGCACAACCCTCAGGGCCAACAAGCCCAAGCCCACCCACACCAGCTCTCGCATCCCATGCCACCATCAGCGCACCCAATCGCGTCGCATCCTCCGCACCAGCTCTCGGGCTACCCCATACCAATCCACCACGTACAGATGCAGCCCGTGCCAATGCAGGTCATGAACGTGCCCGTCCAGGTGAGCAACAACTCCTTGAACACACGGCGTGGTCCGTGGTCGCCGCTCGAGGATAAGAAGCTTCTCGATCTAATTGCGATATTCGGGCCAACGAACTGGGTTCGTATCCTGAATTCGCTTGCCACGAGAACTCCAAAGCAGTGCAGGGAGCGCTATCACCAGAATCTCAAACCCTCCTTGAACAGATCCCCCATCACCGTGGAGGAGGGCGAGTTAATCGAGTCGCTCGTGGCCAAGTACGGCAAGAAGTGGGCCGAAATCTCTCGCCATCTCAATGGCCGCTCGGACAACGCCATCAAGAACTGGTGGAACGGAGGCGCAAACAGGAAAAGAAGAGCCAGTTTAGCCCACACGAATGAGGACGAGCAGGCAAGTGCCTCAAAGTTGGACTCCGAGCCCCTCACTCAGCACCTGAACTTGTCAAATACCAGTGTTGCGAGTGGAGGACCATTAAGTAAACTGAACTCTGCGGTTAATTTGAAGGAGAAGGAGCAGCAGCAGCAGCAGCAGCAACAACAACAACAACAGCAGCAACAACCACAACAGCCGCAACAACAACCACCTAATCCGTCATCTGCTAACCCTGCTCAACCTTCTACTCAACCAGCACCTCCGTCGTTCTTCCCACAACCATCCAACCACCCCCAGGTACCACACCTCCCACAGATTTCGTTCAACACGCTGATGTTTAAAGAACCTGGAGCGCCTTCGCAGCATGTGACACTTCCACCGATCCACGGTAAGCCGTCGAGCAGGTCTGCCAGTTTTGATGTGAATAGTAACAACCCACTTCCGCCACCGTCGCTCCCACCGATCTCCACCACCAACAAGCGCCGTCTTCTTGACGAAAACAGGTGCCACTCGAGTGCCAACAGCGTGTACCTGAACCACATCTTGACGAACTCACACCCAAACTTGACTGGGTACGGAGCCGGTGGGCAGGTGACCCCACCAAACTACGGGTCGCCACTTCTCTTGTCCACACAGGTGTCGCGGGACAACTCTGTTTCGCACATTGAGTTGGGGATCAACACTGGAAACTCGCTGCGTCGGTCGCTGCTGATTGCGCCGGACTTGTTCCCAAACCCATTGAAGGACGGTCCTGCGCATAAGCGCAACGTTTCGCAGAATCTGTTTAACCTGCCGGTTCTCACACCATCGACGAGATTCAGTGTTTCTTCGGTGACATCAGTATTACCCGCCGCGTCGAGCCACACGAGTCCATTGAGCAACTTCCACAAGGCCAACGCGAGCGGAAGTAGTTTGAAGAAGGAGGACGAGGAGGAGGAAGAGAAGACGAAGATTGCAGTGTCGTCGTTGATTGATTAGAATGAAGCATAAACGGCAACAATAGGTATCATCATTTTCAAACAATTGTCAATTGTCATTAAATTTTGGCAGCAAAATTGGCAGCAAAATCAACAGTTCACAGGTCCACATATTTGGACACGAAGATGTTATTCATGGGCTAGGTGTTCACAGACTAACACAGACTAACACACATTAGTCGATGGACTCTTGACTATGTCCACAGATATGGAGTCCACCGACTAATACACCCTTCCACAGATTACAGACTTTACATCCACATTCGTCCACCACTGTTCATCAGTTGTTCTTGATCTGAGCACAGCTCAGCTAATCGCATCTCTAAAAGTGAAGCTGCCATCCATTGACTGGACTGGAGTAATAATAGCATTAATGGTTATGATTGTAGAGTAGGAGACTGGGAGATTGTATGATACTGGGGATTGTATGATACTGTTTAGAAGATTGTTAGGTTATAGGCTATTCTTAGGTATAGGCTATTCTTTTCTTAGCTGTTTCAACATATTCTTAGTTGATTCATTTGCTGGTTCTTCCTTGTTCTTCCTTGTTCTTCCTCGTTCTTCCCGTTCCAATTCATGTTCCGCCTTCTCACGGGCTGGAACTATTTTTTGCTGCCAAATATCCAGAAGTCTAATTTGTTTTGCTGCAACCCAAACCTTAAACAGCTGCAATAATTATCACGGACTTCCATTATTTTTTGCCATTCATCACGTGCAAGCCAGTGTTAATGGGACAGGGAGAAAGATGACCGAAAAGGCAAAAGATGAAACCGATGGAAATGAACGGAGATAATAGTATATTTTATAAGCAGGGAGACGAGCACTACAAACAGAGGGCATATGCATAGATAGTAAAGACGCAAATGTATACCAACGAGTTTCTTCATAATGCATGTTGCATTTGCTTGCAAACGAGGCCACCAGTTGTCCCCCCTCCCGATATCTCCTGCTAATTGCGAAGCACTACCCCTCTATTTGTCATTAAACTCAAACCGCATTATCCTCCAACCATTCTCAGCCACCTTCCTAAACCGTCTTTAGGGTTCGAATCAGACAATTTGTAGATGGTTGCATATGAGGAATAGAATTACGGAAAAGTAGAGAATGGCCACTACAAAATATTAGCCAAAATATAGAACCAATAGAGAACAGTAGAACTATCATGGACACCAAATATAGCCTATCATGGACATCAATCGTCCATGATTATCTTGTATATGATCATAACCATTACATTCAACACAGTCATCACAGTCATCTGTATTCATTCTTCTATCCTCGTCTATGCCCTTTTCTTTACACACATTTCTCTACATTTCGTTTAAACTATCGCCTCAACCGTTTGAACCGTCCCGTTCTGTCACTGAGCGTTCGCCTACTGTTGGTGCAGCGTTGCCTCGCGTACCTTTTTGGCGCAACCCACACCGAAGTCGAAACTGCCGAGAAACGGCTCTGCACAGTAGCACTTATCATCGAACAGCTGATTTTGATGCTAAAACCGTTATGAGGACGGTTACGAGCACGCAAAATTCTATTATTTTTTGAAGGCAGTGCGTTGTAAGTCTTTACCGTGTACTAGTGGAAGGGGAGTAGTTTGTTGGGAATGGCGAAATAAGGGGAAATAAGGTAATAAAACAGACTCAATTACGGACCCTCCCCCAAACATTTATCGTAATTTCTTATTTTTTGTCGGGCCTTATTTTTTTATTTGGCACGCAAATACACTCGCAAATTATTCGCCCAGCCTCTGTCAAATGTTGTTTTCATGCCTCCAACCTGCCAAACGATTCATTTGATGCATCTTGACGGCCTGGCTCTGTCGGACTGCATATAAGACCATTGTTTTGAAGTCCTCAATTCACGGTACTGGGCGAACGTGGAAGAGCGCGTGGTGAAACGAGGGGCGTGGTCGTGCTGGTAGGGTTGACCGAGGCTCCTAGCGTGGTATCGTTCGAATCGTGTCAAAAACTAGATTATGTATGCAGTCTTGATTTAGCCGATGGAAAAGATTACCCATAATGCTTCCTCGGCGAAGGGTCCAGATATCTAGAAACTAAACTTTCGATCCTCGGCATGTACGCTGGATAACGAGAAGCCTGGTAACCATGTGAGAATAGAAGAATAACGAGTGTTAATAGCCAGAATGTCTAGTAATGGAAAGCTGATACCTCGGACAGCTGATAACGGATAACGAATTATGAGTTACAGATAACGAATAACGAATAGCAAATAACGAATAACCAGAAATAAAGGGTCCAGAGGAAGGAATAAGAGAATTCAACCACGTTCCCAACTGGACCCTTTAAACCACATTGACAGGATCACCAAAACGCATAAGCGGATATTCTTTAAGAGATAACATGGGAAGTAGAAGGGATAAAAGCGGGATATTCAGCCTCCATATCCATGCAACATGATATATTTTATTGGTATCATGAAATTTACTAAAAACTACAATAATCCTACAAGGAGCTTTGATGTTCCTTATTAAACCTATTTTTAATGTGTTTATTAAACTATTTTTAATACTCCCTAATAATCAATTAATGCATCTTAAACCAATTAATGGTTATTACAAAGGTCTTTAATGGTCCTTTTTGAAATGGTCCTTATTATGATGCTCCTTATTAAAATGCTCCTATTATAATGCTCCTATTATAATGCTCCTTTTTAACCAAATTTAATAAACCTTTTGCCTATTCCTTTTACTAGTTCTTTAGATTTACCTGTTTCGTTCTTAGTCTGTTTTACCTCTTTAGTTATTTGTATCCCTACTGCTTTTGGCATTTCCCCTTTGGGAATTTATGTATTTCCCATTTAGAACTTCGCTTCGTTGGTTTTGCGCACTCTCCCGCTTTTCTATTTTGCAGCCAGGTGACGTAATTGTGTTCTATGCATATTGATTTCCGTTGCCGAACCTGCAGAATGGCTGTGGAGCGGTTGCATGAATTACGGAGATGTAGAATATGTACAAGGGATGTAAGGAATAGGTGAGGAATAGACGATGTGGGGGATCCAAGTGAGGGATGGTGTAACTTGAAACTTGATAAATGGAAAGTTGATAGAAAAGCTGGTAAGTTAAATAGTTGAAAAGATAAAAAGTTGAAAAGAAAACAATTCTAGAAATCTTGAAAATCTTCAAATCTCAGCTTAGCCCATTACAGGTTTCTCGATTGCAGGTGACAATAATCGACAGATTGCAGTTATAAAAAGCGATATGCATACCTGTACGCCCTTCCACATTCCAGACATCCTCGATCTCGTTACACAATTCGGATCTGCACAAATCTGATGATCTTCACCAGTGGTGTTCAAGTTGCATATGGGGCGACGGAAAAATGTGATGGTGAGAATAATAACGGTTGGAACTGATGATCTGGCTGAAGTAGAGCGGGGTTGACGAGGAGAAGGTGAATGGGAGGTATTGATGAGGGTTGATAATTGAGTAAATAATGTAGGAGTGACAATTGAAGAGGTTAGAATGTGGTAATTGGCGATTCAGTAATAATGATTGAGAGCAGCAAGTATGGGCAATTCACAATACTGGCAGATGGTAACAATTACTGGAAAATTAGATGATATCAATTACTGGCAATTCAGGTGGTAACAATTGACAATTCAGTGATAATGATAGCATTAACATTCGACTATTCAGTGATAATGATAGCTTTAACAATTGACAATTCAGCAAAAATGATAGCATCAACAACAATTCAGCAAAAATGATAGCATTAACAACAATTCAGCCAAAAAGATAGCGCTAACAATTATTGGTGGTTAATTAGCAAATTTATCGCTGGACTCAATGTCCCACCAAATGACTTTTTGATGGTTGGTACATGAAAAACAAATGTTAAGTGAATGGGGATGTCTAAAACACCTCATCAGCCAAACTCACCTATATACATTTCTCCAATTCCTCTTATGTTTCCGATCCATGATCGGTTCACCACAATTTAATTCTACAATTCTTTTTTTGTCCCAACGATACTGTCAGAGGAGTCAATTGGGTTTATCAATTGGATTTTATCATTTTGATTTTATCATTTTGATTTTATCAATTGGACATCACCAATTGTATTTCATCAATTAGACTTAATCAATTAGACTTAATCAATTGAACTTAATCAATTAGACTTAATCAATTAGACTTCATCAATGGATTTCCTCAATCATCATCAATTTAACATCAATTCATCATTTATCATCATTTATCATCATTTATCATCATTTATCATCATTTATCATCATTTATCATCATTTATCATCATTTATCATCATTTATCATCATTTATCATCATTTATCACCATTTATCTTCGATCATCATTAACCATCAACATCAATTGCCAATTATCACCTACTTATCACCTCTTTATTTCCATTTTTCCTTATCCAAATTATCTTTTTTTTACCACCATGTCGCTCGCCACCATTGCGCAACAGGACGGCGCGATGAAGACGGCGCTAGCCGAAAACAACCTCCTCCAGGCCCTCAAGCACTGCCTGAACCTGCTCAACGAGCTCCGCACGTCGCTGTTGGCGCCCAAAGAGTACTACGAGCTCTACGTGGCAGTGTTTGACCTGCTCCAGCGCTTAGCGGAACACCTCAACACCATGGCGCAGAAGAAGCTGAAGCGTGGCAAAAACAACACCTTCTTGCCCGACCTCTACGAAATGGTCCAGTACAGCGGAAACATCGTCCCGCGCTTGTACATGATGATTGTGGTGGGCACCACATACATGGCCATGGCCGACGCCCCCGTCAAAGAAGTCATGAAAGACATGATCGAAATGTGCCGCGGAGTACAGCATCCAATCCGTGGCCTATTCTTACGCTACTACCTCTCGCAGCGCACCAAGGACCTTCTTCCGCTCGGAACCAGCGCGGACTTTGAGGAAACGGTGGACTTCTTGTTGACCAACTTCATCGAGATGAACAAGTTGTGGGTGCGGCTCCAACACCAGGGCCATCTGTCGCAGCGCGAGATGCGCTTCAACGAGCGCAAGGAGTTGAAGATCTTGGTGGGGTCCAACTTGGTGAGGTTGTCGCAGGTGATTGACGATTACAGCGGGGAGGGATACTCCCCAGTGCAGTACTATAAAAACCGCGTTTTTCCCATGGTGACGGAACAAATCATCCAGTGTCGTGACTTGCTCGCGCAGGGCTATTTGATTGACGTGTTGATCCAGATCTTCCCGGACGAGTTCCACTTCGCGACCTTGGACGTGTTGTTGGGCAGCGTCTTTGTCCAGTTGCACCCGCAGTTGGAAAGAAGCGGCTTGGTGGGGAAGTTGGTGGAGCGGTTCATCTTTTACAAGGAGCGGAAGGATGAGGAGGAGAAGGAGAGGAGGGATAAAAAGGAGGACGAGGAAACGGTTGATAAGAAAGAGGAAGAAAAGGAAGAGAAAGAGGAAAAGGAAAAGGAAGAGAAGGAGGAAAAGGAAGAGAAAGAGGAAAAGGAAGAGAATGAGAAAGAGAAAGAAATTGTGAATGAGGAGGATAAAATCGAGGATGATAAAAAGGTGAATGAGCATAATAATGAGGTGAATGAGGAGGATAAAAATGTGAGTGATAAAAAGGTGGATGATGACGACAAAGAATCTTCTAATGATGAACAGAAAAAGACTCTTAATGAAGAGCCCGTGAATGAGGAGAATAAGGCCGAAAATGAAAACACCAACAACTCAACTGAGGTACAAACTGAAAACCACCAAGAATCCCCTGAGACAGTTGCGACATCCATTGAAAAATTGGATCTTGGAGAAAACGAAATCACCTCGCACCACCTCTTCTCTTCATTCTGGAAGTACTTTTCACAATCGCACTCCGACCTCACTGCAGAAGAACAACCACTCATTCTCCAATCGCTCATCGAGCTCACCCTCGCGTACGACGACGACTACCGCAACCTCGATACAATCTTCAAGTTTGCGGCCAGCGAACCCAATGACGGCCACGAAAAGCTCTGGTTGAAGCTTCTCACCGCGCCCATCGAAACATTCCCCTCGACAAAACTGTTGTTCCAGTTGGACCATTTCCATGCACTCTACGTCCGCGCGTCGCAACCACGCGAGGTGGCCGTGGCCATTGTCAACAAGTTGTTGGACCTGAGCGAGACTCTTTCACTGGTGGAGGAAATCGACGGGATCTTCAAGTACCTCTCAGCATTGGTGGGTGAAAAGAGCACGCTCGACACGAGCCAGGACTTGGGTGTTGTGCCCACTGTAAAGACCGAGGACGGTACGTTTTCACAGACCTTCCTCGACACCCAGGAGAAAATTTGCCAGGTTATTCTCCGTGTGAGCACAGGCAACCCTTTCAAAGACATCCAGTTGCTCATGCATGTGCGCAAAAAGTACCTCCATAAAGCCCCACGCAACATCATCCACACGTATCCAACATTAGTGAGTGCGCTTTTGGACAAGCTTCACCTTGTGGGAATATACTTCAAGGTCATCGAGAAGAGGAAGGAATCGGAGTCCGATGAGTTTTCGTCTCTTCTGGTGACGACCACTTTCCGCAACCTCCTGGTGGTCATCGACGAGTTGTACGAGCATCATGCTGAGAACCACGCCGACCGCATCTTGCGCCTTTACTTGGATGCTGCTGGAGTCGCGGACCAATTGAACCAGCAACAGCTCAGCTACGAGTTATTCAACCAGTGTTTTGTGGTGTATGAAGAGTACATGGTCGTGGGATCGAAGGCTGCAAAGATTGCACCTCAAGACTCGGCTGCCGGAGGACTGAGGTCGTACATGGCGGTTCTTGCAATCGCCAACAAGTTCTACACGCTCCGCAACTTTTCGAAGGAGAACTTCGAGCTGCTCATCACAAAGTTGACCTTGTACGGGCTGAAGTTGCTCAAGAAACAGGACCAGTGTAGAGCAGTGTATCTCTGTGCCCATCTCTGGTACTGGTGTGAGTTCTTCCCAGAAGAAAAGGAGAAGGGAGAGAAGGAGAAGGAAGAAGAACAAAAGGGCAATAAAGAAGATGAAGACGACGACTCTGTTATTCGCGATTTCAAACGAGTTTTGGAGTGTCTACAGAAATCGTTACGTGTTGCCGACTCGTGCATGGACCCGTACCTTTCGCTCAAGTTGTTTGTTGAGATTCTCAACAGGTGTCTTATTTTCAACGTTCCTGATGCGGAGGGCAGTTCAGTTATTGACGCGCGGTACATCAATGGGTTGATTGAGTTGATCAAGACCAACGTGGAGAATCTCCGTGAGGAGGGCGACGACGATGACGCGGAGCGTGGCGTGTTCAAGGATGCAAACGGGTACTTTGACCGCACGTTGGGTTATATTCGTGAGGAGCAACAGGAGGAGGATTACTTCGAGGGTGTGGCGGTGTAGGAAAACATAAGAATATGAGGATAATGATGGTAGATTGTAGAGGGTGAGAATGGGTGAGTGTTGGATATGATAATCGGACGATTTTTGATACAGTATTTTTGAAGTTCCATATATTTATGGAGATATTTATGGAGATGAAAGGAGATTTCATGGAGATATTTGTGGAGAATTTATGATCTATGGAGATATTTATGGATTATATTTCACGATATATGGTGATTTCATGATAGCTAGATGAAGGGTGATATTTTTTTGCAGCCGTCCCGAAAAGGAAAAGGCCGTGCTGTTGAGTGGATACCAAAAATATTGACGAGTTTCATGATAAAAATAACAGGTGTGAATAATGAGCAGATGAATAATGATGCGGCAGTTGTAGAATAATGGTGACTCAGCAGTGGTGAGTTGGCAGGTAATAATAGTGCGTCAACGCACGGTAGACGAAGTGGATATTTTCAAGTGGTAAGGCGGGCTAATCAAGTAACACGGCGAGTTGAATGATCAGATTTCGAGAACGGCCATTTTGACAGATTTAACGAATCATCTTATCAAAGCAATCAAATTGATTTTAGGTAACTGAACAGTCGAGCAACGAATCCTTCAAATGAAATATGATTGACATTATGAGCATTGCCAATTTCATTACCGTTTATCAACAGCAAAACGAGTCTAACAAACGAGTCTAATTTTGAAATATTATGGAAGAACAATGAAGGTGGAAACCATCAAAATTAACCTTATCTGCCTTCATTTCCCATCCTCCCACATCCCGTCTTTTCTTCATTCCATCGTTCCCTTCCTCCCACTTTCCGTCTTTTCTTCATTCCTCCCAGCTGTCTTATCTTGCACTTTCCGCAATTTGGATGCAGGACAACGTAAAAGACAATAGTCGCTTGCCTCGGGCTAATCCTTCCAAAGTGACAGGTGTTCAATCAACACCGTGGTTCAACGTTAACTATACATTCTGTAGTGTTTTCATATTTATATTTACAGCCATTTTCATATTTATATGTGTTTCATTTTACAGCCATTTTATATTCATTTTACAGCCATTTTATCTTTTTACAGATTTTATAGTCACTTCTTTTTACAGCCATTTTTTCAATTTTTTTTTATCTATTCCTTCCTTATCATGTTCACGGCACGCGAACAAACGCTTTGGAACCACCTCTGGCACGGCACTCCACGCGCAATTCCACCCACAATCACCGTGCCAGACGAGAAAAGCGCGCTTGATTTAGAGTCCCAGCAGATCACGCGCAGGGCTCGCTACTACGACCGCGTTTTGTTATCTGTGGCCCTTGTTTACACACTCTTCAAATTGGTGTGCTGGTTCACGTGAGGCTTTTTATTTGTGTAGAACAATAAACCCCTGGCTACTACAAATATGGGCCAACCCGCTGATTCATACCGTAGCAAAACGGTCCTCACTCGTATCAGGTCAATGGCTCACCCGAGGATTTTTTTCGCCACCCTATTGGGGTTGTTGGTGTTGTGGGGCTTGGTAAACGGTGATACTCAATTCAGATTAGAAAGGAAGTTGGATACAAAAGCACTGCCTTACAGACTGTCAGATAGACTTTCAGACAATGGCGTTCATTCAAAAGAACTGTTATCAGGACCGTCGGATGCCTCATTGTCTTCTACCTTCCCTAAAAAACTACTCCTCCACAGTCCCCTTTCAGCATTTGCAGCATCTCCAAAACCCCACCAGGTGATTGGAGTTTCGCCTCCCGTGCAAGATTACGGAACCTCAGTCTACTCAACAACCCTTTTCCAGCACACTTTCGGAAACTCTTATGGACTGCCGTATCTAGGAAACTGGACTCCTCCGGCCGGAATTCAGTTCAACCGTGTCGTCGGAACAATATACACCTCGGTATCTGGGCGCCAATACGACCGTCTTGCACACTTCAGTTTGGGAGGTAATGAGATCTGGAGAACATCCACCATTGAACCCGCAGGCACCCAAACCATCTCAATCTTCGCAAAGGACTTGTCGAAATTCGCTGCGGTGTTCCAGAACCCCGAACCGTTTGCCTTCGAGTTGAACAACGTCGTCAATGGCGATATAAACGGAGAATTCGATGTCTCCATAAAATTGGACTTCTATAATGTTGTCGAGAAAGACTCTGACACCTTTGGTAGCAACCGCCCTGCAGATAGCTTATATCCACTCACAAGTACCAGTGCATCGTCTGCAGTGGTTTCTTTATCCCAGAGTGCCTACACCGTCAACTTACCTTCTATCAACGCCAACACTTCACGTCTTGTCCTTTCTGGTATTGCTTCTGGAAATGGAAACGAAGAGTTTTGGTACTCAAACACAGTGGACCAGTGGGGTCAGCAGAGAGGACCTATTCGTATCTTTAACGTGTATGTGAATGGACAGAAGATTGCTGCACAGACCCCCGAACCGGTTCTTTTCACAGGAGGTGTATCCCCTCTACTTTGGGGGGCAATTGTTTGCACGGATGCTTTTGATCTTCCCACCATTGATCTCGACATCACGGCTTTACTCCCCTTGTTGAGTGGAAACAGAACAAATACGATCTCCATTGAAATCAGCAACGGCTTAGGGGAGTACGGAGAGGCAGAAAACACGTCCACGCTCGAAAATTGGTTCGTTAGCGCAAGTATTTTGGCTTGGGAATCAAGTGATATTGCTCACGTCTCCGGGCACGTGTCTTCGCAAGGAGGAAGTGCGTACGGGACACTTTTATACCGGACAGCCAATATCAGTGGCGAGGCTAGTGCGAGTGCCGATGGGTCCACGCGAGAGTTGCAGGTCATTGATTCGCGCCACTACGGGCAGATCACCAGTGAAATCACGTACGTGTTTGCGAACGGTACGCGAGTCCATGCAGTGGCATCTTTGAAGGCGCTGGCACAGGTTGCCAATGCGCAGATCAACACTGCCGAAGCACAGGTAGCTGCCCACTATGGAATTCTGAGGGTCGAGCTGAAGATCCAGGGTGTTGAAGCGACCTTGCTGTCTGTTGACTACACAGCTCGTCACCCGTTGTTGTTAAACTCTAACCAAACTAGTTTGAACAGCAGTCTTTCGCAGCTTGTCATATCGCTTGATCACGTGAAGGGAATCGAGAGTGATATTGACGGGTCTACGATTGATTCTTCGATTGCACAGAGCGGAAACTCGACGTTTTTGCTCAAGCAGTATGTTCTTCCTGGAGCCAACGGTACACTTTCGGAGAACTACCAGTATTCGACTGGGGGAAGTGTTGAAAATCGTGTTTTGGAAGCCGATAACCTTTCTGACCGTGTGAATCTGGTCCGGAGCGAGCGGAATTTCACCACGAGCGCGGTTGTTCCAGACCCGCTATTGGATGGAAGGACGTTTGTGCAGCAGACCAAAGAGAATTTGGGGGATTTGCTGGCGTTTGGAGAGAAGTGGGGGATCGAGGGAGTTTTCGCGGGTATAGCGAGGGATTATTGAAGGGGTAGATAGAATATATGTATAATAAAAGTGATTATAATTGATGCTAGTATGTCTAATGGTTGTTAATGCTAGTATGTCCAATGATTGTTAATGCTTGTCCAATGAAAGTGATTATATTAATGCTGTATGCAAGTATATTAATATGGCAATGCCAACCATCCATTCAATCAAAGTAATTCCAACCAGTCAGTACTTGTATGCCTATTTCAACCTCCTGCTAACCAAATCCAGCCCATTGGATCTG
The DNA here is from genome assembly GCA_030564445.1 of Kodamaea leandrae. NCBI lineage: Eukaryota > Fungi > Ascomycota > Pichiomycetes > Serinales > Debaryomycetaceae > Kodamaea > Kodamaea leandrae. Next base: position 150,516 of record JAJLUV010000014.1, on the reverse strand, counting down.
ATAAAAGTCTACCTCATCTTTTTGCTCAGTTCCCACCAACACAAATGACTTCTTCACACTTGTTGCTAATCTTCCACCCACCAAGATGTCGTTTGCGCTTGCGGAAGCCAACTTGACTATCGCGTACGAGTGGAATTTAAGAGGGTCTCCGGGGTATATCACGAGATCACCTCCGAATTTGAGTCCGGGCAGCACAAAATAGCCTGCTTGACGAAGTTTGCGGAAGATTCTGTAGTGGTTGTGGACATCTGTGTAGCCTGTTTTACGGATGAATGCAGTGAGGTAGTCGTCGATGGAGAGTGTGGAAGATGCATTGACAGTGTTGATTTCACCGGTTTGAGGATGTGTATAGACATCTTGTTTAGAGAAATCTTGGACATCTTGTTTAGGGACATCTTGGACATCTTGTTTAGGGACATCTTGGACATCTTGTTTAGAGACATCCTGTTGTTTAATATCTTTCTCTTGCTCATTGACATCATTTAAGTCATCATGTTCATTCAAGTCCTCATGTTCATTCAAGTCAACTTCATGCTTATCATCTTCCCTATACTTACCATCTCTTATACTATCTCTAGTCACCACAAAGTTGATCTCCTTCGAATTGCCCACTTTCACTCTGTTTGTGGATCTGCCCCTCATGGTCTGGCGGTATTTGAGATAGTCCACGAGCTGCGCACCTTGTTCAACCAAGTACATCACTTCGAACACTGACAACTTCAAGGGCACCAGCAAAAACACGTTCTGTTGCGGATACTGGGGTAAGGTTCCGATTAGTGTGCCCAATATCCCATGTTCACGGATGCTGCGGGCGTCGTCGACGTCAAAAACGAGCACTTCGGGGTCGTCATTGACGTTGACCACAGGAAGAAGCATGTCACGTGGAGAAGTAAACTGTAAAGAAGAAGAAAATGATAAACAGTAGAAAATGATAAACAGTAGAAAATGATAAACTGTAAAGATGACAAGAAAAACGAAGAAACGTGAAAACTGCAAGAAATAATGAAAGCTGTAAAGCTGCAAAATGAAGAAGGTGAAAAAACAGTGGGTAATACGGTAGAAAAAGATTACTAATGAATGTAAACAAACCTCCTCTATATCTAACCTAGAACAGCCATACCATCAATTATTATCATCAACGATGGATCTTAAAGGTCTAAAGTCGGTCGATGATTTACGAATGATCAGATGACTCTTGCAGCATCTGCAATCCAAGCTTTTAAATTACGAGCTTATTAATAAAGTAAAAGTATAAAAGGTGGCCAAACGCCGGAAATAATATAATTAATGGGAGTGCCGGAATAGACGATATATGGGAATGTCCGAATAGAAGATATAATGGGATATCGGATAGAAGGTGTAAAGGGATATAACGGAGATGAAGACGTGGCTGAAGAGATCCTAGATAAACTGGAGAAAGTTTAATAGGACTAGATGACTGATTTTTTGCAACAAAAATTACCCAACTACAGCCAGCCAATTTGATCATTCATCCAGTCATAATTTACTCAGTCCTTACACACTTCTCATTATTCATATATTACCAGACTATAGTCTGTGCTACGAGCATCTATCATTAATAGCTAAAGACTCCGTCTGAAAGGTACTGTGAATTCCCTAACACCGTCTTCGATTATGCGTTTTTGAAGAAGTTATCCAAATCGTGAATAACCATACCAGCAATGGCAGCAGAGATGGTTGTGGCAATACCACCCGAGACCAAAGCACTCATGATGGTCAAGGAAATATCCTTTGCTCTCAAGTTCTTGGTCAAAGTGTTGAGCACACCAATGGTGATACCAAGAGAACCAAAGTTACAGAAACCACACAAAGCATAGGTTGCAATCAAAGTACCTCTCTTGGACATCTCCTTGTATGGCTCTTCGTTGATCAACATACTGTATGCCACAAACTCGTTCTGGATGAACTTGTACGCAATAAGGGTGGAAACCTTGTAAATCTCGTCCCTTGGAGTTCCCAACAAGAACGCGACAGGGTACAAGATGTATGACATGATCAACTCCAACGAGAAGTGGTGGATGTTCCAGAAGTTACCGAACCACGTGAGGATACCGTTGATCAAGGCAACCAAACCAATGATACACAAACATTGGGTCAACATAGTGAGAGCAATGCTTATACCAAGAGAGGCACCGTTGGAAAATGCGTGCAAAACATTCTGAGGCTTGTCCTCCTCATTCTCAATGGACTCTGGGACAATGGCCCTTCCGAGGGAAAGAGGAGTCTCTGTCTCTGGGTATCTCAATTTCGAAACAGCGAGCGAGGCTGGGATAGACATGACACACGAGGAAACAAGGGCCTGTGGGTTCAATCCCAATCCAATGTATCCAACCAAAACAGCACCAGAAATGGTGGAGAAACCAGAGCACATGACCTGGTGCAACTCGGCCTTGGTCAAGTGTGGAACAAAGTCCTTAATCAAAACGGCAGACTCACCAATACCAATGAAAGGAGACGCAGCAGCAGTCACAGACTCAGCACCACTAACGTTCAAAGACCAGTAGAAGAAGAAGGCAAACTTACCAATAGCCCATTGGATGACACCCAAGTAGTACCAGATGTGGACGAATGCAACGAAGAAGATGACGGCAGGAAGCACCGAGAAGAAGAACATTGGGGTGTTGGAAACGTCCTTACTGGTCAAGAACGCCACACCGGACTTGGCGAAACCAAGCAACTCTCTGGCCAAAGTGGAGATAAAGTTGAAGATATCGTAACCAGTCTTTGTTCTCAACACGAAAAGGGCAATGATGTACTGCATCAACATACCACCAATGACGGTTCTCCAGTTGATTCTAGTAGGGTTTCTGGATGTGATGTAAAGAGCGAAAACGGCCACCAAGACTCCAAAGAAGGAGATGGCTCTGTCTTTTCTCTGTGAGTTAGGAGTCTCAGTTGGGACAAAAGTACCCAAAAGCATCACGGCAATGGTGATACCACCACCTGCGGCCAAACGCATCCATTCCTGGGGCAAGATCTTGGAGTAGATGATGTCAACAGACTTGTTCCAGACCATCTTGACGTATCTCAAGAGGAAAGGCAAGATTCTGCAGTTCCAGGTGATGAGACGAACCATGAGCATCAACCAGAAAATGGTAGGAATCAACCACTGGTGACGGTGCTTCTTCTGAATCACAATGGACATCCACCAAGCAGTGAAGAAACATCCAATGATGATGTGGAGCGCGAGCTTGTACCAAGGACAGCGGCTCTTCAACTTGTTTTTGATGCCCGAATAAGAAAAGTCCATCCTGCGCGAACCATCGCTGGACATTTCAGTGTTGGAAACCACCTTCTCGATAGTGGCGGAGTTGGAGACCGCCTTCTCGAGGGTAACAGGTTTTGATTCGGTAGGGGCGATTTTGTCTGCGTCCATGACTGGAGAAGAAATTTTAGGACCTCGAAGGACTTTTATATATACCAGTTTCTTTTTTTTTATGATGGCCGCACAAACCCCCGAGATAGGAAAATCAGAGCGGAGATGAGAAAATAAGAAATTTACCAAGTGGGATGATGGAGATGATCGAAGAAAATATACCGATGGTGGTGAAGAAAATACGTGAAAATAGAGGGGACGGGAACCAGTTGGGGTGGGAGGTGCCATTCAATAGCAGGGCATTGGCCCTATCTTTGAAATGCGCATTTTTCTGATAACAGTTAAAGTTTTTTCTTGACATCTCATCTCAGAATCTAGTCCTACATTTTCTCCATCTCACCTTCTCACCGCGCCCTCACAATTTCTCACTTCCTCGACTTCTCTTCCCAACATCGTCATTAGCACACCGTGCATTTACACTCCCGCGCCCATTCGCCGTTTGCAAGGTCCCTGTGTCGCTAGCAGTTGCGGTCCCGAGATGGTTTCGGGAAAAAAAGAAACGTTTATTTTTCCGCCTGTGAACTTGACACAATGCCACCATACGGCATAAGGTACAAGAAAAAAAAGGACAGTAAGATCGATGGGTGGTGCTAGTCAATTGTCATGGAAGTCTATTGTATGGTGGTCTATTGTTATGATGGTATACTGTCGATGGGATTACGTTTCCAACTTTCCAATTTTAAGCACCTTCAAAGACCATGTTGACATCATTTTCTGCTTTACTACGCTGTCCCTCCATTCCACGGCACTACCCCACACTTTAGCATACTAAAATGTGGAGCAACCGGTGTTCCGATTTGCAAAGAACCATACCGGTCCTCCTGAGATTTACTACCCCAGATTGTTTTACCCCGGATTCTACCCCAGAGTTACAGGATATACGAAGGTGGAAGAATTTAGGGTTATCGTGAAGGCTTTACGAGGGCTTAAATTTCAAGGCACCAGGAAGGCCAGAGAATATCAGGGTAACTAAAACAAGGGGAAGTTTCAGGGTAACTATAACAAGTTGAAGTTAGGGTTGAAAGAAATTGAGGGCTGAGAGAAATAGTGAGGGTAGAGATTTAGGTGTCATGATTATGAGAGGGTTTAAACGGGAAGATTAACTTTCGTGGTATCTTCTTTTCATCCCCTCTTTTCATATCTGACCATTCTTCTATACTTTCTTCATCTCTTCTATACCATCTCGCTTCTACCCCACACTTTACGAGCGTACGATATTTTCGTATTGTTATTTTACCACTCTGCTTTTGTACAAGTGAAAATTTTATTGTTGAAATTGAGGAACCTATTGACTTGATTTTTTTTTGTGAAAGTTGTCTTGGAAAATCGTTCATTTCTCAAAATTTGCAACTTTACGAAAATCGTTGACCGATATCCAAAATCTTCAGGTCTTCAATATTCTTGATAATTTTCCGTTTTTCAAGATTCTACTTCAATTCCATCAATTTTCCATTTTTCAACTCCATTCCTTTTCCATTCTTCAACATTACTTTTCCATTATTCCACAATCTTTTCTCCATTACTTCTACTACTTCAATACCAGTACATTTCTTTACCATTACATCCTGTCTATTCTAACTCCCTCTATACTATACTCTCTTTTACTCCTCCTCCTCCTCACCATACTTACTTCTCGCCTCATGCAAATACCTCTCATCGAGGTTGTTTCCCAAGCCCATCAACGTCTTCAGAATCGCCTCCGTCGTGCCAATCACAGGCCGCAATAAAAGCAACGGCAGGTTCTGCAACACAATCTTGAGTGTGTCCTGAAACGACTCGGCGTCCTCCAACTCCTCCAACAAATGCAAAACATGCTTCTTGGTCACCTTCACATTCCGCCCGAGCGCAGCATACGCATGCTGTAGCCCCTGCTCGATATTCTCCGGTTGGTTCAGGTAATTACTCACCGGCTTCCGGAGCTCCTCATCTCCAGAGTGGTCCAGCTCCGGCTCATCGATGTCAACATGTGAGTACTGTCTGGATTTACTGTATTGGCTCTTTTCGTACCGTGTCAGCGAGTAAAGTAGCTGCGAACTCTCGAGCACTCCACCGGTTTTCTTGGGCCGTCTTTTCTTCGGCTTCACCGGTTTATCAAACCGACTCTCTCCCTGCTCCAAAAGCCCTTGAGTTCCGGTACTGAGCTTCACTCCCAAACGCACCAATTCCGTACCCGCAGACCGGAGGAACTTCATGCCCTGTTTCTGCACGGACTTGAGCTTGTCGTCGCTGTTCATCGGAACCACCACAAGGTCACGCAAGTCCCCGCCAATGTTGTAGATCAGCTTGAAAAGACCAAAGCCAATGAGGATCTTGACGATTTTCGAGTTCTTGTTCCGCACAAACGAATCGCCCCAGATCTGCCCGAGCCGAGGCCCAAGCTGCTCAGCCCGCAACCCAAAGAGCGAGATGCTGTCCAAACGGACCTCGGAACCCTCCAAGCTGAAGAAATTGAACAACTCCGCGTACTGCCCACCGCGGATTCCGACGTAGTCCACGTTTTTAGGCTTGTAGTCAATGCGGAGCCGGATCTCATCCATCTCAACCTTTTCAAAGTAAACCTCCTCATCGTCGCGATCGACATTGAACCGCTGGTCGCGAAAGCATGTGAACCGCTGGAGAAACATCAACGTGTCTTGATCGAGGTACAATCGGAGCGGCATCACAGAGAGCTTGAGAATGGCCTCGCCCGTGACTAGTTCAGGACTCGTTTGAACGTTGGTGAATCGAAGCTTGACCATTTGAGTGCCAATCTCACGCTTCTCTCCATCGTATCCAAGAAGTTTGTGCCACAGTGAGGTGGGAACATTATCTATGACATTCACTGTTTCAACACTCACCTCAATGTTGTTGAGAATGGAGAAGTAGTCGGTGTCTTTCTTGTCATTTTGGTGGACCTCATCGTATAGCTCCACATTCACCTCGACGTTTTTCAACTCCAATACACATTTGTGCACGCTCGACCGGCGCAACTTGAGCCTGTCCACGTTTTTGACGTCCACATTGACCAAGCTCTCTGCCTTCATCTGACTGTTGATGGCATCCGCAATGTCATCGTCGTACGACGACGGTGCGCCCAAGAATATCGATTGGTAGAGGTTTTCCTCCACAGAGTCCGACTCGTTCTCATCATCAATGTCCAAAAACTCCACAGAATCCGTGAGATCGTTGAAAACCAACGGGTCTTTGAGCGCGCGAGGCTCAACTACACTCTTCTGCATCGCAACCTTTCGAGCCGCACGCTTTTTGCGCTTCGACTTGAGCTTCTTCTCCATTTTCTCCACCGCGTCGCGAATAGCGTCACGGGTGTCGCTCCAGTCGTACCCGTCAAAGAGAAGGACCTTGGTTCTGCTCAAGTTGACGTTGAGCTTGAGCTGCAGCGGTTTCTGGGGGGTTTCGCGAATACGATTGAAGTGGTCTTCGTCGAAATGGGGAGTGAATCCAGAGTTCTTAGACAGCCGAGAGGTGTCTGATAGCCCAGACCCAGGATTAATGACTTCACTGATGAAATCTTCGGGAGAGAAATCAGGAAGAACCTCATCGGGTAGATGTTCAATTCCATAGTCGGAGGGAGAAGCAAGGATTTCTTCATAATCGAAAGAGTCGTGGTGGTCAGGGAAGATGTCTTTGTTGGTACTTGCATTAGAGGCTGATTTTTTCATACCTTCATTAGAGGCTGCGTTTTTCGTATTAGAGCCTGCATTTTTCATACTAGAGACTGCATTTTTCATACCTTCATTGGAGCCTGCATTTTTCGTATTAGAGACTGCATTTTTCGTACCTTCATTATTCTCAACCATACCTTTAATCTTTTCTTCAGTCCCCTTTGCTTCTTCCATTCCCTCCCTTCCTAATCCCCATGCAAACTCATCGTCATCCACTCCGTCCAACAAATTCACATCCTGTCCAAGCTCCACCTTCATCTTGTCCTTGTCTGGAATCACCACCTCCGGCTTCAAATCGTTGAGCACCAGAAGCAAGCAATTCGCAGAGTCCGCACAAACCTCGATCTTCTGCTCGTCCGAGTTCACCTTCACGTCCACCGTCTCAGGGTACAACGTCACGCCAACGTGCAACAAGTTCACCGAGGCAACACGCATAAATCCACGCTGCTCATAGTACTTGGTAGGGTTCACGTACCCCGGAATCACATTAACCCGTGTCTTTCCTTCGTTGGCCACGTCGTCTATCAAAAACCCGTGGATGCCCTTGAGGGTGGATTTCGCGTACATTTGCCGTGCAAACGTCACATCAACCTGACACCGCTCAACAGCAACGAGAACCTTGGACGGGAGTGTGAGCGGAGTCACTCCAACCACACAATCGAGGAGAACAAACCGGATGGACGAGTCCGAACTGCCATCAGGTTTGGATCTTGAACCAGCTTTGACTGGGGTAGAAGATTTGACGGGGCTTCTAGAGCCAGACCGGGAAGTGGATTTGACTGGACTTTTGGATTTGACTGGACTTTTGGATCCAGATTTCACTGGACTGTTGGATCCAGAAGCCTTTTCCTTACCAACTTCCTCTCCCTTTTCCACCAGACTTCTTTCCAACCACTCAGCAAAAACCTCCAATATGAAATTCCGCGCAGTCACTTCAATCTTGCCATTCTCTTCCTTCAACCATATCATCGGCTCTGAAAGACTGCTCTCGGTATGGCCTTGGTATTCACGGAGGATCGAGAGGGAAGATGAATGTTCATTTTTCTGTTTACCTTCATCTTTCTGTTTACCTTCATCTTTCTGTTCACCTTCATCTTCCTGTTCACCTTCATTTTCCTGTTTTCCCTCTCTTTCCCCGTCCCTCTTGACATCAAGGTAAAAAACAGAACCCACCATTTCTCCCTGGATCTGCTTCAAACAAACCCCACTCGCACCCAACTCAAAGCGCCCCAAGTCCGTGAAAACCTCACCCACAACCCGCCGCACATGCACACGCAGCGTGCACATGCCGCTCGCCGCAACTGCTCGCCGCCGCCGCGCAAACACAGACTTGTCCATTTGCAGAACAACTGCCCGTTTGGGAATAACTTTTTGCAACTGTCTTGTATGCAGGACGAGACTTGCTATAGCTGCAAATATTTTTTGTAGGGATGCGTGGGAAGCTGAAGCAGTGCACGAGTCGACGGTGAGACTGACGGGCGAGGCTAGGTTTGCCTCGCGGGGTCCACGAGGCGTGACGAGGAAGGACCTGAATTCTGTGGTTTTTGTGAGGAGAACGATGGAGGATAACACGAGGAGGGAATCAGGAGGGTTTTGATGAAGGTTTTCGTCAGAATGATCTCGTTCTTTTTGATCAGTTTCTTGATCTTTAAGAACTCTTTCTTTTTGGTCAAGAACTTTTTCTTTTTGATCAGTTTCTTCTTGATTAACTCTTTCTTCTTGATTAACTCTTTCTTTTTGATCAGTTTCTTGTTCTTCTCTCTCTTTCTTTTCTCCTTTTCTCACCCTTATCTCGTCCACCCTCATCACCTCCTCCTTCAGGTTGTACGACGGCGGCAGGATCTCCACGACCAACCGCTCGTCCATGTCCACACCCACCACTATGGTGCTCGCCTGGAACACCACCGCCAGGCTGCTCTTCTTCTTTTCCGACGCCAGACTCAAGCCGTTGATGCTGGTCATCACAAGATCGATTCCCGCCGAGAGATCCACGATGCTCGCGAGCGACGCTGCGTCCAAGTTAACCCTCGCCTCCTTGGAACAGAGGATGGTGAGTTCCACGCCGTCGTCTTTGTGGAACGCCTCGAACCGTATATCTGCCTTTGCCGCGCCTGCGCTTTCAAAAGCAAACACCAGTTTTTGGCCGTGCGAAACCCCAAGCGTCTCGGCGCCGCCGTACACGCTGTCCTCCTTGTTCTTGACGTTGACGTTGCGGAGAAAGAGTAGGAGGGACTCGGTGTCGAAACCCCCGTCTATTAATGCTGAGCTCGCACTCACTTCCACACTGTCCACATGGAGTCTCTGGAAGACTGGCTCTTTCTGCTCCTTTTCCTGCTCCACCTCGTCGTCGCCGCTGTACTGGGGAAAGCGGGAGTTTTGGCGACTCGAGCGCTTTTTCTGGTAGTTTTTGATCTTCAAACTGCGCGTGATGCCGTCGACCACCGCCGTCACCGTCGGCAAGAGCGGCGAGCACGCCACCTTGACGTTGCCCACGTCCACCTTCATGTTGGACACACTCAGAAGGCCCTTGAACTCGACGCCAATGAGGTCCACATGGAGAATCGTGGGCGGTGTGCGTGGCGGAGGGGCATAGAGCGACTTTGACGTGGCGCTCATGTAGATCAGACTAGCTTCTTCGTGGGTAAAGACCATGGAGTCGATAAGAGAGGACGAAGAATGGTCATAATCATTGTCATCATCATCATCATCATCATCATCATCATCATCATCATCATCATCATCATCATCATCGTCTTCTTCTTCTTCTTCCTTTTCTTGTTTTTCGCCCTCTCCCACATCAGGCTTCAACGTCTTGACCACCACATCACCGATCTCGATTCTGCGCACTCCGTTGACGGTTTGCATGCTGACACTCGCCACCTCCACGACGAGGTCCGCGGTCTCCGCCACGATCTTGATGCTGAGGCGGTGGACGGTGACGTGCAAGCGCAGGAGCGCAATCTCCACCGCGCGCGCCATGACTCCGCTGAGGGCCGAGGGTTTTTTCTTCTCCTCGAACGAGCTTGCGGAGGATTCGAGGGAGGTTGGGTTGGACGGGTTGGAGATGTCTGGAAGGGTGGAGATGTCTGGAGTGGTGGAATTGGTATCCTTAAAAGTAATATTAATCTCATTATTGATCTTGATATTATCATTCTTGATGTTATCATTCTCATTCTTATCATTCTTCTCATTCTTCTCATTCTTCTCATTCTTATCATTCTTATCATTCTTATCATTCTTATCATTCCTCTTCTCTTCTCTCATGCCCTCCATCACACTCCTGTAGATGTCGCTCAAGGTATCGGAATCCTCCATTGAGTCGTCAATCATGGTGTTTGCGAGGTTGGCGGTGCTTTGTGCCAACGAAAACGCCACTGATTGCGAGACGTCCTCCTCCACGTCGGGCGCCACGACCACCTCCACGTCGTAGGCGTCCACGCTGACGCCGCCGGGGGACGGCACGCCTGCTGTGAGCTCAAAGAGACCCACCTGGCCGTAGCGGAGGTTGCACCCTGGCAACTTGCCCACCTTTTCGGGGTCGAGGCTCACGTCGCGCAACACGATGGTGTTGAGCAGCACTTCCTCGAGGTTGGGGAGGTCGATCTCCGAGAAGAGCGAGAGCTGCTGGAGCACATAGAGGAGTAGTCGCTTCTGTATGTTTTGTGGGATCCAGGGGGGCATAGACAAAATAAAGAATAAAAGATATGAAATGGAAGTAGAGAAAAGAGTAGAGAAAAGAGTATAGAAAAGAGTGATAGAGAAATGATAGAGAAAAGAGTGGTAGGGAATAGAATGAATGGATGATGAGGAATATGGATGATGAGGAATTAGGATGATGAGGAATTAGGATGAAGAGGAATTGGAATGATGAGGAGATATGGCAAGAAGGTTGCTGATGTTGATCTGACAGATTTGGTAGATAAGGTAACCTTTGGTGATTAGAAAATGATTTGGTGAATCAATTTGGTAGATGTGATTTGGTAGAAAGTAAAACTTGATTTGATAGATTTGCTAAAATTGGTTGATATGATTGGATTAGGATTGAGGTGGGTTTGGTTGATATAAGGAGTGGCTGATAGTTGCGAGCTGATTTTGTGATTGTGGATAAAAATGGGAGTGTATAGAAGGGACAAGGACAAAGGAGTGGACAAGGACAAAGGAGTTGGCGAAGGAGTAGACGAAGGAGTTGACGAAGGAGTTGACAAAGGAGTTGACAAGGAGTGGACAAGGAGTGGACAAGGAGTGGACAAGGAGTGGACTAATGAGTGTGTTTTTGTAGTGTGAAGTATAGGTATTTAATGGTAGAATGCAATAGTTGTAATGTAGTGATAGGAAAAATTGATAATGAGAATTGAAGTAAAGTTTTTGTAGCAATCGAAATCATTCATAGTTGGTAAAATAACACTATAGAAATAGTGTAAACGTGTCGCTGATTCTAACTGCAATACATGCTAAGTCTTAGTTCAACATTATCAATTATTCAGCCAAAAAAATTCTGTATTACTGCAAATTGACGCCAATTTACTATTCTTATTACTGCAAAATTACACTAATTCTATAATTACTTCAAAATAGCACTAATTTTATAATTACTGCAAAATAGCACTAATTCTATGATTACTGAAAAATAGCACTTATTCTATAATTACTGCAAAATAGTACTAATTCTATTACTGCAAAATAGCACTAATTCTATAATTACTGCAAAATAGCACTAATTCTATGATTACTTCAAAATAACACCAACTCTATGATTACTTCAAAATAACACCAACTCTATAATTACTGCAAAAAAAACCCAACTCTATTACTGCAAAACACCAACTCTATTACTGCTCAACACCAACTTACACTATTCTCTAGTTACTGCAAATCCTGCTATTAGTATCCTCACCTCTTCTACTTTTCATCGTTCATCTTCCACTCGACTTCGTCGAGTGCTTTCTCTTTATTGTTCGTTTATCTTTTCCCACTCACTCGACTACGTCGAGTTCATTCTCTTTATTGTTGGTCCACTCACTCGCCTTCGTCGAGTGCTTTCTCTTTATTGTTCGTCCACTCACTCGACTACGTCGAGTTCGCTGTCCCCATCGGCCTAACAACCCAATCTCGCACCTCCTCGAAAAAATACCCACCCTCTTTCTCCGTCCCAAGAATATCGTCCAACGACGGCGCCACATGCCGGCGCATCGCCACAGCCTGCTCCACCTTCGCCAACATCTCCCGAGCACGCTCGTCCTTCATCTCGCGACACACTCCCAAAAACGCCTCCGGTGCGTGCCCCCTCCGATACGCCTCGCAAAACCGCTCCCAAATGATGTCGTAAAGATCGTTGATACTGTCGATAGAAGTGCCCCCGCGTTCCTTCAGCACCGTGCACCCGTCGACATAGAGACGGGAAAAAGAGTAAGGATTATTCGTTTTTTCATGGCCCATAAATACCTTTCCTTTTTCTTCTATTTCTCTCTCTTTACCTTTTCCCTCTATTCCTTTTACCTCTTTACCTTTTCCCTCTATTCCTTTTCCCTCGTTTTCTCTTCTCTTCCCCTCAATCTCCCTCATCTCCCCCACCATCCACTCCCCCAACTGGACCACCTCGTGCTCATCCTCCAACACCATCCCCACTCCCCCAAAAAATCCCCCCCGCTCTCCAAATCCGTTGATCTGCTCAAGAATGCGCAATAGCAACAGCACGCGGAACTCGAAGCCCAACTCCTCCAACAACGGCTCGTACAACCTGATCCACAACGCGTTGAACGGCACCGCGCCCGTTTTGCGGAGCTTGCCGTGGTTGTACACGAGAAAATCGCGGTGGATGAGCACCCCCGCCAAAAGGTCGGCCAGCGACGCCTGTTCGCGGCCAATGTGCCACTTTTCCCGCGACTCCAAAAACTTGCGGATGGGCGTGATCTGCTTACTGCACCGCGACTGCATGTCCTGCTTGCGGGCCTTTTTGTACGCGCGCACGAGTGCCGACACGCTTTCTATGCGCAGTTTTATGCTGTCGATATGTTCCGCCGATACCACCATTTTTTCGGCCTGGTACGGCTGGTAGTAGATTTCCTCAGTGTCCACCTGCACCCAGTAGCGGTCGTGGAGCCAGCCCAATGCCTTCTCGGCGGTGATGCGGCACATGTCGATGCTCGGAAGCGTGTCGTGGGTGGCTGAGTTGCGGAATTCAACAAAGAGAAATGGGAGTCCGATGCGATGAGCTAGCGCTGAGTTGGGGATGACTCCGTGTCCCAGCTGTAGCGGGTCGAGGAGACCGTTGACAAATCGCACTAGTGCGGAGCAGTACGCCATTTGGATGATGAATGTGTCTGTTTGGGGGTTGTCGTTGAGAATGGCGGATGTGAGGAGCAGTGTGGCTTCGACTCCGTGGGGGAGTTTACCGCGGGAGAGTAGGGCGGACGTGCGCTGGGTCGCGCGGAGGCGCATGTCGGATGTGGAGAAGTCATAGAACCAGTGTTTGAGGGTGCGGAGCTCGTTGGCGTCGGCGTAGGCGCGGATGTGGGGGTTTTTGTATGGGATCATCAAATCGAACATGTGAGCGTAGCGAACAGATTCGATTTGTTAATTAATTTGTGAGCGTACAAATTCATATAAATTTGATTTTTGAGCGTAGCGAACAAATTCATATAGAATTGGAAATTAGCGACAAGTTTTTGATAATTGAAGACTTGAGCGCAGCGAATTGATAATTTGTGAGCGTAGCTAACAAATTCATATAGAACTGGAAATTAGCAACAAGTTCATTGATAATTGGGAATTACCGACAAATTCTTTCAAAATTGAAGATGCTCACAAAATTGTGGTGTTTATGAGTATTTGTGAGAAATTGTGAGAATTTGTTCGCTACACTCACAAATTTATTTATGAGCATTTGTACGCTACACTCACAAATTTATTTATGAGAATTTGTTCGCTACACTCACAATTTATTTATGAGAATTTACTCCCCCCTACCCTCACAAATTTGATATTATTTGCTCCCTACACTCACAAATTCTAACTTACAAATTCCATTACAACTGAGCACATGAATTAACCACTACTTATTCATATAAATATCATTATTTATATTTAAGTTTATATTGAGAATTTGCTCGCTTCGCTCACAAATTCTCACAAATTAGATGAACTCCCTACCAGAAGAAATCATATCCCAAATCTTCTCGTACCTCCCCCCACCATTCCCAACCATCCTCCTAAATTCCGACTTCGCCCACCATTCCCTCAACAACTTCTTCTCCAACGTCAGAGTTTCCACCCTTATATCAACATGGCCAAACATCCCCTCACTCACCAATCCCGCGTTCGATAACGTCTACACCTTTCGCCGCTTCCTCGCCAAACATCCCCAGTACCGCCCCAGGTCAATTGACTTCAAGACCCCACAAGACATGCTCATCATCGAAAGGGACTTTCCACAAGTCCTAGCGGCTGCCCACGTTGGAATTGATTCTAGAGCATCAGGCAGGATCTTTTCAAATTGGTCAAGATTTGGAAATGACACACTTCACTCCAGAATATTTGAAACACCCGTATCTGGAATCAGGTTGCACAAAATTCCCACCGCACCCCTTCCCAAATCGTTGAAAACGCTCATCTTACATTTCACAGTCACCGAATTGACCTTCATTGAACTGCTTCTGTTGCAGGAAATCGAGGCACAGAGCATGCATCACAACCTTCTACAACATATTCCTCCTCTGGTGCAAAAATTATGGGTTGACAATCTCATACTCGAAGGAAACCTCAACTTTAACCACCCAAATTTGACGAAATTGACTCTTAATGGAAAAGGAACTCCGAGCTCACACTTTGATTTCCATAATCTACCAGCATTGCATTCGTTAACATTAAAGAAGTTTGCAATTCGTTCCACTGAAGACCTAAATTTTCCCCCCTCCCTAAAAAACTTGACCCTTCACTGTCTTCCCATGGAACTGGTTGACCTACAAAACACTACACTAGCGAACTTAATCATAGAAGCTTGCAGTGTTAGTGAGCTATGCCTCCCGCTGTCGTTGGTGTCGTTGGTGGTTACGCAAACTCACGGGAGTGTAGTGTTTGGTGATAATATAAGACTTCCTGCAGGATTAAAGAGTTTAATGTTGGCTGGGGACGCTATCAAAATTCGCGCTAGTTTGCAACTTCCCATGTTGAAAACGCTCGATTTGGGCTACTGTTCGTTCGTGAGGCTCCCTGAGCTCCCTGAATCTTTAGAGGTGATCACAGCAAAACGCAGTGTCTTCGATAGCGGTGAAGAAATCGTCTGGCCATCCAGGTTGAGAGTCCTTGAAACCAACTTTGATGTTGACGAGAAGTCGATTTTGAAGCTACAAAACCTCGAGGAGTTGACTTTGGGAACAAGCAAGGACAAAGTGATTCGTACTGTGAATGGCGAGAAAACTGGTGGTTTTTGTTTTCTAACTACTGACGGTTTTTGTACCATCTCTCTACGGTCCTTAAAAAAGTTGAATTTTTTGGCTTCATACTACTTTACCTTCCATAAAGGCGTTCTAGATTCCGTGATGTACATGGGCACAATCTCAGCAGGTCTCACGATCCCAAAATCAGCAAGAGGTGTGAGTGTGGGCTCGGTAATATCAGTCCTTCCCCGTAACGTTGAACAAGTCGATGTTAAAATCGACCAAGATACAAATTGGCCGAAAAGTATCCGCGAAATGGTACTCGAAGCAAAAGCACAAATACCATCCTTCAACCCAGACCTTCCAAGATTATACAGTCTCCACTTAAGTGGTGACTTCTCCAACATCCTGCTCGGAAAGTGCACCAATCTATCCACATTGCGTCTCAATAGGTGCAAAATTCCCGTTTTGGATACCCGTGTGTTACCTGCAGGATTGCGAGGATTAGAGGTTAGACAAGTGGGGATGAAGAAGATACGGGGAGGGTTTGAGAGGATGGCGAGGATGGAGGGGTTGAGTTTGGACATGAACGGTCTTGGTGAGTATTTGCGGAAGAACAAGCTCGTTTTGCCGCGGTCCACGGTTTTTCTCAGCATTTGCAGCAACGAATTGACGAAGCTCGCTGGGATTGAAAGCAGTGCCGAGATGGTCAATGTGTGTGGGAACGTAGTGGACTGGCGGAGTTTGCGGAAGTTGTGCGACGATGTTGAAAGGAGAGGAGGGGCTGTTTATCTGGAAGTGAGGGATAGTCGGTTGGAGGAGTACGAGAGGAGGTTTATTTTGAGGGAGTATTGAGAGGAAGGAGAGGAAAAGGATGAAGGAAATGAATAAAATGACTAATGAAATGATGAATGAAGATAGAAGGATGAAAGAAATTGATAGAAGGATGAAAGAAATGAATAAAATGATGAAAGAAAAGGAGAACGACTAATGATTAAGGATAAAATGACCGACATTTAATTTATATGATTATGATGTAACAAAAAACTAATGAAAATGACTAAACGAAGACTATAAATGTTTTATTTACGGCTTATACTGGATGAAAATAAATTTTATTTGGCTAACTACATTTCCGCCTTTTTTTGCACCCAAAAAATCTTTATGTAATCCTCATCTATTGTCCATTGCTATTATACATTTTGTCGTCATTCAATGAGTTAAAGGATATAAGAAGGAGGTGTCAAAAACCATCTATGAATCCTATTCGCCTTCGTTACTCCTTCGTTCTTTTCTCACTCGACGGAGTCGAGTCGATTTTTATCGAGTTCAAGTTTTCTCAAGTTCAAGTGTGCTCAAGTTGAAGTTTTCTCGAGTTCAAGTTTTCACTATTCTTTCAAGTCTCCTTTCAGTCGACTCCGTCGAGTTCAAGTTTCTTCTCCGTCAAGTTACGCAGCCCCATACCCATCAATCAGACTCAACAACTGACTCTGCTCAAACGACAACACCCTCTTCGGCGCAACAAACTCCTCCTCATCCCCAAAAGCAGCGTCCCAGCTGAGTGTCACTACACCAACCAAGACCGCCACCAACCCCCCCACAATCCACGCAAACTGCACATACGTCATCTTGTGCTCCGCAAGAAGCGAGTTGAACACCAAGTCGTTCACCAAGTTGAACACGTTGTACACGAGGAAACAGAGCGGGTAGAGAATCGACGTCAGCATCTGCTGGAGACCAAGGTTGAACGCCGTGAGCTGGAGCCCGATAATCACCAACATGCCCACCAATAGTATATACGCAGTGGTGTGCCGGAAAATCCCCAGAACACCCCCCGCAATGATCGTCGCAACCACGACGTCCACCAACGACTTCGCAAAGAGGAACGTGTGCGCGGTGAGCGTGCCGCTGATCATCCCAAAGAAAAACCCTCG
Source organism: Kodamaea leandrae (assembly GCA_030564445.1). NCBI lineage: Eukaryota > Fungi > Ascomycota > Pichiomycetes > Serinales > Debaryomycetaceae > Kodamaea > Kodamaea leandrae. The sequence continues at coordinate 133,148 of JAJLUV010000014.1, read as the reverse complement.
CACCATCTTGTTGCCTACTCGCACAGCCCAAACCCGGAGTCCTGCACAGAACACGAGCGTGACCGCGAACCACGTGACGAAGACTGGAGCAGTGAAGCGGTTCCATACGTCTGCGAAGCGCTGGTCCAAGTCGCCCAGGGGCGGGTCTTCCTGGTTTGCGCCGTTGTAGGCTATGACGAAGGCGCCCACGGCTATGGAGACTGTTCCGTAGACCAACTTCGGGGTGAACTTCTCTTTGAGAAGGAGACACGATAGCACGGAGTTGAAGATGAGGCCAATGGACTGGAGGGGCAGGAGGATGATGAGGGGGAGGGTTGTGATCTGGACCACCAGGCCTAGGATATTGGCCAGAATGAACATGGCGAAACCGGCTAGCCACATGTTACGTTTGTGTTTCTGGTTGACGTGGTGGTAGTGTTGTTCGGGAGTGTACAGTTTTCGCTGAAGGGTGATTCCTAGTGATTGTACTGCTGATGAGACGACTGCCACCGAGCATCCCAAAGCTATTGACATTGTAGGGTAGTGGAATGATATAAAGGTAAAGTGGTTAAGTGGTAAAGTGGTAAAATGGTAAAGCGATAAAGTGGTGAAGTGTGTGTAGATAAAGTGGGTGTAGATAAAGTGGAAGTAGTAGATCTAGTGTGGTATTGATAAAGTGGTTGTAGTATTGAAGTGGTATTAGATGCTGATAAGGTAGGCTCAACAGTGTGTTATTGTAAAGTAATGGTTGACTGTGAGGTTGATGGTTTCGTGATTAGTTTTTGTCCTAAAAGAGGAAATTGTTTACATAAGGCTGAGAAAAAGTAACATAATATAGAATAGTATAATAGTATATTGAGATAGTATATTGAGATAGTATATTGAGTACTATTGAGGATACTATTGAGGACACTATAAAAATACTATAGAGGACACTATAAAAATACTATATTGATAGAATATTGATTACTCAACTATTGTTGACCTACAGCATAATACAGATTATGGTATAGAGATACAGGACTAGGATTGCAGAACACCAATAAATTCAGGTAACATCTATCATATAAGATATCGTATTATATCATCAGATAATCAACCAGCTTATTCATATCAACCAACTTATATACCACAATTACTGGTATTACCACGTATACCCGATACTGATACTACCACATATACCCCATACTGGTACTACCACATACACCACAGTTTAACCAAAGTATATGAACATATACTGATACTACCACATATACCACAATCACTGATACCACCACCACTGATACCACCACTGATACCACCACTGATACCACCACTGATACCACCACTGATACTACCACTGATACTACCACACCCATACTACCACATTAAACCTTACAAACCTATGATCTCCAAAATATCCACCATCATAGAAACCATCGAGGAAGATCCCGTGCGAGGACTTCAACTACTCGACGACCTCCTCTACTCGTTCTTGCCCCATATAAAAATGCCCATAGCAGCAGTGACGAATCCTGGTTTGGCGCATTTCATTGCGCTACAAGACGACTTTCAGTACAACATAGCCCAGCATGTGGTGCGGTGTTATGGGAGAGATGGAAAAGAACGGGAGAAAGGGGAAGGGGAAGGGGAAGGTAAAGGTCAAGGGGAAGGTAACGAACAAGGAGGAAACAACGACCTTCACACGAATGGAGAGACCCCAGCAAACACCCCCTCGATCACCTTTCTCAACCGGCTCACCCAAGGACTACTTCTTCTCCATCCCAAATCCCGGCAGCTCTTCCGGCGTGGGTCCAACATGCGAATGCTTCTCCGGCTCCTCGACGAGTCGACGTCCCCCACCGAGACCATCTCGCTCATCAGCACGCTCATCCACGTTCTCTTGAAGGACCTTGGGAACTTCCGTGTGTTTGAGCGCGAGGGCGGATGTGCGAGTGTGATCCGGAAGATGACGGCGGCGAGCGACATTGGCGAGGAGAAGGTCAACTACAAGGTGATTGAGTTTCTTGTGTTTTACTTGGTGGACGAGGGCGAGGGTAAGGAGACGCGGGGGATCAAGGAGAAGCTGGACTTTTTTAGGGAGGAGTTTCCAGAGATTGACGGGTTGGTGGGGAGTTTGGTTGAGTTGAGATAAGCACTTCTGAGCGAATAGCATTAGCATTTCTGAGCGTAGCGAAGAAGTGCGAGAAGGCGGAATAGCATCATTTCTGAGCGTAGCGAAGAAGTGCTCTCAAGAACTCACAAGAGTTTCTGAGAAATGATAGTAAATGAGAAGGCAGTAGCATTAGCATTTCTGAGCGTAGCGAAGAAGTGCTCTCAAGAACTCACAAGAGTTTCTGAGAAATGATAGTAAATGAGAAGGCGGATCATTTCCAGAAATGCTATCAAGTCTCTGAAAAACGAGAATTTCTGATAGTAACTGTACTTCCCACGCAAGTGGCCACTACTCGCATTCTCAAATTTGACTAAAAACATATTTGCTATACGGATTATCAGTCTGCCTAATATGAGACTAGAATTATCTGCCTAATATGAGACTAGAATTATAGAGAATTTAATGGACATCCTAATAATTTAATACAACCTTTACCTCATTTTCTTTTTTACTTACCGTTTCTCCTCCTTTTGTACCTATTTTTAATCTCACGAAAAATCAAATCACAACAGGTTGACGAGTGGCTCGATAGAAACCACCATCTTACACTGGTGATCGTTAAAGGTTAACTCAAGGAGATTGATTTGAGATAAGGATCGGAATCGAAGGTGATCAGGAATCGAAAGGAATTGGAATTACCAGTAGAGTCATCGTTACTAGTCTTCATTTACTAGTCATCAGTGGTATTACAGATTATAAGGACCAACTCTAAAGGTATAAGCACTTTTTAGACCGGCTACCAGTCCACATACCACAACTATAATCCTATCAAAATTCCATAATCCTACCACATTTCCCACATTTACCATATAATTTTACATTATCCCATTTTTTACCAGAGTCGATCTACATTACCATCAACCACAACTATAACCCTACCACATCTATAACCCTACCACGTATATAACCCTACCACGTATATAACCCTACCACATATATAACCCTACCACATATATAACCCTGCCACATATATAACCCTACCACATATATATCCCCACCACAACTCATTCATACTACCATGTCATCAGTTTACAAACGTACCGAAGTCATTGGCCGCGGAAAATTCGGTGTGGTGTACAAAGGCTACAACAAACAAACCAAAGCGGTGGTGGCAATCAAAGTGCTCAACCTCGACACCGAAGAAGATGAGGTCGTGGACGTCCAGCAAGAAATTCAGTTCTTGACCGAGTTGAAAAACGCCCCCAATGTCACCCACTACTATGGGTCCTTCTTGAACGATACAAAGTTGTGGATCATCATGGACTACTGTCTGGGAGGCAGTTTGCGCACATTGCTCAAACCAGGGGTCTTTGAAGAAAAGTACATTGGAGTGATTTTGCGTGAACTTCTCATTGCACTCTCGCTGGTTCACAAACTCGGTGTGATCCACCGTGATATCAAAGCTGCAAACGTCTTGATCACCAAAGATGGAAATGTACAGCTCTGTGATTTCGGTGTCGCCGCAAAAATCACGTCCAATGCATTGAAACGGAGCACCATGGCAGGAACTCCGTACTGGATGGCCCCAGAGGTCATCCGTGAGGGAGACACTTACAACAGCAAAGCGGACATTTGGTCTTTAGGTATCACCATCTACGAAATTGCAACTGGAAATCCTCCTTATTGCGATAAGGATGCCATGTGGGCCATGCAACTCATCTCCAAACTGACCCCGCCCAGACTCGAGGGCCGCGAGTACTCTGCGAGTCTCAAGGAAGCGATTGCCCTTTGTTTGGACGAAAACCCAGAAGAACGTCTCAGCGCAGACGACCTCCTCAAATGTAAGTTGGTTCGTCTCTATAAGGGCCATCCAAAACTGATTTTGAAGGAGGTGGTCTCAAGATATTTATTGTGGAGGGACTCGCATTCGTCGCGCGACTCGGTGTTCATCAACCTTGAGGATGAAAAGGACGAGAAGGTTGAGGGCGAGCACAAGATCCAAGTGAAGTGGGACTTTGACTCGCTCTCTTCGCGCGAGTATATCATGGACAATGATATTGAAATCGAGAATGAACAGGTGACCGACTACGATGATTCTGATTTCCAAACCCTCCCCACGTTTGCACCAAATACAGTGGGGAGCACCATGCAGAAAACAATCAAACAACCAGTTCAATCGAGCACGGAAATCCCAAAGTCGCTCCAGATGTTGTTTGAGGATAACGACGAGGAGAAGGAGTACGAGGCTCCACAGTACCCCTCGGAGCGGATCGAGTCGCCAACGATCGAAATCCCCGATATGGAAAACATGTCGTTCAAGGGTCCCCCCTTGAACAAAACCCCGGCGTTGATACATTCGCACTCAGCGTCCGGCAATTTGGAGTCGCGCTTCGCAAACACTAGACCGAGGAAAAAGACCATCTCGAACACGTTGGGCAGCCTCTCGAGCACTCCAGAGCCCTTGATTGCGAGCCAGCCCACCCCAACGAGGAGCTTGACAAGTAGTGCAATAGGAACAATGGGACAAGGAATGGGGTCCATCAGCTCTGGACAAATGGGACAAGGGTCTCAAATGGGATCTATTACTGGGCAGATGTCTATGAATCAAATCACTTCTACCGGTTCAATTAGTGGACCTTCGATCAACGCTCCTGGTGCATCTTCCATTGGCTCCATCAATGGACCTTCCATCAATGCTCCTAGTGGATCCATCAGTGGGCCTTCCATTATTGGGCCTTCTTCTAATTCTGGATCTATAAGTGGGCCGTCCGTTAATGGGCCTTCCTTAAATACTGGTTCTATAAGTGGGCCTTCAGGATCAGGACCTTCAGGACTTTCAGGATCAGGACCTTCAGGACTTTCAGGATCAGGACCTTCAGGACTTTCAGGATCAGGACCTTCTGGTCTTTCTGGATCACTAGCTCCTTCTGTACCCTCTGGACCTTCTGCACCTTCCATTTCAACTGCTCCACCACACACTCCGCCATATTCGGTCACCACCAAAACGCCACTGCCGAAACCACCGTCTACTTCAGGCCTCAGCAATGCCACTTCGACCGCACCGTCGTCGTCGGCAAACTCCCCGTCCAAATCCATGAAGGCGTTGCAGTCCACCAGCAACCCACTTCTCCAGCCAATCAACTTCAAGGCAGAGGGTGATAAGGAGAAGGACAAGCAGAAACGCACGCGACCAGGGTTCCACATCCAGATGCCGACGCCTTCGTCTGCTATAGTGAGTGCGTTGACGAACGACAACTTCGACAACGAGAACGTGAACCAGTTTGGGATCAACCCCGCGATGGCCAGTGTGCCTTTGTCGATGACTCCTGTGACGGAGAAGGACGAGGCGTTTGGCGAGGCTGCTGTACAGCGCGTTCAGAAGAAGGGGTACGCACGGCCTGCCCCGGTTGCTGTGTTTCCAGCGATTCCGCCGGTGAATGCGGAGTTTTTCCTGGACTCCACGGCGAAGAACAAGTTGGTGAGCGAGTTGGATGCGATGATCCGGACGTTTAACCAGAGTTTGGCTGCGTTGGAGGGGAGTTTATAGATAGAAATAGGTAATGAATGGGAAAGGAAGATTGAAGATAGAAGATGAAAGTTAGAAGGAAGATTGAAGGTGGAAAGATAGAGAGGAGGTTGGAAAGAATAGAGATAGTAGATCGTATGAATAAAAATGAAATACAAACTGATACTGAGAATTAGTGAAAAACCTGAAAAGTTGGTGGGAATGTCAGAAATCAGTGAGGAAATTAGGACAAAGAAAATTATAGTTTAGTGAACGATTTGCAAATATTGGCTTGGCTAACTCTAAAATAGGAACGATGAAATTAGTAAACTTAAATGTAATTCATAAAACATTTAGTTACCTCGCAAGATTGCTCAAAGGTGGCAGACACTAAACGGATAAAATACACAATTAAATTTGAAACATAATATCGGAAAATTATGGATGCAAATCATCCGAAATAATATCAATATTTTAAAGATATTTTAGATAAGGTAATTCCAAACAGATGATTCTTGATATTCCCCAAATCATAATCCATGATAGTCCATGATAATCCATAATAATCTATGGTAATCTATTATAGTTCATGACAATCCATCATATTCCCTTTCAACATTTTCTACACCCTGAACTTATCGAATCAATTCACTAGAAGAAATAATAAAATCACGCCTAAATGTCGGCACCAAAAGTCTCCTCCATGTCTCTCTTAAAGCTTGGGAGACCAGGGAAGGTTGGGCCCAAGTGCTGGAGCAACAATCCTCTCACAGTAGACTCCAAAATTTTGAAGAGTCCAAATGGAGTTCCTGGAATAAACAAGTTACTAGGTCTGTCAAAACGCTGGCATCCCTGCACTTGCTGACCACCATTGATAATCTTCTTGATCCAAGCAAAAGCAGCAGGGGCACCACTGACATACTCAGTAATGTGACCATTGAGAACGTCCACGTTAAACTCAATGGAAGGAGCTCCAAGCTGTTTCCAGTTGACATAAGCTCTGTTGGCCTCCTTGTAAGGAACAATCTCATCGAGCTGCGACTGGAAAATAAAGAGGGGAATTTGTGGGACTTCGTGAGGTTTTTCCAAAAGACCCAAAGTGACATCGTACATAATGTTGGCAGTCACATTGACACGGAAAACGTCCCAACCAACAGGGAAGGTAGGGTTGCTACCACTGAACCAGTTTCTACCGAGGAATCTTAGGACGTTTGGAATGAGACACTGGTCGTTGGCCCAGTTCAAGTCCTGCAAACCAGATGGACTGATATAGTGAGGCAAAATCTCTCTCAATTCAGGGTATTCGTTACCCAAACCGTTGAAGGCACCCGCGATAATACCGGAAAATGGACCACCGTCAATGTGCTCGGACGTAGCAGTGATGTTGGTTGGGAATCCTCCAAGTGCAGCACCTCCCAAAACATCCTTCAAGTCTGGAGCATAGGTAGGCTGCAAGGCTGCGGCCCATCCTGTAGCAATAGCTCCACCAGAGTATCCGTACAACAAAGTTGTGGCATCGTTCTTAAGACCAGAGTATCCCGAGCTCAACACTGCTTTGATAGAGTCCAAAGTAGCGTGGCCCTGCTGTCTTCCAGCAGCGTATGCACCCTTTGGTCCTTCGTAGTCGGGGACGTTAACAAAATAACCTTCCTGGAGATAAGCCTGGATCAAAACCATTTCAGCCTGCGAGTTGACGGTGGCAATGACAGGAGCACCCTGCTGCATTCCGTAGGAGATAGCACAGTCTGGAGAAGAGGAGTCCTCGGCAATCTGGTGGGAGACAAGCTTCGAAGTGTCGGCGTTGTAAGGCTCAATCAAGGTGGTGACAATAGCGTTGGGGTTTCCGTGGGAGTCGGTGGAGCGAACAAGGAGCTGCCAGCAGTTCTTGACCTCAACAGGCAAGATAATGGATCTCAAGCCATTGGGGATGTCTCTCTTCTTGAGAATGGCCCCAAGAGGCTTCGACTCAAACCCATCGGGAGCCTTGTAGAAGTCATCCTGAGACGGTTTGGTAGCGAAAAGAGAAGATGGGGCAGAAAGAACCCCAGAGAGGAGCAGCAAGAAGACCAAGAGGATGAACTTCATGTTTGTCGTGGTTGTTGTGGTGGAATTGATGGTTTTCGGGAGGTATTCATATGTTCTTGTTGGGTGCAAAAAAATAGGGTTATGAGTTTAGAAGAAAATAATAATAGAAGTAGCAAGGAATACATTAATATTCAGCTACTGGTGTTCTTTCTACTGGTGTTCTTTCTACTGCCGTTCTTTCTACTACTATTTATACGAATACTATTTGTTCCTACTACCCTACACTTGTTCCCACTACCCCTACACTACTACCCCTACCTCTTGTTCTCTTCCTACCCGCACTTGTTCCCTTCCATCCTCTACTTGTCGCTCTTTGTGGCGTTTCGCTAACGATTGTCTTGCACCACCCGATACGTGCAATGTGCGCAATTTTGTTACACCGCATATAGGAAACTTTGACCGGGCAATGTTTCACGTTGTCATGATCAGATAGCCAAACCACATGGAAGGCATCAAGAAGGTCAGTGGTATATCGAACAGGGAATGTGAAACAAGCAAAAGAAAAGAAAAGTAGGCTGAAAGACTGAAAGGCTGAGAGACTTACAGACAGACCTACAGACTAATCAGACCTACCAACTTACAGACCTACAACTACCTGATCGCTTCTCGTCTACGTTCTGTTCCGAAATATTTTGACGTGCGCGTTTTTGCAGTCGCTGCAGAACGATTTAAGCGAATAGAAGGAACGAATAAACGAGTACAAAGATGCGATAAGGTTGCATTAGCTTATTCAGTGCAGTCTTTACAGCAAGCTCAACACGAGCACTCCTTGAGCCCACCTGTTCATCTCACTACAAGCCCTACACCATGCCCCACGATTCCAATGCGCCTTAGGAGCCTATTATGGCGTACCTGCGAGGTGCCAAAAGGTGCCGCGGTACATGTGCCGAGGAAGACATTAATGCCTCGAAACATGCCATGTTCAAGTATAGCCTAATGGAAACATGTCATTTCAAGTTTAGCCCAGAAGTGAAGGTTGGCTACAACCCAATAATAGCATAACCCATAGCGTTCTCCTGTATTCGCGAAAGTCCAACGAGCGCGTTTTATGGCGTTGGGGTACGCCTGCTCGCATTGTTGCGAGAATCGCAATGTTGATCGCCGAGCGCATAACCGTCGCTCGTTATTCGCACAAACCGGACATATGACATAGTGCCGTTTTTGTGGAGTCGATAAGCCATTTTGTGGGATTCATTGTGTTGAATTTTGAGTTTAGCGGAGGGACATTTGAATTTCTGTTAGTTCTATCGTTCTCAATTAGTCCATTTGAGTTCATTTTCAATTAGTGAATTTCAGGTATTTAGTTTTGGTAAGGTTTCCATTAGTTATTTCGGTAAGGTTTCCATTAGTTATTTCGGTAAGGTTTCCATTAGTTATTTCGGTAAGGTTTCCAGTAGTTATTTCGTTAAGGTTTCCATTTGTCATTTCGGTAACTTCCTAGTTCTTCTCCATTTCATTTCTATGTGCCTTCTCATAGTGGCTCCATTGGTCAAAGTTTGCACTTTTGTCACCTTTGTCAACATTGAACCTCGCTTCAACAATGCCATTGGGAGCCCCGTGTGTTGGCTGATTTGCGGATCTAGCCTCTAGGAGCCCGTTGATATTTTGGCAGCGCGAGTGGAGAAAATATCGATAAGGTTTGAGATTGAAGGATGAGAAGATATACGGGAGGATAGATGTAGGATGTAGTGTATAGGTGTAGGATAAGATGTAGGATAAGATGTAGGATATAGTATATAGATGTAGGACATAGATATAGACATAGAATATAGACATAGGATATCATATATGACTTTACTTCACTTCTCGTGATTTTCGCGTATCATACCATTTTGCGCTATTCATAACCGTACCAACTCCCCACCGAAATTGCCGTTTAATTCTCCTCTATCATAACCACACTGCAATTCTAAAACGCTTGCGCGAATACAGTTTGAAGTCCGAGCTAAAAAGTTACTTTAGAGTCTAGAAGGGCTGTAGAATGTAGCAGAAAGAGATAAGAGTGGTTGAGTATTTGAAGAGAATTCAATGTAATCAATGGTATTCAATGGTATTCAATGGTATTCAATGGTATTCAATGTTAATCAATGGTAATCAATGGTAATCAATGGGTAATCAATGGGTATTCAACTGATATTCAATGGATATTCAACTGATATTCAATTGTAAGAATATCAATAGATACTCAATGGATATAAAATAATAGGATTTCCAAAATGTCCAAAAGACTAACCACCCTGATTCAACCTTGAAACTGATCATTCATCTTATTCTGTACAATTTCTTGTGAGACTGAAACTTCAAGATTTGGAATAATTTTTCCAAAAATTGTATCACGGTAAAACCTTCTTCCAGGAATCAAGTGACATCCTACATTCAGCCGTCTGTAACCTTCCCAATTCATCATTCAACTTTCCCCATTCATCTTCCTTTCATCCTCACCCAACCTCCCAAACTTCCCCATTCATCTTTCCTCATTCATCTTTCCTCATTCATCTTACCTCATTCATCTACTTCCTCATTCATCTTCCCACATTCTTCTCATTTCTCACTTTCCACGTGTTGCAGGCATTGTGGCTAAAACAGTTGTCAACGTCGATCACAATGGATTCCAAGGGTGACCCTGCGATCGGGACATAATGGTTGACATGAGCATTGACAATATAATGGCGATGAAGATTGTTGGATATTTTGTGGGTGCAAAAAGACAAAGGGGGGGGGGGTAGTAGGAGGATGGTAGGAGGAGGAGAGTAGGAGTAGTAGGAGGATAGTAGAAGTAGGAGTAGCAGGAGGATAGTAGAAGTAGGATTAGTATAGTAGAAGAAATAGTTGTAATAGAAGTTAACACTATTAGTAATAGAAGTAGGAGTATAGTAGATGGTCTGGTAAATAATGGGTACTGACCTATTGATGACAACCAAAGTGCATTCCAATTTTTTCAATTAATGAGTTCATTTAAGAAGATTTTGTTCATTATTCATATTCAATTTTATCCATTTTTCATCATTTTCAGTTCCTATCATTTTCATTTCCTATCATTTTTCAAATTATCACTTTTCTATCATTTTTCTATCATTTTTATTATCATTTTTCATTCTTCTACCACTTCCTTTTACCATGCCACCGCGAATGAGAAGGCGCATCACCACCGCGCGTAGAGAAGAAATAGAAAAAGAACAACAGGAACTCCTGAAGGCAATTGTCCGGCCGTTTGATGTGCTACATGGACTCCCAGTATCGTTCAGCCAACCCCAAAACTACGAAGATGTCCTCCAGAACCCGCTCACAGTCAAAGACTCGGGCGTTCTCTACCGATCCTTGATGAAATCGCGCTTCAACTACCTCCACGTGTGCCCCATGTTCAAGCTCCACTGGGTAAAACAGTCGTCATACGCGAAAAAGTTGATGGAGTTGGACAAACCGCTCCCCAAGCTGCACAAAGACGACTTCTACTGCAACAGAGAACCCGTGCTAGGACCCGAGGTCAGCGCCCGTGACGTGATGGTCAAGCTCAGCGAATCCACCATGACCTTCGGGCCGCATTTCTTCGAGGTCCGCTTGTTCATCGCCAAGGACGGCCGAAGCGACAAGACCAAGGAGGAAAAGAAGGAGGAGAAAATGCGCAAAAAGGAGTTGAAGTTGAAGCAGTTGGAGGAGTTGCGTGAGCAGGAGCGCAGGGAGAGGGAGCAGCGAAAGAAGGAGAAGAAGGAGCAGAAGGAGAAGGTAACGGGTAAGGTAACAGGAAGTACAAAGAATACAAAAAATGATGATTCAGGAAATACAAAAATGTCAGGAAATGCAAAAGCTGATAAAACTGATAATGCAACGACTGGTGATGATACAAAAACTAATGATAAAACTGCCACTGGAAATCCTGGCACTTCTACTGCAAATCCTGGTACTTCTACTGCCACTGCAAATCTTGGCACTTCTACTGCAAATCCTGGCACTTCTACTGCAAATCCTACTTCTACCCCCTCAACAAACTTGAGTTCCATCGACAACTCCATTATGATCTCGAACCTCAACACAATTGCCAGCACGGATAAATTCCTCAACGACCTCATGAAAACCGTGGCGCTGGGCAAGTCCACACCACAGCAAATCGCCACGTTCCAACAGTACATCAAGCGGGCCCGAGAAATGGGCCCACAGCTGCACCATGCGCAGCTCTACATCAACGCGGGCATGGAGCCGCCGGAGCATCTCAACTACAAGAAGCCCAAGCCTTTGAAGCCGCCCAAGTTGAAGATCCCGAAGGAAAAAGTGCCGGCCAACATGAAGTTGACTGCGTTCCAAGAGCGGTACTTGCAGAACGCGACGCTTCTCATCGAGTATGCGGAGAACCAGAACGCGCGGTTCCAGATCCCGAAGTGGGCGATCTGCGAGGTTGTTCCGCGCGAAGAAAACAAGTTCTACGAGGAGGAGAAGAAGGAGAAGGAGGCCGTGGAGAACGAGGAGGGATACGACGACCCGCGTGACGTGATCATCTCGTTTTTGTGGATCCACAACCAAAACGAGGTGGACGCCTACGAAGCAAAGTTGACGGCGTACAACGAGCAGGAAGCGGAGGAGAAGCGCAAGGAGGAGGAGAAGAAGAAGGAGGAGGAGAAGAAGGAGGAGGAAAAGAAGGAGGGGGAAAAGAAAGAAGGGGAGAAAGAGGTGGAAGTTAAAGAAGAGCCGGAAATCCGAGTGACTCGGAGAGGCACGTCGAAAAATAAGAAAAAGGTGGCTGTTCCAAAGAAACCTAAAAAGTTGGAGCTTCCAGAAGAGCCGGAAATCAGGTACACGCCGGTTTCGTTCACGCTCCACCAGGTGCCTTCGCGGTTCATTCAGATACTCCTCAACAGTTTCAAGCCTGTTGAGGAGGTGCAGGAACGCATGAAGCGTATTTTGGAGAAGCACCAGCGGATGTCGAACTTCTACCTCTGGTACCAGTTGGACGGGAAGTTGGACGAGGGGCTCGCGGAGGAGATCCGCACGGAGTTGAATGCGGAGGAGAAGAAGATGGTGGGTGTTCAGATATACCAGGACAAGGTTGAGAAGAAGCGGAAGCCGAAGGAGAAGTTGGAGAAGGGAGAGAAGAAGAGGTTGAAGTTGGAGAGGTTGGAGAGGGAAAGGAGGGAGAGAGAGGAGGGGGTTAAGAAGGAGATTGAGACGGTGAGGGTGGAGTAAAATTCGAACTCAACGAAGTTGAGTGAGGATTTTAAGGAATACTCACAACCTCGAACTCAAGAAACAACAAACTTCGAACTCAACGGAGTTGAGTGAGAATGAAGAGCAACTTGATTTTCTCACCTAACAAACCTCGAACTCAACGGAGAGTGAGAATGAAGAGCAACTTATCGATCGAGCAACTGATTTTCTCACTCAACTCCGTTGAGTTCGAGGTTCGTTGAGTTCGAGCTTCGTTGTGAATGAGTTGACAGAATCAACAACTATCGATTGTCTCAATCTCAATGAATAACGGTAATACATTATAGAAGTAATGAAAAATATGTACAAGTAGAATTGTGAGAAACGAGAAATGACGAAGGATCTGCCAATGCTCGTCAGCCTCATAAAAGCTCGTGTCTATACTTCTTCATCGTCTCTTTCCAAATGCAGATCTTCTATTTTTGGGTGTCCGAATTGGGACGAAAAAATGGAACCCTTGCAAAAAGGGAGCAAAGGAATAAATAAGCAAATAGAATAGATGTTACAAATGAGCAGATAGCAAAATTCCCTTACGAAGATGTTGCAAATAAGCAGATAGAATAAACGACAGCAAATAGAGTTAAAAACCCTCAAGAATACCCTAATATTCGGCCCTTCCTACTCTTTTCTGAGTTCATTTATTACTAACGACCTACAGAATACTTTAAAGAAGGGCAGCAAGACCAAGCAACCCAAAAACAGGAGCAATCTTAGCACCGGCTGCAGAGTAGCTGGAAACTACTGGGGGAGCAGAAGAGGAAGAAGCTGAGGAGGTTTCAACTGGCTTGGAAGAGGTTTCGACTGGTTTTGAAGAAGTCTCTGACTTGGAGGAAGTCTCTGGCTTGGAAGAAGTCTCAGAATCAGTTGGAGTTGGACCTGGAGGGAGATCCGAAGAAGTGTCGGTTGGACCTGGTGGGACATCCGAAGACGTCGTGTTTGGCATTTCCTGGATCCTAAGAACAATGAGACGGTTGTCATCTCCCTTCGTACCCAACTTGTACTTGTCATCGTAGTAGAAAGCAGAAGTGTCGTTGAAAACCAAGTGGCCGTCAGCTTCCTTGAAGATTGGTCCGCCGACCAAAGCTGCGTCACCAAGTACCAAGTCGTCGCGAATGACATTGACAAACTTTTTCAAAGTGAGGTCGTACAACGAACCGAGTCTCAACTCAAACGAGTGGCCGTTCTGTGGAGAACTGATGTCCAAGGTAGCATTGTCGATGGACTGAGCAGCATTGTACTGGACCTGGGATCCAGAACGGATAGCCAACAAGCCGAAGTCGGCCGAAACGACAGAAAGAAGCGAAAGAAGTGCCAATGGAGAGAACAGCATGGTGATGGGGTTAAAAGTGTGGATGTAGGGTCTTTTTATAGGGATGAAAGAAACCAAACCCTAATAGAATGATTCCACAAATAGAATGAGCAATCACTCAGTGGACTATTGAAACAAGATCGTGGCCCCACAATTAGTTGGTAGACGGTTGCAGATCGTCCAAAAATAGAAGGTTGTAGCACCAATTTGCAGCTAAATTTCTTGTCGTCAAGGGGTACAGGAAAGTTTTGCCTCGGACGTCACGGAAGTTGTCAATGGTGACCATTGGTTAGGAGGAAAGATGTTAGACGGAGTTAGTTGAGTGGTTTAGTGGTATGAGTGGTTTTAGTTGTTTGAGTGGTTTCAGTGGTTTAGTGGTTTGAGTGGTTTAGTGGTATGAAAATTACCTGTGTAAATATGAGAATGAAGGATGTTGCAGGACATTAGTGCATGAATGTAGTTCTTACATCAAGCATAGTTATTTCTGTAACACTTATTTATAGTAAGTATTGATGTGGTATCAACAATTGCTATTATTCATAAATATCTGCTTCATCTCCTCTTTGTCTCCACTTTATCCACTTTATCATCCATCTTCTCCACTTATCCTCTTTATCCCATCTCCTTATCCTATCTCCTTATCCTATCTCCTTATCCTATCTCCTTATCCTCATCTCTTTATCATCTCCTTATCCTCTCTCTCTCTTCTCCTACAATCTCTAATACCTCTTTATATACAAGAATCTAAACACGGAGGATGTTGAACAAAGTGTTCAAATCCTGATCCGACTGCTTACTATCGTTCAATCTTGGGGACTTTCTGAAGTTTCCCGGGGTCTCCAAAATCGAGTTCTTCATCCACGAACCAGCCTCAACTCCAGAGGCATTCACGTTCACAGCACCGTTGTTGGCCAACAGAACGCCCGAAATCTTGAATGGCATGTTGAACTGTCTGGTGGTCTTTCCACCCTGGTGCTGTGTATAGTTGGTCTGCTGTCTAATCGAAGTATCCTGCACACTAGCAACCACACCACCAATAGCAGCTTCTCTCTGGCCCACAATTCTTCCTGGAGCGATGCTACCGTAACGAACACCGTTAGGGGTGTTGTTCAATCTGCCTGGCTGGAGGTACGAGAATCCCGCATTTCCCTGGACACACGGCTTATCAGTGTACCTAGCCTGGATGGTTCTTGGGGTGGTGTCTGACTTGACCAAGTCCTTCAAGGCCACGTCTCTCTTGATGATTTCACTCGACGTTTCGTTCAAGAACTGCTTGACAAGCTGTTTCACGTCCGACTCGAGTCTTTTTTCCAAGAGAACCTCCGGGTGCTTCTCGCTCAACCAACGCTGGTACCTTTGGTGGATGTTCTTGTTCTTGGCGAGAGTGTCGGCCAATTGCTGTGGCGAGCAGTTCATGCTCAAGTTGAAAAGCTCCGTCATCACCTCCAAATCCGACTGTGTGCGCCTGGTGGTCTGTGTGGTGGATGGGAAGAGCGCGTGGTTCGAAGAAGTCTTGAGAGCAACTCCGATTTCCTGGTACTTGAGACGGTTCTGCATCTTTCCCGTGTACTTCTCGACGTCCGGCATGTTCTTGTAGTTGTCGATGTCGTTGAACGCGATGTGTGAGTAGCCGATCTGTTTGGGCAACGTCGACTTCAACCCAAAGTCCAGGCGGATTGCACTGCCTTTGGGTGTGTAAATGACCTGGTGGGTGGGCACCACCGAGCTGCCACGGATGTTTTTCAGCATCGGCTTGGCCACTTGGGCCACCTTGGAGTTCTTGAAGAGGCGGAAGAGCTCGTGGTTGTTCATGGTGAAGAAAAAAAAAGTGAAAAATTGGAAATAAAAGAATATGAATTGGGGTGTGGATAGATTAGAGTGGGATAGATTAGAGTAGATTAGTATGGATCAGTATGGATATGGGTTGTTATTGATTGGTATAGATAAGTGAAGAGTCCTTCAGCACAAAAGTATCAGTATCAATATCAGCAGTACCTCTAGTATTTCTATCAGTATCTCTATCATACCAACAGCATCTCTAGTCTCAACAGCATCTCTACTATCTCTCACTATCTCTATCATACCAACAGCACCTCTAGTTTCTATCAGTACCTCTCGTATCTCATCATACCAGCACCTACATCTATCAGTACTATCTCTAAGTAGAACTTATGCTAATAAACTATATGCAATTTTATATCCCGGATCGAAAGGAAATTGAGTTATTTGTATGGGTAGGTTAAGTTGAATGAGAACTTGTAGTTGTTTCAACGAATTTGGTTTCCGAGTTCACTCGACAAAGTTGAGAATTGATTCCAGTTGTCTGTTGAGTGGAGATCTTTGAACTCAAAGTTGGATCGTTTTTCCGACTCACTGGGTGAGTGAAAATGGTTGAGTTAAAATGGTTGATATCACATTCTCACTCAACTTCGTGAGCTCGAATTGTCTCTTTCCACTCAACGAAGTTGAGTGAGAATCGTTGAGTGAGAATCGTTGAGTGAAACTCGTTGGTGATATCACATTCTCACTCAACTTCGTTGAGCTCGAATTGTCTCTTTCCACTCAACTTCGTTGAGTGGGATTTGTTGAGTGAAAATCGTTAAGTCAAACTCGTTGGTGATATCACATTCTCACTCAACTTCGTTGAGCTCGAATTTTCCCACTCAACTTCGTTGAGTGAGAAGCTCAACAGCTGTAACTAAAACTAATCCCAAACTTCCCAATCTCCGGCAGATACATCCGGTCCAAATTCACCCGCGCTCCCGTGCTCACCAAAAAGTCCTGCAACCTCCCCTCCCACAACACGCTAAACAACCGGTCATTCAACGAGGTCGAAAATTTAAGCACGCTCGAGAACGTTTCCGGTTCCGGTCGCTGCAACGCGCGGTTGTGCCCGCAGATCTCACCGTACCCGCTCTCCAAAAACTCCTCCTTGTCCACCGCCTTCGCCCTCTGCTCGCCCTTGTACAACTCGAACCCCACTGTCAAATTGCTGTTGTAGCTGTACAAGTTGAAGTCGTAGCGCGAGCTGAACATCAGCGCGGCCGACGTCTTCACCGAGTACGTCAGCGAAATGTGCCCGAGAATCGGGTTCATCGCAAGTGTCATCGTCAACGGCGTGTCCGTGGCACGAAGCGAGTAGCGGAACGCGGTCAGAAGACCAGGCAGCATCGAACTGGCCGCGTACCAGAGCTCTGTTCCCAACAGAGCAGACGAATCGTCGCCCGAAAAAAACAGATACAAACACCTGAACCCCACCAAGGCCTCGTTGGTGGAGTAGATCGCCTCGCTCAGCATCCTCGGCGTGCTGCGCTGCAAGTACACAATCATGGTGCCGTTGGATGCTAGGTGGGGGTTGCTGATGCACTTGGCGAGAACCCTCATGTTTTTCAGAAACCGCTTGACCACCATTGCTTCTAGTGCTGATCCGGGGAAGTACATTCGGCCATAAAGGAGGGTGGAAGGGTGGGGACGGGAAGTAGAAGGGGTTGTAGGAGCGGTAGATAATGGATTTGATAAAGGTGTTGTTGGTAAAGCAGTTGTATTTGATAAAGGGGTTGATAAAGGTGTTGATAAAGCAGTTGTATTTGATAATGGTGTATTTGATAATGGTGTATTTGATAATGGTGTTGTTGATGCTGTATTTGATGATGCTGTTGATGGCTGATTCAATTTCTTCTGATTCTGTCTAACAATTGGACTCTGCCGCACGTCGATCTCGCCCGTGCCCTCTGTTTCGAGGTCTACCGACGAGTAGAGGTACGAGATGGACCCGTTGACGACGTTTTTGTTGGAGAGCGTGAAGCTCAGCGCCAGTTGTGGAGTAACCTGCGACGCCACCTCCAAGCGGAGGTTGCTTGGCACTGGAAAGTCGAGGATTCCCTGGGAGATTCCGGTGATGTTCAGGAACCCGTCGGCGTTCCATCCAGTTGCTGCATTGAACGTGTTGCAGAGGTATTCCATGTAAGAGTACATGGAGGCAAATAAAAATAATAAATGTATAAAAAGAGAATTTAAAAATGAGAGTAAGAATATAAGGTGTGAATAAAAGGTGTGAATAAAAGGTGTGAATAAAGGGTATGAATAAAGGGTATGAATAAAGGGTGTGAATAAAGGGTATGAATAAAAGGTATGAATAAAGGGTATGTTTAAAGGTTATGAATGTGAAGTGATAAAAATAAGGTACGAATGAATATGAAGTGAATATATGAATATGATATGGTGAAGATGATTGATAAATATGATGGTGAAAATAAAATCGACTCTGTACCCAATTTTTCAGATATATTAAATCCTCTGTTATAGATTCATATATTCCTCTAAACTCCTTTATATTACTCAATATTCCTCAATATTCCTATATTCCTCTATTCCTCTATTCCTCTATACTCCTAAATCCCTCTATATTCCTCAATCTATAATCCTCTATCCTCAATCTCCCTTCTATATTCCTTAATCTCCCTTCTATTCTATATCTATTCTATTTCTCTTTTTTCTTTCTGACTCACTTTTCTTCATGAGATCAACCACCATCAAAAGAACAACCAACGAAACGTCGATCCAAATCGCGCTTTCTCTCGACGGTGGCCACATCGCCGTGGAGTCCATCTTCCCCAAGAAGCAAAAGACGGAAAACGGCGAAATTGCCTCCGCGGAACACGCCGCCCAAAAGTCCTCGTCCCAGGTCATTTCCGTCCAAACTGGCATTGGCTTCCTCGACCACATGCTCCACGCTTTGGCCAAGCACAGCGGCTGGTCGCTCATCGTCGAGTGCATCGGCGACCTCCACATCGACGACCACCACACCGCCGAGGACGTCGGCATCACCCTCGGCCAGGCGTTCCACAAGGCCCTCGGCCAGGTCAAGGGTGTCAAGCGTTTCGGCACTGGGTTCGCACCTCTTGACGAGGCCCTCAGCCGCGCGGTTGTCGATCTCTCCAACAGACCGTTTGCGGTCGTCGAGCTTGGCCTCAAGCGCGAGAAGATTGGCGACCTTCTGTGTGAGATGATCCCGCACGTGATTGAGAGTTTTGCGCAGGGTGCGGCCATCACCTTGCACGTGGACTGCTTGAGGGGGTTCAACGACCACCACCGCGCGGAGAGTGCGTTCAAGGCGATGGCGGTTGCGATCAAGGAGGCGATTTCGTCGAACGGAACGGATGAGGTTCCGTCGACGAAGGGAGTTTTGTTTTAAGTCCATTGGCGGAGCCGATGGACTTTGCTCCTATACTTTCTAAACTATGGAAAAGAAGAAGATGAAAGATAAAGAGTAAGAGGGAATTTTAAACAGGAACATGTAAAACGGTATTGATGTAGAATTGACTGCGAAAATTTAGTATTTGATTTAGGCGCAAGATTAGATAAGAAAAATCGTGAATTGAAAAATGAAGCAAAATAGTGAAGGTGGAAATTTAGTAAGGAAATTTAGTGATATTGAGATACACGGTGAAAATTAGTGATTATTGTATAAATTACTGAGAAATTTTGTGAAGTGCTAAGACGTGAGGAGTGATGGAAATACCTACTGGTGGAATTTCCAATGATGATAAAATTTCCAATAATGATGGAATTTCCAATGATGGAAATTATCTGACAGAATTTACCAATGGTTAGCTCACAGAAATTATAGTAAACTCACAGAAATTATGGTAAACTGATAGAAATTATGGTAAACTCACAAAATTTGTAGTAAACTCACAGAAATTATAGTAAACTGAAAGAAATTATCTGATAATTATGGTTTTCGACATCTATCGCTACTGAAAAATGATAATTTGGTGCGAAAAATTACACTTAATTCCTGGTTTCTTAATTCCTGGTTTCTTAATTCCTGGAACCATCTTTTCATGCTCCGCAGATACTTCTCATCCACAACAAAACTCCTTGTGGAGGACTTCGAACGCAAAGTGCCGTTCAAGCCCCACGGGCGCGGGTCGCGCGCCTTCGAAAACAACCTCCCGTTCGCCCCAAAAGAACAGAAGATATGGGACAAGCAGGGCATCTCGAAAGACGACTTCTTCATGAGAAAGTACGGCAACAAGTCCCAGGCAGAAAAGGACCGTTTGGCCCGCAAAAACGACGGCCGCAGGAAACAGCGTGCGCACTTCCACAACTTGGAGGTCCAAAAGAAAGAGGAACAGATCAGGGAACGCAACAGAGAGAAGGAGATGAGACGGGACCAGAAACGGGCTGATCAAAAAAGGGCCGATTTTGGGGAAAGGACCGATTTTGCGTCCGACTCAACCATCCTTGAATATGTCTATGGAACGCATTCCGTGCGCTCGGTACTAACTGCCAACAAAAGAGGCGCCTTTACCCGTTTGTACGTATACAACTGCAAAGACAAGGAGTTGGTGAACGATGCCATCAAGATGGGCATCCGGGTCAAGCACTGCGAACTGAACCAACATTTGAACAAATTGACCAAAAACGGCGTCCACAACGGCGTGGTGTTGGAAACACGCCGTTTGGAGGTGCCGGTGATCCGCGAGTTGCTCGAATCATCAGGTTCATTTGCATTCCGTGCGTTTGACAAACCCACCGATGATGCCCCCACGAAAAAAAATGTGCCCATAGTGAGGACCAGCAACCCCAAGCACCCGCTAGTTCTCTTGCTCGACCGCATCACCGACCCGCAGAACACCGGAAATGTGCTCAGGTCGGCGTTTTTCTTCGGCGTGGATGCGGTGGTGATGACCTCGGAAAACCTGGCGAGACTCGGGTCGGTTGCAAACAAGGCCTCGGCAGGAAGCATGGATATGATGCCGATCTACCAGACTGCTAACGCGGTGGACTTTGTGGAGAAGAGCAAGAACAATGGGTGGTCGGTGATCACCACTGCTGGTAGAGACAGCCCGCTAGAGGTGAGTCTTCGCAACAGGTTTGTTCCGCTGGGCGATTTGCTGGGAATTCTCGAACAGACTCCGGTGGTGTTGGTGATTGGATCCGAGGGAATGGGTGTGGATAATAGTATCAAGCTGAGGAGCGACTTTTTGGTGGCTATTGAGAAGGCGAGGGGGGGTAATGATATTGTTGACTCGTTGAATGTTGGGGTAGCGACGGGGATATTGTTGGAGAGGATAGCAAACACCGAAGAAGTTCAGCGTAGCTGAACTGAAGAGGTGTTAAGAGTACCGAAGAAGTTCAGCGTAGCTGAACTGAAGAGGTGCTTGAATTAGAAGTACAGAAGAGGTGGAGAGGATAAGTTCCGAAGAAGTACAGCGTAGCTGTACTTACAGATATATCCGCTTCGATATTCCTTGAATCTGATGAAATAGCCATGAAGACTAGGGTGACTTTTTATAGAGCATGTACATAGAATAACGGAAAGTGACGATTTTACTGATGTTGAATAATTTTGGGTGCAAAAAATCATCTGATTAAAAATTATGAAGATTTTGAAGAGGTTAGTATTCAGCAATTCAACTAGGTGCTCCCAAGTGCCTCTCGAATAAAATTGAAGAGATCTCCGAATAAATTCATATTTTCATCACCATTCATCATCTATTCATCTTCATGATTAGTATCCATCATTACTATTCATCATCTATTCATGATTAGTATCCATCATTAATAATCACTATTCACCATCTCTTCATCATTCACCACCTCTTCATCATTCATCATTCATCACCTATCCATCATTCACCACCTCTTCATCACTCATCACCTATCCTTTCACCATCTATCCACCATTCCCCACCTATTTCTCATTACCACTTAATTACCTCATTTCATGCGCCTCGGGTTTTTCGGATTATCTAAAATATGTGGATATTCGTTTCACCTCGCACAAAAGTCGACCCACAACCATAAAATTTCCCAACGTTTCACCTAATTGTTGCAACATGCAATTGCAATCGCACGGATAACAAAATCACACGTTTGGCAAGAACACAGCTGAGCAAGACCCAGTAAAACAGCAAGACCAGTAAAACAAGTGAAAACATACTTCAATAGTAAAACCAGTGAAAACACACTTCAATACATTCGTTAAATCCTCAACCTTCTCTACTTCTCTTAAACCTACTCAAAACTTTCCTTAAAACCCTTCCTTCCCTTTTTAGCATCCCTTTTAGCCTTCCCTCCCTTCCCTCTTCATCGACGATCTTCATATTCATCCCCTCTTCCCTACGCACATGAAAAAAACCGTTTATTCTGACAACCAAAAATCACAAGACAAGTGTTGGGTAATTCGAACCTTATTCCAAGACACTGGTGACGGCACCATGTGCCCCTTTCTTCGCCCCAGCCGCTCCCTCGCGAGATCCCCCAACATATCCGTCCGCAGCCTCATCCTCCCCTTTTGTCCCTCCCTCTCCCGAAATTCGGCCCTATTTATAGCCCCAACATCTATCCCCTCGCTGACTCAGCAATGACTAAGCCGAGAGTATATATTAGCAGAAGCTGCACGAGTTGGCAAGGTAGCCATGACGCACCTTGTTGTTCTCACACACGGACTCTGGGGCACTCCGTCCCATGTTGAATACATTGAGAAGCAGATCACATCCGCGTATCCCGACGTGGTGATCTACAAAACCGGATCGCACAGCGAGTTTCGCACCTACGATGGCATCGATGTCAATGGACGCCGTGTTTGCGATGAGATTCTCGTTGAAACCGACCGACTCGGCGACGTGACCCACATCTCCATCGTGGGCTACTCCCTTGGAGGCCTCATTTCACGCTACGCGGTGGGTATCCTCAACAGCGAAGGCTACTTTGATCGCATCAAGCCAGTCAATTTCGTGACTATGTGCAGTCCTCATGTTGGAGCGTTGAATCCACTTGAAGGGTTCAAGTATCGGATTGCGAACCTGTTTTCGCACTACTTTATAGGACTGACTGGCTCGCAGTTATTCCTCAAGGACGATGTTTATGGAAATCCGCTTTTGGTGGTGATGGCCGACGAGCAATCGACCTTTTATAAAGGTCTTGAAAAGTTCCAGCATCGACTGGCATATGCTAATGTGATGAATGACAGACGTACTTTTTACTACACCGCTGCCATTGAGCCCAGCGACCCCTTCTACTCCATGACCAACAAGCGTGCGGACCGTTTGGAGGTGAATTTCTTTGAAGGATACGCTCCGGTCATCGACCTTTCCAAGCCTGCGGGCTTGAAGAAGGGTGGTGAAGAAAAGGTCGTGGCGAAGGTTTCCGCTCCATTTTACTCCCGTTTCTTCACGTCAGTCTACCACTTTGGCCGCGTGGCCATGTTGACTCCACTCTTTGGGTTGCACTTCTTGGGCGTGTCTGTGCTTGAACGTGTGCGCCATAATCTGAGATTGCGTGAGTTCTTCTCAACAAAGTCCCTCGACCCATACTACGCGCGTGAGGGCGAAATCGAGAAGGAGTCCATTGTTGAGGCGATGTACGATGTGGTGAATGAGGACACTATCGCCAACTTGGACACTAACCAGAAGTACGTGATTACTTCGTTAAATAAACTTGGCTGGAACAAGTACCCGGTGTTGATCACGAAAACGGACCATAGTCACGCTGCTGCTATAGTGAGGTTCGACAACCCCGACTTTGAGGAGGGCAAGGGTGTGGTGAAGCATTTGGTTGAGAAGACATTGAAGTTTTAGAGGTAATTGTACGAGAAATGAGTAAAGGTAGAGTGTAAAAAAAAAAGAACTGTAATCCATGGTCTTATAATTCCTGTATTAATTTCTTCAATATAATTCCTCCATTAATTTCTTCTCCATTATAGTTCTTCTCCATTATAGTAATCTCATTACATTCCTTTCAATTATAGTAATCTCATTATAGTTCTTCTGCATCATATTAATCTCATTATATTCCTTTCCAGTAATCTCATTACCATAACCACTACCTTTCCTCTTAAACTACTTTTAACTTTTGTACCGCATCCACCTGCATATAACCCCATCTACATAACCGTTATAAATCAAATCTAATCACTAACGCAACTTTTACAATTATCCATGATCTACTCACTTTTGCTTCATCTTCTGATCTGACGAACTGACGATCGATCTGATCTTTGCTGATCAAAATGATCGACAGGTTCAAAATTCTCTTCTCGTCAAATTCTCATTCCTTTCTTTCTCTTCATTCTCTTCATTCTCTTCATTCTTTCTCATTCTTTCTCTTTATTCTCTCTTCACTCTTCCCTCCCTTCTCATATCAACTCAACATAGTTCGCAGGAAATATACCCGTCGAGCCGCTGATTCTACCCGTCCACCAGTCATCAGCAGTGTTGCTCTTCTGCACAATGTCAATCACATCGCCCTTCTTGAACGGCAAATCGCCCGCTTGCTGCGCCTTGAACGTGTACAACGCAATCGCCTGGTTACCATTTGTTTTTGGCAGTGCACCAAAGTTCGGCTTCGACGACGCTGGAGGCCGCGACGGGCTGCCGTTGGTGAGCTTGGTGGCTCCTAATCTGCTTCCCAAGCTATCCACATTCCTCAGGTCATACACATCGTCCTCCCATCCTGACCTCCTGCTGGTGTTTCTGGACGACACACTATACGAGTTGTTGCGCGAGCGATTTGGACTCGTGTGGTTGAATCTACGCCGCGACGAGTAGTCGTCCGACTCGTCGGACCAGTACTCCTCCTCGGAGTCTCTGCGCTGCTGCCTGCGGGGCGCGCTTCTGCGGCCCGAGTACTCGGAGGTGGAGTCCGAGAAGTCATCTGGGATGTCATCGTAAAGCGAGTCATTGTCGACGTCATCGAATGGCAATCTGTTGTTGAAAACACGACTGTCGAGCACGCGCATCAAGGAGTCACATGCGGGAGGGGTTTCGACTTGGCCTGCCAAAATGGTTCTTGCTTTACAGTTGTTTCCATAGAACTTGCGGTTTGCTTCTCTGCGCTCGATTATAGCAGAACCTTCCAAGGAAATACCCGCAAACAAACCCTTTGTCTTTGAGTATGCGAACACCGCACTCGCCGATTTGAGCGAGGCAGTACCTGCGGCCTCAGCATTACGACCCAACGGTCCGGCGGCAACAGACACATTTGTGCCCAAAGTAACAGAACCCATTTGGGCAAAAGAGTCGACTGCGGCCTTGGAGTTCAAAATGAAGACAAAATCAGTGAGCTCTGCTCCAATTTGTCCACCGACTCCGGCACCGGCAGTAGTGATTGCGGAAGGTGGTGACCACAGGCCGTCTGGAAGTCGTGCAACAATGACTCCGGAACCCGCACGACCGGAGAAGAGGAACCCGGCCTTCAAAACGGTTATCACAGCCAAACCCTTTGCATTCTTGAGGATGTGTGGGGGGATCACACGGTCAGCTCCCGCAACCTGGTTAGGTTTGATAAAGGAAGCGAGGATTTTCGCTGCTTTTCTAAACAGTTAGACAATGATTGATGGACAAGACTCAATTGAAACATACTTCGACTCGCTTTTCAAGCTTCTGGGAATAGGATTGTTGATGCCCATGTTGGAGTTGGTGAAGTGGATTTTTGGCTGCTTTATCGTTTTTTCTTGCCCCTGTGGGTCACGTGTGCGGAGGAATCGGAAGTTGGGCCGAACAAGAAAAGTCAAGAAAAGAGAATGGGCTGTGTGAAGAGTAGGTAAAGAAATAGAGATGGAAAAGGATGGAAAAGGATGGAAAGAGAGATGGAAAGGAGATAGAATGGGTAAAGAGATGGAGATAATAGATAGAAGGGAAAAACATATGGTTGGAGATCATAGCTGTAGAGGCTATTTTGTAATATCAGTTGAATTACCTTGAGGAAAATTAGAACCGATTAGATGAGCGGATTAATTGGCCGATGAGGAATTATAATTCAAAGATGATGTCATGTGCCGATTGAGGATTTTAATAAGATGATGGTAATGTCATACTCATCGCTGGAGTACGGCTAGATGGTCAAATTCGACCGTTAGGCCCGAAAATACCGGAACTGAGAATATGGAAGTGACCGAAAAACAAGAAATGTGGATATCTTGGAGAAGTTAAACAGGTAAAGGTTGAAGTTTCTATGGTCATACCCTATTTTCCTCATTCTTGTACTCCTTATTCTTCTTCTTATTCTTCTTCTTATTCTTTTTCACATAATCCTTCTTCCTTTTTCACATAATCCTTCTACTTATTCTTTTTCTAATCCTTCTGCTATTTTCAAAAAAAAGCTTCCCCACCAGGACTCGAACCTGGAATCTTCTGGTTCCAGAAGTGACTAATCGTAGCCAGACGCCTTGACCATTGGGCCATGAGGAACGAAGCTGATGGAGGAGCCAAAAAGTGGTATCACCAGTGGGGGAGAGATTTTGATATAATACTGAGTTATTAGGATAATGTAGATAAATATTTTGGCTTAAATATAGCTTCATATTTTGCCTTCAATGTAGGCTGACTTCAATTTAGGTTGACTTCAACGTGGGACTTCAATGTAGCTTCACATTTTGAATTTGAATGAGCTTGTTCAATGTAGCTCAAAATTTTGGACTTCATTTTGGCTCCATCTAATATTTTAAACTCCATTTTTCTTTACATTTCCTACTCATATGGACTTGGTGGACCCAGACATCCTAAGCGCATCGCGATCAGCATCGCCAGTACCCTCTACCCCAGCATCTCCAGCATCGTCCACATCATCAACCAAAAAGAAGTACTCCTGCGATCAATGTGAAAAATCATACCACAAGCCATCGCTTCTCCAACAGCACCAGCGCTCGCACACAGGCGAGCGTCCGTTCATCTGCACAGAATGCCCCGCCACGTTTCTCCGAAAGTCCCACTTGACAGCGCACATGGTCTCGCATCTGCAGGAGAAGCCGTTCAAGTGCTCCATCTGTGGAAAAGGCGTCAACTCCCGCCAGCACTTGAAGAGACACGAGATTACCCACACAAAATCGTTCAAATGCACCCGCGACGGGTGCTCCGAGTCCTTCTACAAGCACCAGCTGTTGCGCCACCACATCCTCAGTGTCCACGACAAAGCGTTATACTGTAAAATCTGCGATAAGGACTTTAAACGACCCTATCGTCTTACTCAGCACAACTTGAAATTCCACGGAGAAGCACCCGCGTACCAATGTGACAACCCCGGGTGTTTCTCCAACTTCAAAACGTGGTCCGCGCTCCAGCTCCACATCAAAACGGAGCACCCCAAGCTCAAATGCCCTCATTGCCGTAAAAAGTGCACTGGTAGAAATGGCCTCAGACTGCACATGGCCGCACATCATCCTGAGCGACAGACCCTGAATTCCGAGTGGCAGTGTGCGTACTGTGAGATTGAGCACTTCAGCGACAAGGCCGCGTTGGTCGCGCACTACAGAGCGTACCACGATAGTAACATGCCGGAGGAGTTGGCGAAACTCGAGGGTTCGGGGGGAAATCTGCTCAATACCGACAACTTGCGGATATACGAGGGGCTCCTGTCGGATGAGGAGGAGGAGGAGGAGGAAGTTATAGGGAGCTCGCCTGGGTCGCAGGTGTCGATGGATACGCTCAACTCGACGCTCAAGTCGTCGAAAACCAGCCTGATCATTGATCTTATTTCGGGGAACTGCACTACGAAGATTCCGTGTCCGAAGAAGAAGTGCGGGAGGTTTTTTACCAGGGAGCACGACTTGAAGCGGCATTTGAAGTGGCATGCAGAGCATTTGCAGAAGGTGGAGATGTTTTTGGATTCGTTAGAGAAGGGAGAAGAGGAAGAAAAGGGTGAGGAAGAAAAGGGCGAGGAAGAAAAGGGTGAGGAAGAAAAGGGTGAGGCTGAGAAAGAAAAGGATGTAAATGAGAAGGGCTTGAGTGAGAAGGGCTTGAATGAGAAGGGCTTGAATGAGAAGGGCTTGAATGAGAAGGGTATGAACAAGATCTTCAATGAGAACACCTTTGGTAATGCCAAACTCGAAGAATCACTGATTGAAAAACCTGAAAGTTTTCCACTTGGTTCAAAACGCTCAGTGAACGACGACTCACCAAGCAAAAGACACAAACCAATCCTGAATGACTTGGATTCACTTATAGATCAGGAATTGCGTTTGTTACAGAATAAATAGAGTAATGGTTAGTTAGTACTATAGTAAAATTATTGTACACTATTCTTTTCATTTACTTTATCATTTATGTCATCTTTCTTACTATCTGTATCATATCTTTATCTCTTCATCTCTTCATCTCTTCATCTCTATCATCTCTTCATCTCTTCATCTCTATTATCTCTTTATCTCTTCACCTCTATCATCTCTTTTATTCATCTCTATCTATTTTTACTCCTCTCTATAACAAAGCTGCTCCCGCTAACAAAACCCCATAAACGGAATACTTGAATCTGCTACCACTGGACTCCCCCACAAATGAGGCATTGGCAGCAAGAACAGAGGACGTCGGCACCGAGTCCTCCGCAGAAGTGGCATTTCTGACATTCTGCGCAATCAATCTCACCTGCGTGCATCCACCGGAGTTGGAGGTTCCCAAAACCTTTTCGGTATCACCATCGTCATTAATGTCGATGTCGCACGCGTAAAATTTCTTACCACCGTACCGCAACTTTCTGCCCTGAAGAATCCACTGGTCGTCGTTGATCGATCCGGTGTGGAGCAGCTCGGTGGCTGACTTGCCGTTAATAAACAAGTGTCTTTCGTCATCAATGTACCCTTCAGTGAGGTACCCTTCTCCAACTATGACGTCACCGTTCGAGTCGACTCCGAGAAGAGCTGAGATTTTATCACCGGTGACTCTGATGTTGAATGCTTTTCCTGCGAGGGCAGATGATGCTAATGCTGCGAAGATGACTGAGGTGTGCATGATATGATGTTGTATGAGGTTGTATGAGTTTTATCTCTTTTAAAGGTTGTATGAGTTATCTCTTTTAAAGGTGTATGAGTTCTATCTCTTTTAAAGGTTGTATGACTATAACCTTTTATAACTTTTAATGCCGTTAGCTTTCTACTTTTCCTATATCATCCTTCTTATATAGGCTACTGTTGCGCCTCGTACTAAGCTTTTGCTGCTCTTGGCAAGCTGACCATCGTATAAAACCGTGAAATTTTATATGGCAACTGCCAAGAGCAATGCGCAGCATGAGGTACAAAGAATAAGACGGCAACTATTGGACGGTACTCCGCTTATTAAGCCAAGCAGGCTATTGGACCTCGGAGATTTCGGTGGAACCAAGAACATTCAAGAATAAGAGGGTTGATGATTTGCGAGTGTACTTGCGATATAATGAAAATTCAGAAGAATCATTTTAGTGAGGATATAGTGCGTTTTTTTAGTGGGCATTTTTAGAGACAGTTTTTGGGGCCATTTTTAGGGACCGTTTTTGGGGCCATTTTTTGGGGCCATTTCTAGGAGCCATTTTTAGCAACCATAACCGTTGCGTTGTTCTAGAAGACCACAGGAGTTGCCAAGCCTCGTGTTTGACGTTTGTATACGATAGCAATGTTGCTAAATGGAATGGAGGAAGAAATAGGCAGGGTTTAGAGAAGGGTACGATGAGTTTTGATGGTGGTGCATAAGAAGTTTTGGTATAGGTGCAAGTTACTGATGATTAGGACTGTTGAAAAAGTAGACTTGAGTGTTGTAGCAACCTTAATCAGTTAAGTTTAGTACAAAACTCTATTTGCCGAATACTTGCTGAATCTGTTTTTATGGTGCAATTTTTAAGGGCGTATGCTAGTCATTTTGTGTTCTAGGGATGGTACGTTTTTTACTTACTATTTTATGGCCAAAATGTGTATTGGAGATTACTTGTGATCATAGTCCTTTGTAAAAATATCAATTCTACTCTTAATATTTTGTATTACATCGATTGTACTCTTTCTTAATGCTTTCTATTTTACCCTAAACTCACTTTCCTACTCAATCCTTTCTATTTTACCCTAAAATCACGCTCCTACTCTAATCCTTTCTATTTTACTCTAAAATCACTTTCCTACTCTTAATCCTTTCTAGTTTACCCTTATTTACATCAATTCTACTCTTTCATTCTTTGTTTTTTACCCTACAACATTTCTCTTTATACTTTTTATTTTTACCTTTTCTTTCTTTTTTTGGGTGCAAACTACAACAACGCTGCGACCGCTAACAAACCTGCTCCAAATGCTGAATACCCAGCAGCTCCATTAGAACTCTTCGTCCTGGATGCATCGGCAACCGACCCAGATGTAGACGATCCCCACGGTAACGAAGAAGTCGCAAATGTATACGACGCTGTCCTCGTAGTACCAGCATAACTAGTCGACACCAATACCGGCTCAGACGCACTCTGAAGATTCTGCGCCATCAATTTGACCTTGGTGCATCCGGAGCCATTGCTGTTGCTGATGATCTTCTGCTTCTTCCCATCCTTATAGACGTCCATGTCACACGCATAAAAGTTGGCGGTTCCATACTTCAACTCACCATCATCGAGGTGCCACAACCCATCGGCCCTCTTGTACAACAGTCTGATCGCAGCATAGCCGTCGAAGAACAATTCTCCATCGTCGTCGAGATAACATTGAGTGACTTCTCCTTGGCTCACAAGGATGTTCCCTTCGTCGTCCAGACAAAGTGGTCCCTTCACCTTTCTACCTTTGACCTGGATGGTGAAGGCTTGCCCAGCAAGGGCGGTGGGGATAATTGCAGTGAGTAAGAGTGATTTGATAAACATGGTTGATGGTGATAATGAAGATATGAAGAGGATAATGAAGATTTGAATTCTTCTTATAGTTGGACCGGAGTTAACAGTAATCCTCACTTGATACTGTTTCGAGTGACCCTATCATTCCTCATAATCACATTCAACATCACTCCTTTAAGCATCATAACTCTTTATTCATCATCTCTCCTTCTCATGAT
Organism: Kodamaea leandrae; assembly: GCA_030564445.1. Classification (NCBI taxonomy): domain Eukaryota; kingdom Fungi; phylum Ascomycota; class Pichiomycetes; order Serinales; family Debaryomycetaceae; genus Kodamaea; species Kodamaea leandrae. Next base: position 102,210 of record JAJLUV010000014.1, on the reverse strand, counting down.
CTTCAAACCTTTGCTGATACGGTCTCTTGGCATCCCCACAAACCGTTTTGAGCAAAGTGAATCAGCCGTGCATAACCAAAGATGACCAGAAATTCCTATCCACCAAGCCCCGTGGTAAAGCCCCGTGTTTGACGTTAAGCCCCGTGTTTGACGTTAACCCCGTGTTTGACGTTCGTATACGATCCAGGTCATCTGCGACTCAAAGTCATAGTTCTTGCAGAGTATGTGTGAGCGAGTATGACGTCATACGGAATTGTGTGTGATGAGCCCGGTATTCTTCGTATCAGAGGTGCATTAAAGAGGAGGCCAAACTCGAACAACTTGAAAGATAGTTGATGTCACATGGAAGAGTTTTTGAATTGAAACAGAGTGACTTACGGAATTGATAAAAATTGCAACTAAATTGATCAAATCTGAGCATGGAAAATATTGCAGGCAGTATAAATTTCAGGTTAGTTTCTACCAATCAATTCAGGTTAAATTCATAATAACTAGTCAGTTCCTGAAGTCAATTTCTATTTATTCCATCAAAGTGTTTTTATTCCTATCAATTCCCAACTATTCAGTCATCAACTCTTAACCTTTATATATTCTTCATATTAAAAGAGCACCTAGAACGAATAAAGCCGCGCTGCCAAACGGCTTTGCAACGGGATTTGCAAAAGCAGAAGACGTGTTATTTATTATACCCTCGGGACCCAACGCATACCGCACATTTTCAGCAGTCAACGTAACCTCGGCACACAGACTTTCGTCTGGGTTCTCTGGCACAATACTGAGGGTCCAGTTATTGCGGGCTTGTTCTTGTTTGCAACCGAAAAATAGCGAACCGGGGAGTGTCAACTGATTTCCATCCAATGTCCACCCAGAGTCCCTCTTAACGCTTCTCTTTGAGAAAGAAATGGTGGCAGAATTAAAGTGCAAGAGACCTTCATCGTCGAGGTAACATTGTGACGCCGGGCTTTTGGCAATAAAGATGTTCGTGCCTTCCGTGCTAAGTTCACCAGAGACACCGTTTCCTTCTGCGTGGATTGTGAAGGCCTTTCCAGCAAAAACTGGAGACAAAATAGTAGTGAGAACAAGAAGCTTAAACATGTGGAATGGAGGACTGAGGGTTGTATGAGAATTTATACAGATAATCATAGGAAGCTTTCCTTTCAAGTTGGACGTGCGCTTGAGAATGACCTTTGCAGTTCCTTGATTTGGAAGTATTTAGTTGCATGGTTTGTGACACTAAAGCGAGGTACAAAGATATGTGTAGAGCTAGAGTTGAGTTTTGACAGCACTTATGATAGGGAGTTGTAATGATAAGGTTACGTAAGGATTGAGTTGTGAGAGTAAAGTTCAGGCTACGTAAGGATTGACCAGTGGACTGAAGCGATGATTTTGACTTCAATTATCCAAAATGAGATTTAATAAGCTCTATTGTTGCATCCCATAAGGCTGCATTTCACAGTTTACGAGATTTTTGGCGAAATCACACGGTTTGACTGACGTCATAGTGAAGAATGATGATACGGCACAATGATAAAGAAGAATATTGATATTGAACTATCGAGATTCAATAAGAGTGCTGAGTATCAAGAATATTGATATTGAACTATCGAGATTTCAATAAGAGTGCTGAGTATCAAGAATACTGATATTGAAGACTATCGAGATTTCAATAAGAGTACTGAGCATCAAGAATAAAGAATTACTTTAAAATATCCTCATCCTTTTTAACGGTAATGATTATAACATTTCCGAAATCACGACTTCCCCACACATTTAGCATTGATAAGAATTTCCAGCGATTTTAATACCTACATATTTTAAGACCTCATTTATAAAAATATAGCTGCGAAAACCAACAATAAAGCGTTGCACGGCTTTGGGCCTGGATTTCCAGAGCCTGAAGAAGACTGGGAGCTCGAAGCGGAAGAACCAGAGGAGCTGGTGTTGGTAGTAGAAGCGGAGTTGGAAGAGTCCGAAGTGGCTGTTCCTGTAGAACCAGAGGTTTTCGAAGGAACGCTGGAGCTAGAGGGTGTACTTGAGCTGGTAACACTTGAGCTTGAACTAGTAGATCTTGCAGTTGCAGAAGAAATAGTTCCAGAACTCGATCCAGAGGTAGTTCTTAACGAACCAGAGATAGCACTTAACGAGCCAGAAGTAGCTCTTGAACCAGAGGAAGTACTTGACGAACCAGAAGTACTAGAGCCCGAACCTCTTGCAGCACTGGTCCCAGTTGCACCCTCCGGCCCATCAGCATCCTTCAAATTTTTAGCAGTCAACTTCACCTCCTTGCACAAATCCTCGTCCGGGTTCGTAGACATAGTGGTGAGGGTCCAATCATCAGCGCCATCTTTGTCAACGTCCTCCTTGCATGCGTAGAAATTCAAGTCGTTATAGGCCAACTGATCGCCATCCAATGACCATCTAGAGGCGCGTTTAGCGTTGGAAGTATCAGTTGAAGACCAGCCATAAAGCTTACCACTTGACCAGACAGATTCACGTTTACCTAGGTTACTGAGCTGCCAAGATTCACGTTTGATTATGTTACTGGACTGGCCAGACTCACGTTTACCAAAGTCTTCAATCGTGCTCCTCTTGTAGAAAAGAACAATTGAGCCATCAAAGTACATGTCACCGTTATCGGCGAGATAGCACTGCTGAACAGGGCTGTCAGCAATTACAATGTCACTGCCCTTCAGGCAAATTTCTCCAGAAACACCGTCTCCTTCAGCGTGAATAGTGAAAGATTTTCCAGCCAAGACTGGAGATAAAATGGCTGCGAAAATAATTGATTTGAGCATTGAAAGTTGTGGAATGGAAATTTGGAATGAATCGTTCAAAGAAAGTAGGGTTTATATAATGATAAGGAGGTTATGTTAATCTGAGAACTCCACATTCCCCAAGTGGAGCAGTTTTGAGCGTTAGGTATGTTGCATATGTTTACGAAGGCCAGGGCTATTTGGATTATCTCCATTCGCTGGATAATTGGATTTGTGCCCTTACATGTATGCAAGAGTTCGAGAGTCGCTGACGACTGCACTACAAAATAGGTGGAGAAATAAACGGAGTCAGAACGAATGGTAGAAGAAGTGATCAAATAAAAGGAGAACTATGGTTGGTAAAACAAGTGATCAAATAAAAGGAGGACTATGGTTGGTAAAACAGGTGATCATATAAAAGGAGAACTATGGTTGGTAAAACAGGTGACCAAAAAGAGATGAAATATGGATGTCCACTGTCCACATTACACTTCATTTTGACACAGTCAATGATAGTAATCCAACATCCTCTTATCTCCACAAGTCCACTTTTGACGTATTTAAGGTTACAATCTGACTCAAAGTCATTTCTTGGTATTTCCGTGAAAAGTATGCGTGAGCGAAACTGACGTCATATTTGTAGATTTTTCATAAGGTAGAAGTAAAGGTCATTCAGAAGAGTGTCATATCAGACAATAATTCAGCAGACTATCATTCAGAAGGCTTTCATATCAGACTTTCAAATCAGTCTTCAGACTATCATATCAGCCATTCTGGAAACCATATCCATTTTGACAAAATTTACATTACTTCTTGGTCCTTGCTCTTTAGTGAATGCTCAACTTCTACAAAACTAACATCATAACCTCTTTTGTCACACGTTCTTATCTTACGATCACTTATATCATAAAAGCAGCAAGTACCAACAACCCTGCGTTGAAAACCGGCTGTGCCGCGGCGTTTCCGGAGCCCGACGATGACCCCGAGTGCGAGGCTGAGGCAGATCCAGAATGCGAGGCAGATCCAGAGTGCGAGGCAGATCCTGAGGCAGAAGCAGATCCTGAGTGCGAGGCAGATGCAGTACCACTTGCAGATCCACTTGATCCAGATGGACTCCTACTAGCGCTACCAGAAACACTTGCGCTACCAGAAACACTAGCACTTGCAGTAGCACTAGCACTTCCACTAGCACTGCTGGGAGATCCCGAAGAAGGACCTCTAGACACGCTCTGTGGAGCAGAAGCATCCTTCAAATTCTCAGCACTCAACTTGATTTCAGTACACTTGGTAGGATCCTCATTACTGGACAAGGATGTGAGCATCAAATCATCCACACCATCGCCGTCCACATCATCCTTACAAGCGTAAAACGTCAAATCGCTATAAGACAACAGGTTACCGTTCAAGTTCCAAACCGCATCCCTCTTGCTGTTTCTCTTACTTAACGACGCTGCGACACCGTCAAAGTAAATGGTTCCGTTATCATCGAGGTAGCATTGGGTGGCAGTACCGTTACCCACGACCATGGCACCGTTGTCTTTCAGGCAAATCAGACCTGAAACACCGTCACCTTCGGCGTGAATGGTGAAGGATTTTCCAGCGAGGACTTGGGCCACAATGGCAGCGAGAACAACGAGCTTGAACATGGTTGTGGATTGTTGATCGACGCGAAATCCATCACTTTTATTCGCCTGCGTCCTCGTATTCTGTTTTAGCTCGTGTCACAAAGTGGTGGTTTTGAGCACGATGTCGAGAGAGTACGTGATGAGGCGCCTCAAAATGAAGGAGGAGTATACAGAAGCGGAGTAGATTTCGTCAACCCCGGTATTGGTGAAAGTGGTTTCATCTTGAGGGAGGGTTTGGTAGATGGGTGGGATAAGATAGGGTTATGAGAAAAAACAACGGTTCTTTTTAGCAAGGATGATGGTAGTGAAGGGTTTTCAAGGGCAGCTGAGCAGGGTTATCAAATATAAAGATAATGAGAAGGGTTCGTAAAGTTGATATGGGTAGGAAAGGGTGTTTGATGTGGAAGCGATTCGTTCGAGTTTCTAAAATTTGGTGACATGTTCATAACATCATCTGAAATGTTCATATCAACTGGTGAAATGTTGATACCATCATGTGAAATGGTCATAGTATCATCTGGTGGTGAAAGTGCAGTAATAAATCTGTAGTCTAGTCATCCCCACGTTCTCAAATGTTTACCGAATTGTTGGACTGAGGCCCTACTATGACTTTCTGAACCAAACAAGTTCAATTTGCCCCCCTGAAAGCTGACTTCACTTATTCAACATTCTCTACAATGCTATTGGGATTGCTATCTTTTAATTTCGTGGACTATAAAGCGTCAAGTATACGACTTGCTCGTATTCTTTTCGCAACCTTTTTTGGATTTTGCAGCAATTGATTTTTCGCAGAAATCAATTTCAGATTTTCGCAGCCATAAAAAAGGCAGGTCAATGGAATGATTTCAAAACCTTCAGCCAAACTGATTGTGTAAGCCTTTGAAAACCAAAAACCTCTAACTTTCCCACAGCCGTCATAACCCTGCCATCAAAAGCCCTTACATCAAAAGTGCACCGGCAAGAACCAACCAAGCAGTCCCAACACCCTGTCCAGCAGCAGCATTACCCGATTGGGTGTTGACTCTACTGGATAAAGGTACCGAAGAAGAAGTACTAGAAGCAGCTCTAGCAAAAGGCTTTGCACTGGATGTGCTTAAGGTGGTAGTTGCGCCAGACGAGGAGGCAAGTGCCTTCAAGTGTGGAGCTGCCATCTTAACCGAAGGAGGAGAAAGTTTAGTTGGGGCCTTCAAAGACGAGTTGGAGAACAAAGTAGAATTGAGGGTCGTAGCATTGACGGTGGTATCTCTGATGTTCTTAGCAACCAAGTTAACAGGAGAACAGTTTTCACCGTCTTCTGCGGAAAGCACAAGGCTGTAGGTACCCTCACCCTTGACGTCGTAAGAGCATGCGTAGAAGTCATAGTTGTCAGAGGTGAGATTGGATCCGTTGAGGCGCCAGATCAAATTCGAAAGGTAGGAGTCATCGTCTTCATCCTCGTCGTCGTCGTCGTCATCTTCGTCGTCGTCGTCGTCGTCGTCTTCGTCGTCGTCGTCCTCATCTTCATCGTCATCTTCATCGTCATCATCATCCTCGTCCTCATCATCGTCCTCATCGTCATCATCCTCGTCACGCTTCAAGCCTAAGACGGGTTTTTTAGTCACCTTCTTCTTAGAGACTTCACGATCCTCGCCTTCATCCTCATCTTCTTCATCTTCATCATCTTCATCATCTTCATCGTCTTCATCATCTTCATCATCTTCATCATCTTCATCATCTTCATCATCTTCATCGTCTTCATCATCTTCATCTTCATCATCATCCTCCCTCTTAATAATAATCTTTCTCATTTTCTTGTCAACTCCACGCTTAACAACCCCACGCTTCATCATTGCATCATCCCAAGCAACATCGTTAGACGTCAAACAACCGTCATTGTCGAGGTAAAACTCAACCTGGACGCCCTCGTCAAGCATCACATAGCCGTAGTAGGTTTGACCAACCGCGGCAGTGATATCATCACCAACAGCGTAAAGAGAAAACTTTTTACCGGCAAAAACGGTAGAAGCAAGCGTAGTCAAAAGTAAAGTGTAAGACAACATGATGATGAAAATACAGAGCAGCTGGGGGGTTTATATAGCAAGTCCAATAGGGGCATACAACCTAAACTACTCTGCCCAAACTCGATCTAGATCATTAAACATCACTCCGTAGGGTCTATTCTTGGAGAAAGTGACACAAGAATAATGTCAAGAAACTTGCTAGAGGGATTTTCTGTCCAGGAACGGTAATTGTTGAAGGTATACAAAGAAGTCATTCTGACCAATTTACACCGATAAACAAGAAGTTCATAATAGATTTGGATGAAACTTACATTGACAACATTTCGCACAACACCAGCGACTCCCCTCTACTCTGTCTCTACACTTCATCTCAGCCCTACCTTCTTCTGTCAACTCTTTTTGGTATAAAGTCACACAACTCAGCCTTTCCATGGTTACGAACAATGCCCCAAAATAGCTGTTTGTGGGGCTTCGCCACAGGACCCTTCTATCTTTGGGAACATGAGGTGATGGTGGCGATAAAGCATGGGGCTTAGGGAAGTTTGTGTTATGGACAGGGTTTCCAAGAAATTTGCAGCCGTAGAGTGAAACAAGTTTGAATTAGACTTTGTAAGTAAGGGAGTATGGGAGTATGAAAAAGAACTGGAAATATGAAAAACAACTGGTGAGGGCAACTGGTGAGAGCAACTGGTGAGAGCAACTGGTGAGTCAGCTGCTCGTTCAGCTGGTAGACTCAGCTGTTGGGATCAACTGGTAAAATCAACTGGTAAAATCATTACTGCAAACATACTCCCTTTACTACATCATTTACTCTTAATTAAACTTTAGCAATACCAAACGGGCTGAGTCCCGCCGTTACCCGATCTTGGGGAATCTCCGATTGGTATAGATGGTATAGGTATCAGCTCGGCTCTAAGTCGGCCGTAGTGAAATACCAAAATAACCGGAGACGAGGAATATGGAGGGATATCCAGGTATTGCAATGAATGAAGATTCTAGTATTGGTGAAGACTGGAAGTGGTGACGTTACTAGTAGAGGTGGTTACTAGAAGTGAGGCTACTAGTAGTGGTCGAGTTGCTATAAGGATACTAGAAGTGGTCAAGTTAACAACTGTGGTGAATTTACTAGCGGTGATTTACTAGTGGTGATTTACTTGTGGTGATCTTGGTGATTTTTTGACTTACTGGTGATTTACTAGCACCAGTGAATACTTACAGGACTACAAGACCTATTTTACTTGTACTGGTGAAGTCTACCAGTTGAAATTAACAAACGTCATGACTACTATTGAATCCTACCCTACTACTGTTCTCGAATGCTGAAGTTTCATGCTCAACTCATTAATTTGAACCTTACATAGTGAAAACTGTTGGAAATCAAAAAATCAGTGCTTGTAGTGCTTGTGCAGAGGTTTTCTCAATAGTACGTAATAGTGCTAATGTGAAAGTTACCAGAGAGTGTGCTGATTTGAAAGTCATCAAAGAGTGTGCTGATGTGAAAGTCACCAAAGAGTGTGCTGATGTGAAAGTATGCTATATCAACTGGGTGTGCCTAAAAGAATCAATTTAATTTATCACGTTTAATTACGTGCATGCGCATTTCTTAACTTCACTGTATTTATGCAACATTTGCAAGACAACAGGATGATCTAAGGTTTATACCACCAATTCATTCCATTCATTCCAATTCACTCTACGCTTTGCTGTGACCCTATGGCTATGAATTCATGAAGCCTGACTGAAAGAAAAGAAATCAAAAATAGCTCTAAATCAAGATTGAAAAATTCATCAAAAGAAATCAAAAAGTCTGAATTGGGATTGAAATTTCCAAAGTGATCAAATGTGTGAGATGAGTAGATTTGCTTCAACCCTTATTCTCAACATTCTTTACCAAATGAATACTCCTAGAGTTGTTACCACATCAGGACTATTTAAACGATACCATCATCTCGAATTTGCATTCTTCTCACAAATACTCTTTTTGCACCCATTTCTCAACTACCATTCCTACAATCCCTCCTATTACTCTAACATTACTATTAATCGGTATAAACATTTCACATCCCTCAATTATTAACTTTCCCTTATCTTACATCAACATAGCAGCAGCCAAAACCAAAGCTCCAGCACCGAGAACTGGCTTAGCACCAGCACCACGAGATCTGGAACTGGAAGCAGAGCTAGATCCACTAGAGCTTCCAGAACCAGAACCAGAACCACCAGCAGAAGTGGACTCCGAGTCGACAGTCGTTCTACCAGAACCATTAGTGCTGCTAGCTAACGACGACCCTGAAGTGTGCGAGGTGGTGTTGGTGTATCCCGAGGAAGTGAAGTTTCTGTATCCCGAGGAAGTGGTGTTCAAGTAACCGGATGGTGCAATGACAGTTGGGGCAGTGCTGTTGGCATATCCAGTTACGGCTGGGGCAGAAGAGTTGGCGAACCCAGAAGTGGTGTTCAAACCGTCTCTGGCCTCAATTCTGAAAGCAGCTCCTCCCAAAGCGAGTGTGGTGAAAAGTAACGACTTGGACAACATGATGGCGAGTGATGATTTCGGATTTCTGCCATTATTTATACTTGGCTCCTTAATAGCTTATTCGGAGTGGTGGAGTATAGCGAGGCTTCATGTGCCCACTCGGTTACTGCTTTCGGTATTCTTGTGCCATTTTCGGCCTCGATTTGTTCGTGACTTCCCAAAGCGGTAATCTCGAATCGTTGTGAGCAAAACAAGGCGTGGTTGTAAAAATAGAACAGGAGGAAAGGGGAACAGAATGGACAGAGAAGGAAGGGCAGAAGGGAAGGTAGGCAGTAAGGGAAGAATTCTAGGAGTGAAGAAATTGAAGGAACTCGAAAAGATGAGAAAAATTTTTCTATGGAAAAATTTGCACCCAACAAAAATATAAGGGAGGTAAGAGAGATTGAGAGATCAACGTAACTAAGCCTTTAGAATTCCAAGCAAATCATCAGCTAATGCTGATGGAAGACCAAAAACATTGATTGAAGTAATCAACATCTACTAATTTTTAGTCAAATATCAACTGAGTGCTGAATATTGAATGCTTGATATTAACTAAATGATTCAATGAATGTCTCAACATCAGTGAGTGTCTCAATATAATGTCTCAATATAATGTCTCAATATAATGTCTCAATATAATGTCTCATTAAAAACACTCACCTACACCTTCTTACCTAAATCCAGCACAGCCACTCTTTTTGTCTTCTCGTTTCTCTTGTATGTCCGCCTTTGAAGTTTAACTGTGGAGGTTTATTTCCGTCTCGTCAAAATTAAGCCACAATTCCGTGCGCAGATCTAGAATCAGGGGTCTGGGGAAGGCACCGAGGGATACAGCAAGTTGGTTCAGACGTTGTTAGGTGATGCTGTATTTCAATTATTGAGGTTAAGGTTTGATACCACGTTTTGGCATGGTACTGTTTGGGACAGGTTGTGAGCACAAAAGTATTAGGTTGTGAAGTAGTAGTAGAAAAACAAATAGAATGAAAATGATGAGAATATAAGGGTTCAGAATGAATGGGTGGTAATACAGTTAGTTATAATAAATAGTAACTTGTTGGAAGGGTGGTTCATATTTAAGACGTTAAGGTGGAGTAGTTGTATCTAGCAATGTCTTTCAAAATGTTTGTTTCATAGAATGTTCATAGTATGTCAGAAAAAGTTCTATTTTACAAAATGTACAAACGGTAGAGTACAGAATGTTATTTATTACTAGTTTTATCCTGCATCACCACTGTTGTCATCATCTCTGAATCTTCACTGTTATCACCATCACTCTGCTGATTATCATTTCTATTTCTCTTTACTATCACTTTCTATCTTCTCTTTTATCCACCCTTCTCTTCATCATTCTACTATTACTATCACTTGAATCCACTTCTTATCTTCTCTTCACCTTTCCACTATTACTATCCCTTGAATCCACTTATCTTCTCTTCACCTTTCCACTATTACTATCCCTTGAATCCACTTATCTTCTCTTCACCTTTCCACTATTACTATCCCTTGAATCCACTTATCTTCTCTTCACCTTTCCACTATTACTATCCCTTGAATCCACTTATCTTCTCTTCACCTTTCCACTATTACTATCCCTTGAATCCACTTATCTTCTCTTCACCTTTCCACTATTACTATCCCTTGAATCCACTTATCTTCTCTTCACCTTTCCACTATTACTATCCCTTGAATCCACTTCTTATCTTCTCTTCTTACAACGCCTTTTCATTATTATATTATTTTTTGCAGCCATTACATTAACAAAGCAGCAGCCAAAACCAAAGCTCCGGCACCGTAAACAGGCTGCGAACCAGCACCACTGGAACGCGAGCCAGAAGAGGATCCGGAAGCACGAGCACTTCCAGAACCACTGGCAGAACCACTGGCAGATCCAGAAGCACGTGCACTTCCAGAACCACTGGCAGAACCACTGGCAGAGCCAGATCTACTTCCAGAAGCAGAAGCAGAACCACTGGCAGAACCAGATCTACTTCCAGAAGCAGAAGCAGATGCGGATCCACTGGCAGAACCAGATCTGCTACCAGATCCACTGGCAGAACCACTTGCGGAGGCAGATCCACTGGAAGGTCTGCTGGAAGAAGCAGAGGCAGAACCACTACCGGATCTGCTACCGGAACCACTTGCAGAGGCAGATCCACTTGCGGAAGCAGACCCACTTGCAGAACCACTTCTGCTACCCGAACCAGTTGCACTTGAACCACTGCTGGTTCTAGACCCACTTGCGGATCCCGAAGAAAGGGTTCCAGAAACCGAGCTAGCACCGTCTCTGATGACAATAGCGTGTTCTCTGATGCTCAACTTAACATCGTCACGTTTGTTGAGCGAGTCTTCGTAGGACTCGAAGTTGTCTGCGACTGCAAGCGCCGCAATAGAAGCTAAGACTAAAGAGTTGAACAACATTGGTGGAGAGAAGAATAGGGAAACCTTACCTATATATACTTTTTACAAGGTTACTTTTACTTTTTACAAGCTTGCTTACACTTTTATTACCTTTAATGAGCTCACCCACCTTCAAATACCTTATTCTCCACCGCCTTTAGAAATGGTGGTCTAGCTCCAATAATGGACCTGCACTACTGTGGCATATTTTCCCTCCCAGCCAAGTCGGTGGACGTTTCTATCAGTGCTACTGCTAGGATTATCGACCTGGATGTCTTCAGGGTCTCATACTGTGGCACCTATTGGCTTGTATTGAAGACTAATCGCACGTGTTTCGTTAGGCGTTACCAATTTTGGGGCGTCGTATTTTGAGCTAATTTCGCCAAATCTGGATCGTTTTCGCACCTTTACATACGTTTCTGCATAGAGGGTTTTAGGGCAGCTCACCTGAGCTTTATGATATCTTGAAAGCTTCTTTAGATGTTCTTTGCTTATGAGATTTCTTCTTTGCTTGGAGATGTTCTTTGCATACGAGATTTCTTCCTTGCTTATGAGATTTCTTCCTTGCTTATGAGATTTCTTCCTTGCTTATGAGATTTCTTCTCTTTATTCTTTTTATTTTGAATGGTTCTGAAAATACCATTTTAGTTGCTTCTTTTGGTGCTGGATAGTTTGCTCAGAGGCGACCTCAATGTATTTTGTTACGATGGTGACGGTTTCCGGTGCCGTGCCGAAAACGTCGCCATGTGCTTGCAATTCAATTGTTAAGTGGTAATGCGCAATTTGAACCACACTAATGTGAGGCTGAACCATAGTAATAAGTTGGTCATGCATCAGATAAAGGTCATCCTGGATCAGAAATCGGCTAGTGTCGTGTCGTGCGAGCAATTGTTGATGAATACAGGCTTAATATCAGCCCCGACATAGAAAATGGCAGACGGTTTTTGAAATGTGGGTAGGAGTATTGGCAACTGGTGAGAAATAGTATTCGTTTTATGATGGTGAGAAAGTATTGACTACTGGTGAGAAATAGTATTGGTTTTATGATGGTGAGAAAGTATTGACTACTGGTGAGAAATAGTATTGGTTTTATGATGGTGAGAAAGTATTGACTACTGGTGAGAAATAGTATTGGTTTTATGATGGTAAGAAAGTATTGATTACTGAAAATTGAACTCAATTCTTCTATTTAAATGTGGCTTTTTGCAGCCTACATCAACAAAGCAGCAGCCAAAACTAAAGCACCAGCACCGTAAACAGGCTGGGAACCAGCTCCGCTGGAACGCGATCCAGACGCAGAACCAGACGCAGAGTGGGATCCAGACGCAGAACCAGATCCACTTGCAGAGTGAGATCCAGAAGACCCTGAGCCACTGGCAGAGTGAGATCCACTAGCGGAAGCAGATCCGCTTGCACTACCAGAGGTAATTGAGCCACTAGCACTACCAGAACCAGAAGCCGAGGCTGATCTTGAACCACTTCCAGAAGCACTTGCTGAGGCACTTCCAGATCCACTTGCTGAAGCACTTGCTGAAGCACTTCCAGAAGCACTTCCAGAAGCACTTGCCGAACCACTTGCAGTCCTACTCGATCCAGTTGGTCCAGCAGTATTCACCGAACTGGAGGTAACTCCAGTCACGTTTTGAGGGGTAACACCACCAAAAGCAGAATCGGCACTGACCGCATCTTCAATACCAATTGCGTACAACTTCACCGGAGTACATCTTCTAGTGTCCGCACCCGAAACCAGGAGAATAAGATCGTTGTACTCGGAGGTGTACAAGTCATACCTGCAGCCAAACCACAGGTTTCCCTCGGTGGTCAATTCTGTTCCATTGAGCAGCCATTGGTAGTCGTCACGCTTGTAGAGAGATTCTTCGGAGGTCCAGTCTGGGTCGCTTGAAAACAACGATCCGTCGTCCTCAAGGTAGTACTGGTTTACAGTTCCGTTACCGAGGACAACGTATCCGCCATATCTTTCACAAACTGGAGCGGAAATGTACCCACCAACGGCACTGATTTTGAAGGTCTTTCCTGCGAAAGCAAGAGATGCAATAGTAGCTAAGGTTAAAGATTTGAACAACATTGGTGAAGAAAACACCAGAATGTGTCTACTATTTATAGCCTTTACATCAAATACCTTAACCACCGCGTTTTCGTAATTCGCCAAGGTCAAGGATTTGCGAAAATCGTCAGATTACACAAAACGCACCGTGCTTGGAGCACTGTCTTGTATCGATTTCAGCAGCATGGAACGAAGTTTTGAGCTCTGCAGTTCGTAAATGGACCAATCCGTCCTCGTGAACATCCTAGTCATGTAAAATGCCTGGGCTATGCTCACAAAGTTGACTTGACGTGGATGTCTCCTGCGTTTTTGATAGGCACGTCACGAATGGGCGAAGTGAATAGTCATGGCACGTGGAGAGGAGTTGGAATGTTGGGAAGTAGTTTTGGGAATCTCGTAAAGGAGAATGGTAAAGACTATTTGGCAAAGGTAAAGACTATATAATGGGAAAGACTATTTGTCAATGGTAAAGACTATAGAGTTTACCAACAATTTCACCCATTTCACTATCAACTCATCACTTCTATCACTCCAACTCTCACCATTTCCTATCCTTTTTTCAATTTCACTCTTGCATGACTATTGTTATCGCTGCAGATCATATATCCCAGGGCGCAGTGAAAGCTGACCTACTGAGAGAGGTGTATGTGATAGATATGATCATTTGGGATTAGTTTCGTTTGGTTAGTTATGAATGATTGTGGTATGGTACACTGTTCTGATGCAACCTCATGATTTTGACCAAAAATGATCAAATTTGGTTAATTTTCATCAAGTGGTTGTGTGCACTTTTACACGGCATTTTGTCCCCGCAGGCAGATTGGCGATCAATGCGTTGAGGAAAGGACGGTGTAGGTGCAGTATACTACGGGTCGATAAAAGGTATAGTTCAAAATTGATAAAGTAGGTTAAATGACCATAAAGTAGGTTAAATGACCATAAAGTAGGTTAAATAACCATAAAGTAGGTTAAATATTACCATAAGTAGGTTCAATATTGCAAACCTCATAATCACTCCTCACAACTACTCACAATTACTTTTATTGTCAATTACTTGAATAGCAAATGAAGTCACTTGCAAACTTCAGCATTTAAAAAATCAATTACTTGCATAACCTCACAAATTTCAACTCATTTTTCAGCCTACTTTTACATCAAAAAAGCTGCAAAAACTAAAGCACCGGCTCCAATAATTGGTTGGTTAGCTCCACCACTTGATCTGGGTGCAGAAGAGGCAGGGGTAGATGTCAAAGTGTTGCTAGTGGAAACAGATGACCTGGTTGAACCAATAGAAGAAGTAGATCCAGTAGAGCCAGTAGATGAAGTAGACGAAGAAGATCCAGTAGATGAAGTAGATGAAGTAGATTGAGTAGATCCAGTAGATCCAGAAGAACCAAAAGAACCAGCAGAACTAGAACTAGCAGATCTAGTGATTCCAGTAATTTCAGAAGAACTACCAGCTAAATTAGTACTTCTAGCTGTTGAACTTGTTGACCCCACTGAACTAGCAAACCCAGTAGTATCTGCCGACTGCCCAAAGGCACTTTCTGCGCTGTCGGCGTCTCTTAAATGGTCTGTATATAAACCGATTCGAGCACAGTTGATATCAAGCATAAATTGGGACGTAAATATACGTTCAGTTCCTGTACTGTTCGTAAGGTTGTAATCACAAGCATAATAATTTATCCAGTTGGTCAATCTAATACCAGTGAGGTTCCACTTTAGCTTATCGTAATGATTAATGGCCCAGTTGGACGAGTTCGCGTGAATATAACCATTGTCGTCAAGATAGAAACCAATGGGGGTTCCATATTTAACAATCACATTATATTCAGAGTCGTCTGAGAGCGTCGCAGAATCGAACTCACCCTCTGCCTTGATGATGAAGGCTTTACCTGCAAGGGCCATGGTTAGGTATGAATAAAATAGTAAGGTCTTAAAGAACATGGTAATTTTGATTGTAATTTTGATTTGCTATGTATTCAGTTAGTATTTATACTGGACCATTCATGTTGTATTTGGCCGGTTTTAATAAGGTTGCTGAGCCGCATTTTCGGATTTTATCCGGAGAAATTGAGTAAGATGTATTGATTAAATTGATAAGTCTGATGGTGATGAGAGAATGGGCAGGTGTGGTGTGGAAGATAGAGCATGTGGGGTGGAAGATGGAACAATAGTACCAAACATGAGCTTATAGTAGTGATAAGTACCAACAATTTGCTAACCACTAAGCTATTGATCTCAAAAACACAACGACCTACCAAATAACCGACCCCAACATCCTCGCGAGAACCTGTTCACTGGTAATTCAGCCGTATAAATTCCGCAGCTTTGATGACTTTGGTCAGGTGTTGATGGCGAGGCTGAGATATTTTATATCCGGAACATCGATCAAAATCAAAAACGCCCACTAACGCGCCTACTAAAAACGCACCAAATCCACCAAATTTATATCAATTTACATTTTCAATCAACTTCAAATTCATCCTACTTACCATTCCTAACTAACTCCCGCATAGATGGTTTGGTTATAGTAAAAATCACACGAGTGTGGCTTCTTAAAACACGACTTTGGCACCAATGGCGTCGCACTATACCCCAAAGCAACGAGCCATTCCCTAAAGTTCATAATTCTCTGCGTCAATTGACTGGTTCTCAACATTCCAGTACTGTCTCTGTTGCCGGACCACATGGACTCCGCCAATGCAGCAGCCCTCGGCCAGATCTTCTGAATGAGAACAACCGAATCAACCTGCTCTGACCACAACGCAACCTCTGCTCCCAAAATATGGGCCTTTTGCTGGTCGTTCAAGCCCTCGGTGATGTCGTAGTTGTAGATGGTCTGCCAGGTCTTGTATGGACCGCACCATGAGCCTCCAGAACCTCTGTTGAACCCGTTGTTCTGGGGCGCGTTGGCGTAACGAGGGTCGTTCGTGAAGAAATTGGCATATCCGCAGTCCAAGTACAAATGGGAATATGTAGACACAATGACGTCATATCCCTTGGAGGTGAGCGATTTCACGTTTCCCAACCATGACTGCAAAATAACCTCCTTTGGAATGTTCCGTGCAGCGGAAATAGCGTCCTCCCACATCGTCAAACGACGGTCCTTTGGCTTGGTGAAAATGGGTAATGCCTTGTCGAAGAAGTACTGAGTCAAGTCCTTGAATGTTCTGGAAGGGTTTTCCTTGAACCATTTTTGAGTGATCTTGGAGAACTTGTAGCAGTTCTGGTTCAACTCATCGGCGCCGACGTGGAAGACGTTGTCTTTGAAAATTCCAGACATTTCGTTGTAGACGGCCTCGATGACTCCATAAAGATCGTTGTTCAAAATCTCCATTTGTCCAGCAGGTGGTTCATTTGCGGTTTTCTTCGAAGTATCATCGTTGGACCACCAAGCATTGGCACATGCCAATAACAGTGGACTCACTTGGTCCCAGCCAGCACTAGCGTGACCAGGGGTCTCAAGCTCTGGGATAATCCGAACTCCGCGTTTTTTTCCATACTCAACAATATCAACCATATCGCTCACAGAGTATGTTTCGCGCTTGGAGTAAGCACCTTTGGCCATCTCAGGGTACGCGTTCAATGCCATTGGCCACGACTGAGAGTCCTGGATGTGCCAGTGCAACGAGTTCATCTTACTCAATGACATGATATCAATCTGGTGCTTGATGGTGTCGACAGTCAAGAAGTTTCTACCAGAGTCAATCATTACACCACGGTGGGGGAATAAGGGACCGTCCCAAATCTCCACTGCACCTTCGATTTTGAAAGCGTCGTTCTCGTAAATAATCAACTGTTGTAATGTGGTGAATGCGTGCAACACTCCCCAAACAGTTTCCGAGTTGATGACAATTCCACTATTACTGACAGAAAGTGAATATGTTTCATTGACCCCCAATTGCAAATCGGCCTTTGAATCCTTGATCTTCACAGTGACAGTGTCAATGCCCTTGCCGCGTCTCCTGAACTTGGCAGGAGTGGTAGGGAACACATCGTAGACGGAAATGGGTGCCTCGATGGCTTCAGGGTAGTACTTCAAATCGCCAATGGACTTGAAGACCCGGTCAAACGCATCGCTAACAATGGAACTATCAGAGTCGGAGCTCAACTTCATTGGAATTTCAACGGCAATGGCATTGGAGTCCTTCCATGTTATGGTGCGAGGAGCAGGCAATGGATTGGCAACGGCGGCGTCCGCAGTTGGTAGGAGCGACAAGGTGAGCACAAGTAGAGTTTTGAGAATCATGTTTTGGTGAGGGAGTAAATGGAAATGTATGGACTTTATATACTTTATGGGGGTAAACATTGAGGACGCTACTGTAACCTAGTTGTATATTTTGCACCCAAATATGTGACACAAAAATAATTACCCCAGATTTTAGATTTTGCATAGAACGGAAAATAATGAGGGATGCTAGTTTATTTAATGTGTGTTAGAAGTTAAATGTAGTAACAGTATATTGTTAGTAACAGCAGTAGTATTAGTCACAGCAGTATTGTTAGTAATAGTATTATCCCGCAGTATTAGTAGATCCCTACTGTACCAAAGAATCAGCCATCTTACAATAGTAAATGTCACCGTTCTCTATGTTACCAGCAACTTATCTTGGCAGGAGCTCCATCATTTCATCAATCCATCTTCTGCAACACTATTGCAACGGAGTTTACCAACGCTTCACAAACGTTTAGTTTGACGTAACCCCGCAATCATGAATCGGCTAAGAGTATTGAGAGATGATTTGAAGGTGAGGGTTTTGAAACGGAGTTTTGTATAAAGGTGACACTTGCTATTGTAGATTTTGACGATATTAATCGTTGATGTTATCCACATAGTAATGCTTACTAGCTCAGCCCTCAGCTTCCCCAGATTGTTACGTTGCGGGTTCTAATTTGTTGGCGTCCCGGGAATGATATGGGCCCACTTCAATAATAGAGAGGGGAAGAAGAAATATTGTGTTATTTAGTATTGATTGGATGGCTGAGGTGTTGGTGAAGGTATATTAAAGGAGAATTAGGAGAATTGGTTAAGGAGAATCGGTATTTTTGGCTGCGACGATTTATAGCTCTAGAAAACACCCCGCAGATAATGTTACATTTGAACGTAGCCATTTCTGCTTAATTGAAGAAGTTAAAATCTTTTGTTATAGCCTGAAGTACAATCGTTTGTTATTCCTGAAATTGCAATCGTTTGTTATAGGCTGAAGTTACAATCGTTTGTTGTTGAAGTAGAACTTTTTATCATCCCCTAACATCGATATCAACATCCCTACCATAAATTTCAAACTGTTATCAGTTCGCTATCATCATTATGAATTTCTTTATCAATTCACAATTGAAGGCACCCACCTTCGGTATTCTAGTGTACTCTTTTAATGTTCAATTCACGTTCTGATCACGATTTATTGTTATTTTTGTGTCTTTTTTGCAACCAAACGGGTCAAGTGTAAAAGGTGGCAGTTGCGGAGAGTACGTTATATAGTGGAGGTGGGGCACTTAATTGGTCGAGACTATATTTCAAGTACTACAATTATCATTCCTTTTGAGTGCTATTCACTATATTCTTAAAAAAAATTCAAAATATATAAGAAATTATCATTGAACTTGAAACAATAAACGTGAAAATGTAAACTTCAGTTAAACCATCAAGTTCAGTTACTCTCAATCATTCAAATCTTCTGAAAGACATAACCATAACCATTGACTAGAATTCAATTAATTAGTATCTCCACTAACCATTATTGAGTGCCCACAAATCAGTATTTATCCTCACCACTACAATTACCTCCTACCTTCTGTATTACTTTTACTCCTACATTAACAAGGCACCTGCCAAAACAAGCACTCCAGCACCAAAAACTGGCTTGCTACCACTTCCACTGGACAGAGAGCCAGCAGCAGAGGCAGAACCAGAGGCAGAAGCACGTCCAGAGGCAGAAGCACGTCCAGAGGCAGAACCACTTCCAGAAGCAGACGCACCACCACTAGCAGCAGCACCGGAACCAGTAGCAGAAGCACCAGCAGAACCACTACCGCTTGCATGTCCACTTGCATGGCTTCCAGAAACAGATGCGCTACCAGATGCACTACCAGATGCGCTACCAGATGCGCTGGTAGAGTTTGTATAGTTGAAAGCACTCTGAAGGCTATCAGCCTGTCTAACATTTTCAATGTACAATCTCACGACAGTACAAGGGTACTCGGGGTTGCTTTCTTCCTCGATGACAAGATCGTTCTTACCATCACCATTGAGATCGTACGAACAAGCGTAAAAGGTCAGGTTGTTAGAAATCTCGTCACCTTTGATGTCCCAAATCTCTGCTTCCTCCTCTTCTTCACCTTCTTCTTCGTGCTCTTCCGCAGCACTGGCTGGCAATCCCCAAACGGTGACGTCGGAAGCAAGGACCCTCGTCTCTTGGTCGTAGTAAAATGGAATCACGGTCTGGTTGTTGAGCACAATGGTGTAGTTGAAACCAGCGGTGAGAACTCCAGTGACATTACCACCAACTGCTTTGATTGTGAAAACTTCACCGGCGAAAGCCGTGCATGCCAAAGAGGCTAAAACTGCGGATTTGAAGAACATGTTGATGGGAAATTACATGAGGACATGGTGGTTATTTATACAAAACCAAACTCCAATTTACCTCAGGTCAATTGACTGTGGTCAAAGTGCGGTGCCTTTTCCGCATCGGTTTTCTCATTTCCAAACGTTAATTGCGGTTGCGAGCGTAGATTTTTTCAGCCATTCAGTGATCTTCAGTCACAAAGCGAATACGAGGTCGTAAAAGAAAACACAATAGGGGGACTGGAAAGAGAGAGAGGTCGTATCGATGAAGGAGATGAAAGGATTGAATTGTCACTGGTGACTTTGTTAGTATTGGTGATTTTGTCAGTGTGAGTTGCATGTCTATGGTCTTCTCTACATTTACTCCAATTAAAATTAGGTTGCGCCGCATGGCCAAGCAAAAAGTGCGAACCGAGTATGTGAAATAAAGTAGGGCACCTGTCAGGGTCTCCGGTAAAGGCGTGATAAAAGTTGGTTTAAGCCGATATCGCTAAACAAAATGTTTCAGAAGGGACGATTGGGAGGAGGAGGATGATTGAATGGTAAGCTAGAATGAGATATGTAGATGACAATAACGATTATGCTGAATGCAAGCAGTTTATGGAATTTCGAATGCCGGTTGTGCGGAAATGAAGAAACGAGTAAATCCGGTAATAAAAGTTGAGTGTAAAATGATACTAAAACGTTGGTTTTCGTGTGAGGCGATATTCCATGTCAGTGTATTACGGCTGCATCTAGTTCATCTATAGTTATATTTGGTTGTACATCTTCAGTTGTTACACTGGGACTTCGTTATCTTCAGTTACCCTCTTCATTATCAGACACCTTCTTCCTCTTTAGTCCCTACCATTTTCAGTCATAATTCGCCATCTCCTATAATCCTCTCGTTGTATCATCTTACAACTCTTACTTTTGATCTCTCCATTATTCCCTACCTTCATCTCTCCTCCTTTCACTTTTCTCCTCTCTTTTCTGTACTTTTATATTAAATCATATTTAAACATTTCATTTCATTTCTCGTATCACAAATCACTTCACTGCATATTTTTTTTCTTTTTTTGCGACCATTTTGCAGCCATCAGCCTCACTACAACAATAAAGCACCAGCAAACACCAACGCTCCTGCTCCCAAAACGGCGTGAGCGGCGCCACCACTGGATTTAGAACCAGTGGATGACCCAGAGGAGCCGGAAGAAGAGCCAGAATGGGTACTTCCACTTCCACTAGCAGAACCAGAATGGGTACTCACAGAACCAGAATCTGCACTACCAGACTTTCCTGCTGCACTAGCAGAACCAGAGTGTGTGGAAATCGAGTCAGCACTACCAGACTTTCCAGCAGAAGTAGAACCACCAGTGGTACTGGAACGACCAGAACCGGATCCACCAGTGGCACTGGATCCTCCACTAGTTGCAGTACCAAACATACTAGTAATATCACTAAGTCCACTCATCTCTTCCGACAAAACCAGCGACACACTCGCCCTCAAAGAAGCGTAATCAAGCGTTCCCGTTCCATACATTGACTTCTCCCAAGAAGAAAGCGACTTCAAAGCTTCCGATGCAAGACTTGTCTGAGATGCAAAGGAGCCTCCAAGAAGTCCAGTCAGCGGACCCGAAGCATCTTTCACATTCTGGGCAATCAACTTGACCACCGGACAATTGTTTTCATTGTATGGTACGAGAACCTTCTCGTCACTACCATCGCCATCAATGTCATACTGGCACATGTACCAAACAACATTGGGGAGCTTAAGCTCGCTTCCATCAAGTCTCCACAAAATGGACGACGACGACGACGCTGAAGAAGAAGGGGAGGAGGCACGTTTCTTGAGGTCATTAATGTAACGTTTCATAAAGTCCAAGACGTTACCATTCACTTTAATACCACCCTTCCTATCCCTCTTCTCACCCTTCACATCCCTCTTATATGCCAGGTATCCCCAGATATAGTCGTCAAGGTACAACTCACCGTTGTTGTCGAGGTAAGCTTGTGCCACGGGGCCTTTATCGATCATGACGTAACCTTCTGAGTCCTCACAGAGCTGGCCAGAGATACCATCACCTTCGATTTTGATGGTGAAGGATTTTCCTGCAAGAGCAGAAGCAACAATTGAAGTGAGAAGAATAGTTTTAGAGAGCATTGGTGTTTTGAATGTTAAGGAAGACTACTGAACTGGTTCTTATATGGTTTCGGCTTATCAATATTTAATATTTTTAGGTCATCATTTCTTGGCTGACAAGAACGGTGAAAGCAGCATTGACGTTTTTGAAAATTTTTAAGTTTGAGGTACAACTGGGGGGTTGGAGCTGTCAGTACAGGTGTGAGAAGAGGGAAGAAGCTACCTGGAGTGCTCGAATGTATGATGGTAGACCACCTTTCTATGCTTTTTTAACTTTCGTATATGCGTTTTTTTTCCAAATCTCCACCAAACGTTCTGAATACGGAACGATTTGGAACCCTGGAAGATGGCTTTGATAGCGCCGTTCATGAATCCGATAATCGTCAACAGGATTGAATAGGAGAGATTGTAGAGAGGAGTAACTAGAGTCATTCCATTCTAAGGTAGTGGCTCCGCCATAAAAGCGAGTGTTATCTAGTTTCAAGATAACAGTGAAGAAGTCATAGATGGAAACTGAGAACGATCATTCAAGATATCATTTTGGATGCTAAAAGCGAGAATTGAAGAAATTATTTATGGATATCAACGGCGAGAAACAGAGGGTTCGTTGAATTTATGGATAACAACGGCGAGAAGCAAAGGATCTTAGACACCAACGGTAAGAATCAAAGCATTCATATAAGTTTTGGACATCACGAGAAACAAAGCATTCATGTCATTTTTGGACACCAACAAAGAGTTCAGCATTCAAGGACTTTAAGGACTTGCAGACTACAATCCAAGGTCTTTTGAACTGACTTACAGTAGTATTTATTGAATCAATAAGACAGACTAACAACTGTAATCAATTAAATTAACACTCAGCAGATATGAAAAATTAATCAAATATTCTCTTCCACCGTTGACTAATACTATAAGTGAATTATCACCATTAACAGCTTCTCTTCATCAACTTCTTTAAACTTCCATTATTTTCTAGTTTCAATTCTTTTTTCCATCTACGGAAGACCAGCGTATAATTTACATGTGGTTGTTTCAATTTTTCCACCACTCACATTATACATTTCCTCTTCCAAATTAGGCAATATGCAACACCATCTTGCAACAACAATTTCCAACTCCTTCCTGCATTTCAACACACCTGTAGAGCCATAATGATACTTTTGTCCCCGAATAATTGCAGCTTTTGTCTACAATTGGTAGAATCAGTGCACTTGTGTCCAGAATCACGCACTATTCAAAAGAATCTCCACTTCTGTTCACAAGAATCACCACTTCTGTTCACACGAATCACCACACTCGTCCACATTTGGTAGAGTTCTCCTGCCACTCCCACAGCGGGTGGTATGATACCACACACACTTCACTATATAAACCCCTAGATATTCCTTCTCTTCGTCATCATCAACAACATTCAAAATGGCCGCTCAACAAACTACTTCCGCAAACAAGTCCAACAACGCTTCTAAGGACAACAAGAATGGCAGAGTTACCAAGTATGGTATTATCGAGTACGGATGCACTATTGTTTAAAGTGTGTATGTACTGTTTTTAGACTAGTGTTTAGAAATAAAGATGAACTAAAGAGGTGTAGAATTGATGAAGAAGTAAAAATAAGGTGAACGGAAGCCAATATCATTAATAATCCATTTCATTTCTATACTCTACCATCGATCTAGTTAGATTTTATAATTCATTAGTAAAATCACATAATTCACATATCACATCACATTTTTTCACTTGCATTTGTGTTTTTCTGCAACCTTTTTGCAGCCACTATAACAATAAAGCAGCAGCAAAAACAAACGCGCCTGCTCCAAGCGCAGCCTGGGCACCACTGCCGCTGGATCTAGAGCCAGTGGAAGAGCCTGAAGTACCGGAAGTAGAACCAGAACGAGTGCTACTACCACTGCCTGAATCAGCACTACCTGACCTACCAGCTCCACTAGCAGACCCAGAATGTGTGGAGATCGAGTCAGCACTACCTGACCTTCCAGCTGAACCAGAACCTGCACTGCCAGATATTCCAGCCCCAGAATCCGCACTGCCAGACCTTCCAGCTACGCCACCAGTGGCACTGGAACCTCCGCTAGTTCTTGTTCCAGAGACACTAGTGATATCTCCAAGGCCACTCACGCCCGACAAAGCCAGGGAAACACTCGATCTCAACGAAGCGAGATCAAGTGAGCCTGAGCCCAACAAGGAGTTCTCCAAAGAGGACAACGATTTTAAAGCCGCGGAAGCAAGACTCGTTTGAGAAGCAAGGGAACCTGCAAGCCCACCGACTGGACCAGATGAATCTTTCACGTTCTCAGCAATCAACTTGACCACTGGACAGGAATCAAAATCGTATGGCACGAGGACCTTCTCTTTCTTGCCATCGTCGTCGATATCGTTCTGGCAAACGTAAAAAACCACATCTTGGAGTCTGAGCTCGTTACCGTAGAGGTTCCACAACACGGTATCACGTTTCTGTTCCTTCACTTCCCTTTTAAGTCCCACTGTTCCCCAAATGTTTCCGTCGAAGTACAACTGACCGAACTCGTCGAGATAACACAGAGCCACGGGGCCTTGGTCAATTAAGATCTCTCCTTCCATGTGCTGGCATACATGGCCGGAGATGCCGTCGCCTTCGACCTTGATGGTGAAGGACTTTCCTGCGAGTGCAGAGGCAACAAGCGATGCGAGAAGAATAGGTTTGGAGAGCATTGGTGATTAGAAGATCTTTGGGCACTCTACTTATATGGTTTCGCCGTATCGAAATATTTTTAGGTCATGATTTCTTGGCTAACAAGTGAGATGGTGTGGAAAAGACATATTTAGAATTTTTAAGTTTGGCAAGTGGCTGATGAGATGGGCTGTCAGTAGCGCAGTGATACCAGGGAAGCAGTCAGTTGAAGTGCTGAATTGCGTGATGGTATACAGCCCAAGTCTCCCTTTTTAACTTTCGTATATGCGTTTTTTTCCAAATAGTGCTGAATGCGGAACGATTTGGAACCCTGAGAAAGCGGATAGCGCCGTTCATGAATCCGGTATCGTCAAGGGAATAGGAGATGGTAAGTGATTGAGTGTCAGAGAATGGCTGTCAGTGATTGAATGTCAGTGATTGAGTGTCAGTGATTTAGTGTCAGCCACATGTGGATAGGACTGATTACAGTATTTTAAAGGTTGTGGTATTTTTATGAAAACAAGGTAACAATATTTTAGGGTCATTACAAGTCCATTTTCAATCAGCAGATCAAAAGTCTTCAAACGATTAAAGTCCTCAAATCATTCTTTGAGTCTCCAACAATGACCTCAAACAATTATTAAAGGTCCATTATAGTCCTTTCAACAGAGTATCTTTTGATTATAGCCTTTACTTACAACAAGATTCCCACAATACCAACGACCCATGGGCCAAAACTGATAAACGTTCCAGCTGCTGCATTCACGAGAACAGACGTGGTTGATAATGTGTTGGTGTTTGCACGAGTTGTAAAGGTAGGTGTCGTGAAGGTGGGTGTCGTGAAGGTGGGTGTCGTGAAGGTGGGTGTAGTAAAGGTCGGAGTTGTGAAGGTAGGGGTATTGAGTGCTCGAGAGGTGGTAGATCTAGAAGTAGAACTTGTTGAGGTTTGGCGGGTAGTGGTATCTGAGGGTCCGTTCGAATTGGTAGAGCCCGTTCCCGAAGCAATGGAGCCTGTTCCAGAAGTAGTGGAACCAGGATCAGAACCAGAATTGGAGCCTTGATTGGTGGAGCTAGGATTAGAGCCAGAATTGGAGCCATTAGAACCATTGGAGCCAGAATTTCCAGAATCAGAGCCAGATCCATTAGTGCCAGAATTTCCAGAATCAGAGCCAGATCCATTAGAGCCAGAATTTCCAGAACCAGTGTCAGATCCACTAGATCCACTAGATCCACTAGATCCACTAGATCCACTAGATCCACTAGATCCACTAGATCCACTAGATCCACTAGATCCACTAGATCCACTAGATCCACTAGATCCACTAGATCCACTAGATCCACTAGATCCACTAGATCCAGATCCACTTCCGCTCGAACCACTTCCACTTCCACTTCCACTTCCACTTGATCCCGTCCCTGTACTGGCAGTACCGCTAGTGGTGCCACTTGCTCTACCTCCACCAGTATTTGTCTGGCTAGGTCCAGTAACCGAATCCTGTGGTGAAGGAGAATCTCTCACTCCATAAGCATACAACTTCACAGCACTGCACTCACGTCCAGGTCCATCAACAAGAACCAAGTCGTTTCTTCCATCGCGGTTGATGTCAGATCTGCATGCGTACCAAAAAACACCAGGAAGCGATAAAACATTGCCATTTAGCTGCCAAGCAGTAGCACGTTTGGAAAGGGGGGAGATACCAGAGATATCAGAGGAAATTTCATCAGACCTCTCAAGAATATCAGAAGTTTCTTCGGACCTATGAATATTTTCAAAAGTCGACCTCTTAAGATTTTCAAAAGTAGACCTCTTGAGATTTTCAATAGGCTCATCATTTTCAATAGGCTCATCAGACCTTTCCTCTAACCTCTTAAAATCAGCAAGTCCAACCTGTTCTTCCCTCTTTCCATTGCGGTGGTTATAAGTCGTCACTGTGTACCGAGAACCATCAAAGTATAGCGCACCCTCTGGAGAAAGATAGCATTTAATGATAGTTCCTTGGCCAATGAGAACATTTCCGGTCCTGTCTGCGGTCAATGGGCCGTCAACGCCCTTACCATAGACTCTGATGTTGAAGGCAGTTCCAGCGAAAACATAAGAGGCAAATAATAAAAGAGATAATGGTAGCATGAGAGGTTGTGGGAAGCTTATATTTTGGTAGTGTAGTTTGATAGTTGGTGGTTTGTAGTTTGTAGTTAGTAGTTTTTGTAGATGATACTTTTGGCCCTATCACCGCTACTTATACCATTTGATCCCCGTCAATCCCCGCCAGAGTTTAGAGCACATTCAGGTTCGGAGCCAAAATTCGTATCAGCTGGATTTCGAGCAATGCATTTCCAAGCAGTTGGATTTGGAGCCACCACTAGTTGTGAGCCGTGCGGCTGAAGTACGAAAATAGTACAAAGTGAAGGAAGATAAGCACTATACAAAAGACGCAAGGACGGAAACCCGACAGTGAAATATAGTAGACAACGTCAGACTAACGTCATAGTAAGAGGTTGGCAGAAAATACCCCATTCACTTTTGTACTCCCCTGCATTGACATTTAAAAGAATATTTTACAATCATTAATTTTATCATTAATTTTATCATTAACCTTTCACAATACTCGGTTAGTCACTAGTATGCTGCTCCTCTTTCCGTCATGATTCTTCTCCCATTGCCACTTTTCCGTCACCAGTGTTTCGCTTCAGTCTACGCCAACTCCTTTTACCCCCTTCACATGAGATCATTTCCGAGGCTTAGAATTTCAGCTCCATAATATTCAATCACGTTTCTTCGATAATATTCCTTATGAAATCATGTTCACTCCCAATTGGTCCAATAGTTTATTCTGCCAAGAGTAAGCACATTCCAACTAACCATCGCCCCAAAACTTTGTCGATCATATTACGTCATACTGAGGATTACGTCATGAAAAAAGAGGTATAGTAAAGGAGTAGGAATTGGAGGGTATGGAAGGGAGGTAAGAAGGTAGGAAGGCAAGGTAAGTAGGAAGGGAGGTAGTAAGGGAGGTAGGAAGGCAAGGTAAACAGGAAGGGAGGTAAGAAGGGAGGGTAGCCATTAGTAGAAATTGAAGGTAGATATCGTAAATATCAGTATTGGGTAGCAGGTATTTCTAATTGTCATTCGATTCATCCTATATTATTAATTCCACATTCATATACCCTACTTACACACTACCCTCACTCATCATTACGTTTTCTCTAATTCCTCTCTCCGCTTCATCACTATTATTTTCCTATTTTTCGCAGCCATTACAACATCATCGCAAAACCAGCAATCACCACCGCTACCATTCCCTGAACAGGCCTGCTCCCAACATTTTTACTGGAACTCCTCGTGGTTGTACTCTCGTTGAACCGACCTCCTCCATTAGGTGCACTGGTTGTCCCACTTGTTCCACTTGTTCCACTTCCACTATTCGACCCAGTTCCACTACTGGAATTGGTCGAATTTCCTCCATCAACAGTCAACTTCACACTCACACAGCCATTATCGCCATTCACAACAACTGACTCCTTCACACCGTCGTAGTCAACGTCGGACTGGCACACCTGCCACGTGGAGTGTGGAGTGTTCACCTCCTTGCTGGAAATCCAGCTGCCTTTGGGAAGCTTCAACAGCGTTCCACTGATTTGCCAACTGCTGTGTGGGAGTCTTTTCCAGGCTGGATGTGGGAGTTTCTTCAGCTCGTCGTCTGCAATTGATACCTGGAGAACCGTGCCTTTGTCAAGAACCACGTTTCCTAGCGCATCCACAGTAACAACACCGTCAATTCCTTCGCCTTGTGCTCTGAGAGTGAATCCTTGCCCAATCGCAAGGATCGAGAGTAGTATGAGGTTCTTGAGCAACATGGTGGCGTTGATTCTAGGAACATGGGAGTATTTATAGAAGAGCGATTTAGGTTTATGTAAGGGAGATTGAAAGGCTTTGAAGATTTATAGTTTTCGATAGTTTAAAATTGTTAACAGGTTCCGTTTTCGTATAATTCCATTCATCATACAATACTATTTATGGTATCATATATATACATAACTTGCAACTTCACATCGCTTACCGTTCTTTTCTACGTATTCTCTATATTTTGGATATTGAATTAAAAATTCTCACATACCATTCTAATCAGTTACCTTTTCTCATGTTTCTTCCATTTATAAATGATCTACACCGCCACAAAATCATTTTGAGCAATGCCGCAAAGCTAAAGCCGCACAACCACAATTCATGACTCAATGGTATAAGTACCATCATGCGCTTATCAGTACATCATTGAAGTAGCACCACATCAGTACATTCACACATAATCATCAAACCTCTTATCCTTCTATTGATCTATTTATAACTTCCTTTTTATCTATACCGTCTTCTTTTATCATACCCACGACTCGAGTCCGAGGGCCGCTTGTCGTCCCTAGGCTTGAGATGGATCGGTGGCGGAGGAGGCGGAGGCGGAGGCGCTGACCCTGACTTATCTTGACCTCTTGGGTTTGTTTCCGCACGAGTCTCATTCCTAGACTCAGGTCTGGAGTTGGGCTGTCTTGGACGTGGATCATTTCTATTATCAGAACGCCTACCATTTCCAGAGTCCCTACCAGAATCTCTACCAGAGTCTCTGCCAACATCTCTTCTTCCAGCATCTCTACCATTACCAGAGTCTCTTCCGTTTCTTCCATTACCAGAGTCTCTTCCATTACCAGAGTCTCTTCCGTCTCTATTACCAGAGTCTCTTCCGTCTCTATTACCGGAGTCCCTTCCGTCTCTTCCATTACCAGAGTCCCTTCCGTCTCTTCCATTCCTACCATCCCTTCCATCTCTCCCATCTCTTCTGGGCTCGCTCTGCCTATTACCCCTTGGCTGCTGATTTTGTCTCTCCTGGGGTCTTGGTCTTTCCTGTGGCCTATTCTGTCGAGGTCTCTCCGGAGCTCTCTCCATTCTCGGCCTCTCTTGTGTGCGCCCAAAAGATCCCGATCTAGAGTCCCTGGACCCTTCTGGTCTTCGGTTCTTGAATCTATCGCGAGCATTTTCTGGCTCTTTGGCAATAGCACTTTGAGGTGGAAGTGGAGCCCTCTTAGGCTCCTCTTTGCCACGGACTGGCTCCTTTTTAGGTTCCTCCTTGTCATCCTTTGAGCTCTTTGGCTCCTCCTTGATCTTTTCATATTCCTTTTTGGCCTGCAACAAACGCGCCTTGATGTCGAGCTTTTCAGGTGCTGGCGATTCTTTCTTCACCTCACTTTCCTTCGCTTCGTAATTGGAATAATTGTCATACCGCCCACGAGCACTCGTCAGTCTGGTGTCTTTCCGTGGTCCAGAAGACGTCGACAGCGAATAGTTGATGGCATTCTTCAACCGCTTTTGGTCCTCGGCCTCCTTCAACTTGGCCATTTCTTCTCTCTTCCTCTTTTGTTCTAACTCGCGAGCCTCGCGCTCCTTTGCAAGCTTCAACTCCTTGGCCTTTTTCTTCTCCTCGACCAATTTGTTCTTCAGCTCCTCATCCATTTCGATGAAATCCCACAATTCCACCCACTCGGCAGATTTCAGCTTGATGTGACCAATGAGCGCACTCAGGGATAACTTCAAGTCCTCTCTGCTCTCCTTGTTGAAGATGTCAGTGATCATGGCAAGAACCTTTTCACAGTGTTCCACGACAACGGGGTAAACTCCCAACAAGTTCTTCAAGAAAGTGATGGCATTCCGGCGACACATGTACTCGCTGACTCCCAAACAAGTGCACAAACTGGAAAGAATACTCTCGTGGTACTTGAACAATTTGTCGCGATACTCTTTGAAATCACCTGAATACTCCTCCTTCTCTAACTCCTCCTTTGTCTTGTTCAATCCCTTCAACAAGTCGGCATAGAACAAACCCAAGTTTTCTGCTTCAAGCGGTGTCAATGTGAAGAGAGTACCGAAAAGAATATCAGAGTCAATGAGCTTGTCCAAAACAGCAAGGAGATTGAAACCCGGCACATTCTTCAACTTGAACAAGAACCGAGCACAATATACCGCATCAAAAGATGATTGAATGGCACGAGGGAGAATACAGTGCTGAAGGAAAGGCTCCACATAAACTTCACTCTCGAACCAAGATGACGAAACACTATTTATGTGAGAGTCCACTGCAATGGAGTTATCCTCGTGTGCTTTCTTGTCCTTTGGAATCTGCTCAAGAAGCTCCTCATCCTTCTTGAGCTTCTCCTGGAGCAGCAGGTCGTTGCGGAGGCGCGCTTTGGTGGATTTCACTTGTGCCTCCAACTTTGTAGCCTCGGCATCGTAAATCGCAGCGTTAAAATTGAGGTCGTATAAACTCAATTTCCAGAAGTTGAGGAAGAGGGACGAGGTCAAATTGGATGGAAGAGCGTCTGAGATGAACTGGAGTTCATTCTTTTCATTGGCCTTCTCGTCAGTCTGTTTTCTCCACATTTCAAAGCCCCATTGAATGGGAACTCCAAACTTCACCATCTCTCCAATGCTCAACAACTTTTCTCCGATGTCTTTTCCGAAAAATGAAACCAACGTACAATACAAATGCAAAAGCTGGTTCACATCGTCCACACGGCTTGTCAACACCTTCAAAGGCATTGGTGGGTCTTCTGGCGACAAAGCGCACTCCATCGCCAACCTGCACAAGATGACTAAAAACTCATTCACAGCGTTGAGCTCCACAATAGTGTCCACGAGCGCAGTTCCTGCTTTGCTTCTTTCGTACCTGTTATCGTCGATGGTTCTGTAGACGATCTTCTCCAAGCTTGCCCCGCTGTTGATCATATCGATTTGCGCAAGGGTAATATTGGTGACAGTTTGAATACCTCCCATCAGTGAGAAGATCTCTTTTAAGACGATCACCGCGCCTGTTTCACCGGCATGAAACTGCTTCAAGAGGAAAGTGAGGATGGTCTTGAGATCAATAGAATCAGGGTACCTCTGGCAAACTTTTCCAATGAAGTTAGACAAGGATTGCAACCACTTTCTCTCGTTCAACCCGTTAAGCTGCGTTGTAGACCTTCCCGCGTTGGTGAGTCTCATCATTATAGCGACCGTGAGCGAGTCCCACGCAAAAGCGTTGAAATAGCGCGCGGTTTCCACCACGAGCCCGATCAAGTTATCGTAACTCTCGATTTGTGCGAGAATTGTGAGAAGACATGGAAGGGGGTTGGAAAGCGAGATCTTTGCGAGTCGCCTCATCATGGGCCGCACGTTCTCCTTCAGCAAACGCTTGAGAATATCCTTAGTGCTTTTTTCGGCACGATTATATGCGATCTTCACCTGAACGTTATTTTTCGCAAGAAGCTGGTAAAGTTCTCCGTAAACACTGTACCGCTCTTCCAACGAGTAGGACGAGAGAATATCATACGCACTATCAGCAGCGATGGAGTTCTCCTGAAGAAGCGGGATAACTGGGAAGATGTAATTTCTGAAGAAATGAAAGCATTGATCAGAATGGTCACCCACAGCGTCCTTCACAATCTTACACACCTTGACAAAGACCTCCGGGTCCTTTGCCATGTTGAAGTGGGTGAACTTGAGGAAACTGGCGGTGGCGAAAAAATCCTCGATATTTGCAGCAATTGGGAGATTTTTCCACGCGTTGTAAAAATACGTATACTTTTTTGACCCACTGGATTTTAGACCCGCGTTTGCTGTGTAGAGATTCGTCACCGGTACGCTTTCATAAAACACTAGATCCTTCTGTTTGGAGTGTGGTTGTGGTTTAGCGGACTGAAGCGCAGTGAGGTCGATCGCGCTAAACTGCAGCACGTACAACCCGCTGATGATCACATCCAACATTCTGTTCAAAAGCGCCGCAATCTCGTCGTCAACATACGCGAGGTACGGATATTTGGTGAGAATGTAGATGGATGGCCAATAAAGACCATTGGCCACAAATGCCTTCAAAATCTGGTAGTTATTATTGGACCGGAGCATCTTGGAAAGGTCCGCCACTGGTTTGACCTCTGTTTTCTCTTCCTTTTTCTCGCCTTCTTCATCTTCATCCAAGAGTGGCGCCGCCAACGCCAAAGCATTAGCACCAGCTTTAAACACCTCCTCTTCAACCTTCTTGTTGTATGCTTTTTCTATCTGTGCCATGTCCTCGTCTGCCACGTAACCATATATGTCTGCAAAGCTCACGAAGCCCTCCTTGACAAGCACCGCGATCAACGACTTTATCGGGTTTGTCAACTCTTTTGCTTTTAAAATCCGAAGGCCCAAAATTTTCGCTCCAGATTCGTTGCCGCCCACACTGAGACTGTCAATGGACGAGATATCTCCCTGTGTTATTGGCCACCAACGCGACTTTTTCAACAACTCAACTGTGAAATCGATTCTGCTCACGTACACACTTCCGGCGATTTCTAGTATCACGTCCAAACACCTGTTGGGATCCAAGCTGTAATGGCCAATCAATTTTTCCACCACCTCAAGAGCGTAATCGATTTGGTACTCGCTGTCTGACGACTTGTACACCATGTAGAGTTCGCTGGTGAGCTTTGCGTATCCTTCCACCTCCTCGTGGAGCAAGTTGTACTTCTTCTGGGTATAGAACTCATCGCGAATGGTGCTATTGAGTGCCTTTGTCATGACGTCTTTTGGAACGACTCCCGAACTTTTGAGCAAATCTGGACTAACGTAGCGCGCGATGGTCTCTGGCCGCACGTTGTTCTCTCTGCTCAAGAGTGCGAGGAGGTTCTGAATCTTCTCAGTGGCTGGAAACACGTTGAGGATCTGGCAGAAGACCCTTGCGGTGGTGTCGTCGTTGATGAGTGCCACGAGGAACTGGACTATGGGGTCGATTTCGATGGAGGAAGCCTCGAATCGGAGCACAAGCTCGGTGAACAATTGTGCAAGGTCGTCTTCTTTGGATGCATCGCGGTTCTCGAACACCTCGAGGAGCGATTCGGTGCCCGCGCCTCCGAACTGGGCCACCACGTCGTCGGTGAGGAACAGGAACATGAGAAAAGAGTGGTAAAAAAAAGAGTAGATAAAAGTAGAGAAAATAGAAAAGGGTATGATGGAGAGAAATGGAAGAGAAATAGTAGAGAAATAGAGGAGAAATAGAAGAGAAATAGTAGAGAAATAGAAGAGAAATAGAAGAGAAATAGAAGAGAAGCAGATGACGTATGAAAAGGAAGAATAAATTATAAACAGGTGGTGGAAATTTGAAAGGTAGAGAGATAATGTGATTATTGAGGATCTGAATTACTGGAGTGAATTAATTTACATCAAAATTTCATTGATTCTTCAATTCATCAATTCTATTAGAATAAGTCAATTTTACCTAGTAATCAATAATTTCACCATCATCTCGTGAATACCAATCTATATCACCTTTTCTATATCATTTTCTCTATCACAACTATTACTTCAAATTTCATAAATTTATCAATTCCATCAGAATATGTCAATCTGAACAGTTCACTATTTTTCACCATCTTTATCATATAACATTTTCTCAATTATTTCTCATTCATCATTTTCTCATTTATCACACATTCTCATTTATTAATCTTTTTTATTCTTTCCTATGCGCCATTGGGAGATCAAACTAGGAGCATTCATCGCTCTCTACTACCTCTTCTCCCACTTCGTGCTAGACTCGCTACACGTCCACAAATCCACTGGTCTTTCCGACTGTCTTCGAGTGATTCCCCAGCAAATCATCGATGTGGCAACACCCGTCGCCGGAAACCACGCGTACGTCCAATACGCCACCAACAGCCAGTACCTACACCTTGCGGTGCTCAATTTCGAGGCGCTCCGCAAAGCCAACACCACGATCCCCAACCTCGTGGTCCTCTACGCGCGCAAGCTCGTGCACTCACCCGAATTTGCCGAACTCAGCCATCGTGCCGCGCGCAACAACATCGAATTGAGACCGGTTTCCACCACCCAGGGCGGCGACACGTCGCTGTGGGCCGAGCTGTTCACGAAATTCGAGGTCTTCAACACGGAATTCGACAAGGTGGTGTATTTCGATAGCGACTCGATGCTCCTAGACAACCACATCGATGAGCTCTTCAACATCGATACGTTTGACATCGCCCTCCCTCAGGCCTACTGGCTCAACAACGTGGTCGAAGATCGAAATCTCAGAAATAAGTACCATAAGCAAGTGCCCGTGCCTTCGCAGCAAGAATACTCCAATACATGGAACAAGATCGCAAATAAGGAAAAGAGACACAAAGACGTGCTGATCGCGTCGGTCTTCTCGAAGTTGCCAACCCTCGTCTACGAGCACCACAAGTGGGATAACAGAAACGACTTCTTTGCAAACCACGTGATGGTGTTGAAGCCGTCACGTGAGACGTACCAGGAGTTGAGGGAGTATGTTCACAACCCGGTGTGGTGGTGGGTGTTCCGGCGGAAGTCGGTGCGGTACGACGGAGAGTACGACATGGAGGTGATGAACAAGTGGTTAGACGACCGGTTGCGTGCGCTGAGCATACGTGTGGGTATTCTTCCGCACAAGACGTACGGAGTGCTCACGGGGGAGTTTCGGGAGCCGTTTCACCGTCGTTTCACGGTGGAGCCGCAGTATCTCCCGTTTGTGGGGAAGCAGTCGTCGGAGGAGTGGGACGCGAAGACAGTGGTCCGTGGGGCGAAGCTTTTGCACTTCTCAGACGCTCCAATTCCCAAGCCTTGGGAGGAGGAGGACAGCGGAGCGGAGTACAATGCGTACAGGATTGCGTGTAGGGAGGAGCAACGGGAGGGGTATTTGTGGAAGCCGCGGTTGGTGAGTGATTGCGATGCGGTTGAGATCTGGGAATGGATTAGAGGGGAGTTTAGAAGGAGGTACAAGCAATTCTGAGCGAAGCGAAGAATTGCATAAAGATTGAATTGAAACGAAGAATTGCGATGATTGAATTGAAATTCTGAGCGAAGCGAAGAATTGCATAAAGATTGAATTGAAACGAAGAATTGCGATGATTGAATTGAAATTCTGAGCGAAGCGAAGTTTTGCCATTGATAAAGATTGAATTGAAATTAGCGAAGCGAAGAATTGCGATTGATAAAGATTGACTTGAAATTAGCGAAGCGAAGAATTGCATAAAGATTGAATTGAAACGAAGAATTGCGATTGATAGAGAATAGAGAGAGTGGAGGAGAAGGAAGGGAATAGGGAACGAAGAAATTGACGTTTAGAGAACTCTCAGATTGGAACATAGAAAATGGATTTAGGGTATAAATAGAATAGAAAATTGTTAAGGTTGATGAGATTTGTGTAACATGATTCTAATAAAAGAACGATATTGGCAATGAGTGTAGCTAAGCCATGGATATCAACAAATATCAATACGATTGAGTTTTTTTATGGACTCAATGGAGTCTTTTTTTATGGAGTGTCTATGGAAATTGCCATGGCTTTTTGGATTTAGCCATGCTTTTTTTTACTACGACTTGGCCACTATTTATGGCTATTTGATTTAGCTGATACTACCAATGAATATCACAATTTATACAATTTATACGATAATTGATGTTATCATTGATAAGTTATACCATAATTGATACATCATTGATAATTATACCATAATTGATACTATCATTGATAACTTATACAGCCATGATTTATACCATTTGATAATTTATACCTCTATTCCTATTATTCATTTGATAATGCCTTTATTCCTGTTTGCTTTATTCCTATTTTCATTGATAATACCTTTATTTTCTCTTTTTCTTTATTCCTATTTTTATCCTCTCTTATTAATACGTTACTAAACCTACCCCGTCTGTCAAAGCCCCACCGTTTCCATTCACTTACCTTCCCCCTCACCCATCCAGACGATCTGACTAGTGTCCTTCGCTCACCCTGTTTCGCGTAAATATCCCCCCTTATAATTCCGCCGTACACAAAGCTGCCTGGATTCTTATTAGCAACGGTGCATGTCTAGACCTTTCAGTTTCACCAGGATATTTCCCGATCTGTTACGTCAACCGTTACCAAGCCACTGCCACCAGACCCCACTGCCACGCCGTCCTCGCAAGGCCACCGCCACCCAAGCCTCGTTTCGCACCTTTTCTGCAACACATTTCGCACACTGGTCCCCCTTTCGTACCTCAGCCTTTTTTCCGGTCTAGGCCAAATTTCCTTTGCATAGATCGAGATTTTCCTGCAAAGAAGTGGCAGTTCATCTCCAAACCACTTTTACGACCTGGATCGCGAGTCTACGCTTAAAATACGCCGTGGTCCTGGTTATTAACCATTTGAGTTGCCAGTTACTTGCGGCCCCTCCATCAAACAGGCGAGGCGTTTCGCACCCCCGACCCCTTCACGGCGCTAATCGATCGACTAATTGCGAATAAAAACAAACGAAAAAATTTAGCAGCACATTTTTCCCGCCCATACCATGACTTTCCAACAGTACGCTCCACAGGCGGCCAAACGTGAGGATCTCATCACCAAGGTGGTGCGTGATGACCTCCCGTCCCTCCCAACAATCACCTCATCACTGTCTTCAAGCAGTGCCATCAGCACGCCGTCCGTAGGCGTGCCTCCAAGCAAAAACAACCCGTACCTCATTCGCCAGCACAACCCGAACGGAACGGTTTTCATCGCGGTTGGTGCCATTGTGGGCGCCATCCTCCTCACTTTCGCGCTCTACCACTTGATCGTCTCGATCCGCGCCGCAAAGTTGGCCAAGAAGTCGGTCGCCTCCGAGAAACTGACTCTCGAGAAGTACCGCAACAATAACACCATGGCTTATGGTGATGCAAAGGTTCCGTTCATGCACCAGCGTAACGTCTCCGCGGGCGCCGGGTTTGGCGCAAGTCTGATTGCTGACCTGCTGACCATCTACGGCGTCGATGATGCGGCAACTTCGAAACACGACCTCACGAAAATGTTCTTCCTGCCAACCGCAGAGGCGATGCAGCACAAGCGTATGCGCTCGCTGCTATATCTCGGGAACCTTGGCAGCACGACCACGGTGTCGAACGCAGGGAGCTCGGCCAAGCTTGTTCCAAGTGTGTATGTGAATGGCGACACTCAGAGTGAGTTTTCGTTGCAGCAGAACAGAACGCCGCGGAAGACGATTCCGAGTATGTATTTGGAGGATTTGTTGGATAAGGAGGAGGATTAGTTGAATCGTGAAGCGGTTGTTGAATCGCGAAGCGGTTCAACTAAGTGAGAAAAGAGCTTGTTGAATCGCGAAGCGGTTCAACTAAGTGAGAAAAGAGCTTGTTGAATCGCGAAGCGGTTCAACTGAGTGAGAAAAGAGCTTGTTGAATCGCGATGGGTTCAACTAAGTGAGGATAGGATTGCAAAAACATTGTTCGCGAAGCGGATCAACTAAGTGGATAATGTTTTGCAAAGTGATTGTTGAATCGCGATGGGTTCAACTAAGTGAGGATAGGATTGCAAAAAGATTGTTCGCGAAGCGGATCAAGTAAGTGGATAATGTTTTGCAAAGAGATTGTTGAATCGCGAAGGGTTCAACTAAGTGAGGATAGCAATTGCGAAGCGGTCAATTAGTTGAGTGTCCTGTTCGACAGATTATGAGAGTATTCTGGCATCATGGGAGTTAAAGCATCGCGATTGCCGACAAGAGGTTCTCAAAATCAGCAGTTTGAAGAGGACAAAAATTGTTGGATTTAAGTGATTGGATCAGGGTACAAAAGCAGAATAAATGGGACGTTAGCTGAGAATGCAGTTAGCTGAGAAGTGCTGGTGACTGAGAAGGACTGAAAAGGACTGGAAGGAGACTAAGAAGTACGTGACTGAAAAGGACTGGAAGCTGACTAAAAAGTACGTGACTGAAAAGGACTGAAAGTTGACTAAGAAGTACTGGAAGCTGACTAAGAAGTTCTGGAAGATAGCTGAGTACAGGTGTGTGCTAAAAGTTAGCAGTACTAGAAGTCACCTCAGAAGTGCTCAAAATCAGAAGGAACTACCTTTACCGCTCATTACTTCACCCAAAGGACATTTAGCTCATTTGAAATTCTTGGCTAATGTCAAAATAAACCGGAAATCACAAAAACCGACTACCATAATTCTGAGCGAAGATGCCAATGAAGGTTTTTCAAGAGCCAGCCTTGTCTGGCATTTACGAACCTGTCAATCATTCAACAATTTCCCCATTACGACATAGAGTCATTCATTTGGGTATTATAGCATAGAGGAGATAGGTATTATTAGAGAAACGAGGAAGTATTAAGGTTAGTTACTGTAGAAAGAGGAAGTATTAAGATTAGTTACTGTAGAGAAAGGAGGTATTGGTTAGAGAAAATTAAGGTTGGTTACTGTAGAGCATTCTAGAAACCAGGCATCATGCTTCTATAACGGTTTATTCCGACTTGTTTTTTATGTTCCCATTATGGAAAATGTTGATGAGGTACTGCACACAGTCCTCTTTAAAAAACCTAAAAAGCATATGGTTTTGCTCCCTGCGTCGTTTTCCGCATTATTCATTTTGTAGTCAACTCCCTGCACCATTATTCATTTTATAGTAATGGAGAGTATCCACGGAAGCAGCGAGTGAATTCGTCCAGCGTTCTCTGTTTCTCGCTCTCTTTTCCTCACTCTCTGCTGCTAGTTCTCTGTTCTTTTCACCATCGCTTCCAGTATACCATACCCTACTTAATAGTTCTTCCCTGATTCTTCCAGTGCATTTTTTAGGCTTCGTTCGGCCCTTTTGCCATTTCCGGCTCATAATCGTTTCAATTTTGTGGAGGTGCACGTGATGCAGGGAGCACGGCTATATAAAACCTAGAGAAAATAAGCGAAGCAGCAACAACACGGAGAGATGAGCCACGAAACCAACGGCAAGACTTCGCAAGCCGCATCTGATACCAGTTCTGCGCTCCGCCGCAACATGGAGGAAATTGATGCCGAAAACGGGTCTTTGAGACACCGTCACGCTGAGCACGATGCCATCTTGTCAGACTCTGAAGCAGAGGATGAGTTTGTCACCAAGTACGGAGACATTGACTTCCAGTACATTAAGAAGCCCAAGGACCTGTTTTGGTTCACGCGTCCACACGCGCTTAATTTCTTCCAGGACGGGGTTTTGTACCGTACCAAGGGTGAAAGAACTAGTGGAAAGACGGAATTGTTCTTAGACTTGCTTTATGTTGGAATTGTTGCGAATCTCGCAGAGGCTGCAACAGAAGAAGCTTCTGCTGCAAGTTTCCTCAAGTACGCCTTGTTGTTTCTTCCAACATGGACCGTGTGGAGTGACATCAAGGACTTTGTGAACTACTACTATAGTGAGGATTTGCTGCAGAAGTTCTATATCTTGTGGATCATGGTTTTGCTTTTGGTATATGACAACAACTGTGCGAGTGTCCTTGATGGGCGTAAGGAAGCAGCGATGACTATTGTTCCGTACATTTTGTGCCGTTTGAGTCTTGCGATTTCCCTTTGGTTCTACTCCATTTGGGTTGTTGAGCACCGTGTGCAGATGTTGGTTTACGGATCAACGGTCTTTGTCACGAGTTTGCTCTGGATCATCTTGATTTTCGTCGACACCAGAGCCAAGATCGGTCTTGCGTTCGCCTTCTTCTTCCTTGAGCAGTCGTGCTTCATTTTCTGCTACCACCCATGGGTCAAGAAGAACATCTTCAAGTTGACCACCAGCACGGCGCTCAACATCGAGCACGAGGTTGAGAGATTCGGTGCGTTTTTCATTATTGCCGTGGGTGAGTTCTTGTACACTACTGTCGCTGGAAACCCTGTTGGATTTGGGTTCACATCCAAGTTGGCAAGGGCCATTTGTTGCTTGATCATATCCTACATTTTCTTGTGGCTCTACTTCAACGGTGGAACGTCTACCAAGGCCACCCACGCGTTGAGAAGAAGCGGTTTGGCCGCATGTACCTTCTTGTACCTCCACATTCCATTGATTGCCGGGCTCATTTTGGCTGCCGATGCCGCAGGAGTGTGGATCAAGCTGGAAAACACACTGACGGCCAAACACCCACATCACGAGGCCAGTGCGGAATCGTCTGGTGAATCCACCGAACACAAACTCATCTCGTTTGTTTTGCGTGCCGCAGAAGCAGAAGCAGAGGGAGGCGAGCACGAGCCCAGCATGTACGCGCTTGCGTTCTTCGTGACGAGTGGTATTTCTGTTGCGTTGTTTTCGCTTGGAATCATGGCGTTTGCAGAGAAGCTGAGGGACTCGGTCAACCACCACTTGGTGACCAAGATCTGGAGAATCTCGCCGAGATTCATCGCGGGTATCATCATTTTGTGTATGACGTTTGCGGAGATGCACACCACCAAGTTGCTTGGGTTGATCACCATGATCATGGTGTTGTTGTGGTGGTGGGAGAGTATTGTGATGACCCCAAGAAGAACTTTGCCGAGGGCATTGGGTGGATGTCTGCAGGAGCCTGTGAGTGAGCAGATTGAGAGGTTTTAACGAACGAGATTTCAGCGAACGAGATTTCAGCGGAGCTGGAATCGAGTATGAATAGAATTGCAGTGAATGAGATTCGACGAGATTTCAGCGAACAAGATTTCAGCGCAGCTGGAATCGAGAATGAATAGGATTGCAGTGAATGAGATTCGACGAGATTTCAGCGCAGCTGGAATCGAGTATGAATAGGATCCCAGTGAATGAAATTTCAGGCTTCGAGTATGAATAGGATCCCAATGAATGAAATTTCAGCTGGAATATGAATAAGATCCCAATGAATGAAATTTCAGCTGCAATATGAATAAGATTCCAGTGAATAATATTTCAGCGGAGCTGGAATCGAGTGGTATGATTACAAGTGTAATCGAGTAATGGTTTAGTAATTGAAATTTTAACGAGCATATTGTAGAGTGTATCAATGGAAAGACATGTTAGTCAATGGTGGGAATAGATGATGGAAAGGCACGGTAGTCAACTGGTGGGAATAGATGATGGAAAGGCACGGTAGTCAACTGGTGGGAATAGATGATGGAAAGGCACGGTAGTCAATGGTGGAAATAGATGATGGAAAGACATGTTAGTCAATGGTGGGAATAGATGATGGAAAGACATGGTAGTCAATGGTGGGAATAGATGATGGAAAGACATGGTAGTCAATGGTGGGAATAGATGATGTAAAGACATGTTAGTCAATGGTGGGAATAGATGATGTAAAGACATGTTAGTCAATGGTGGGAATAGATGATGTAAAGACATGTTAGTCAATGGTGGGAATAGATGGATGGGTACTGTAATAATCTGGTAGTACTTGAACTGGTAATACTTGAACTGGTAATACTTGAACTGGTAATACTTGAACTGGTAATACTTAAACTGGTAGTACTTGAACTAATAGTACTTGAGCTGTATTTCATCATTAACTGGTGTACACTATCGAATAACTAGCGGCACTGTATCATCAACTGGTAGTATTGACATGATGACGGACGTCACTATAATCAATTGATACTAATATGATTGACTAGAATCAGAGTCAATTAGTTGCCTATCAACTTGTGATACAATACACTAATTTCTTCATCTATAACTAAAAAAGTGCTGCAAAAAAAAATCACACAATTTATTTAGGTTGCCGATTTGATCAGTTATTTGATCAGTTGATTTGATCAGTTAATAATCATTTGATTTCAGATTTTCTCGTTTTATACTCACATTTTATATTTTCACATTTTCACATTTATCAAATTTCCTTACTCTATTATTTTCCTGTTTCAAATTTTCCACATTTGTTTTCCCTTTGTGTCTGATCTGAATACGAGATGTTCTCGTCACGAAATCGTTTAACTCATGTCAAAATGTCAAGTCCACCCATTATTGCTCATAATCATAAGACAGTATACTCAGAGTTTATTCTTATCAGGTGTTGTATTGTTCTATAATACACTTATTTTACCGTACCATATTCTAGCATGTCCTATGTATCCTGACATATATTATTCTCTAAACGTATTCTATACCTCTATACCTCTATTATCTTCTATACCTCTATTATCTTACCTCAATACCTCTACCATTCTCTACCTCTTCTCTTCTCTTCTCTTCTCTTCTTTCTCTTCTCTTCTCTTCTATACCTCGCCTCTTAATCTTCCTCTTATCCTATTTTCTCAAGCCGTTTGATTATTTACTTTTTCGCGTTACTCTGTCCTCATGGCTATTTGCGGTTCAGCCCCCAAAACGATCCAGCGTAAGATCGTCATTCTTGGTGACGGTGCGTGTGGTAAGACGTCGCTCCTCAACGTCTTCACCCGTGGCTACTTCCCCCAAGTTTACGAGCCCACCGTCTTTGAAAACTACGTCCACGATATCTTTATTGACGGGCAGTCCATACAGTTGTCTCTCTGGGACACTGCTGGGCAGGAGGAATTCGACCGCTTGCGGTCGCTTTCGTACTCCGACACGCACTGCATCATGTTGTGCTTCTCCATAGACTCGCCCGACTCGTTGGAAAACGTCCAGTCCAAGTGGGTGGGCGAAATCGCAGACCACTGTGATGGCGTCAAGTTGGTGTTGGTTGCGTTGAAGTGCGACTTGAGAAACAACGAGGACCAGGAGACCGTGGAGGAGCCAAACACATACGGCAACCCGTACCAGCAGCAGAAGCGCTTGATCACATACGACGAGGGCTTGAGCGTGGCCAAGAAGGTGGGCGCGTTGAGGTACCTCGAGTGCCTGGCCAAGAAGAACAGAGGTGTGAATGAGGCGTTTTCGGAAGCTGCGAGATGTGCTTTGAATGCGAAGCCAAAGGGTGCGAATGATAACGAGCCTGAGTCGAAGGGGTGTGTTGTTATGTAAACAATATTCAACCTCAACTCTTCAACTTGTTGAAGAGTTGATTGTTGAATATTACTATTGAAGGGTTGTTAAGAAGGTTCAGTATGTGATGAAAAGTTTATGAAGAAAGTTGATGAAGAAGATGATGAAAAGTTGATGTTGATAAGTTGATAAGTTGATGTTGATAAGTTGATAAGTTGATGTTGATAAGTTGACTATTCGATACGTTGACTTTTTGACAAGACTATTCGATACGTTGACTATTTGACAACTATTGAACATTCCATATTCAATAGCTGTGTGTTATTGAACACGAAAAGACGTTGACATGAAATGGTGACAGCCACTACGTATCATTATCAGTTACGATTGAAGATATTAGTGTTAATAGGATGATAATAGGAGAGAATAAACATTAGAAAGAGAATAAGAATAAGAATATAAGCCATTAAGTGCATATACTATTTTTATTATAACAAATCTGTATATCTAAGAACCTGTATATCTAACAATCTCCAACCTATTCCTAACAATCTCCAACCTATATCTAACAACCTACATCTAACAATCTATTTCCAACAATCTATTTCCAACCTACATCTAACAATCTATTTCCAACAATCTATTTCCAACAATCTATTTCCAACAATCTATTTCCAACAATCTATTTCCAACCTATATCTACCTAACTATATACTTCCCCCTATTTACATTCTCTTGAAAGGACATCTCCTTCGCTATTTACATTCTCTTGAAAGGGTTCTCCAACAACTCCGTCCTTTCCTCCCAAACATCCTCGCTCAGCCCCATCGCCTTGTCCTCCAACAACCGCTTCTTGTAGAACTCCTGGATCTTGAGTCGCTTGGTGATCTCCAGGTCCCCCATCTCGGAAACAGGCACCTCCTTGCCCTCGTAAAGCGTGCCGTTCTTCACCGCGAACCACAACTTCTCGCGCTGCCTCGTGCAAAGATCGTGCGTTCCGTACCG
Organism: Kodamaea leandrae; assembly: GCA_030564445.1. Classification (NCBI taxonomy): domain Eukaryota; kingdom Fungi; phylum Ascomycota; class Pichiomycetes; order Serinales; family Debaryomycetaceae; genus Kodamaea; species Kodamaea leandrae. Next base: position 57,820 of record JAJLUV010000014.1, on the reverse strand, counting down.
GTAGTAGTTGCGCACCTGTCCGCCCAAGGCAAAGCACCCAAGAAGCTCGTCGAGCGCGGTCACAATCGACATTTGTGTGGGGAACTCTTCTAGTCCACGCTCGTTGTGGAGGGTCTGTGTGATCTTCTGCCTCCGCTGCTGGATCTCCTGGGGAGTGTCCTCAAAAAGGTCCCATATTTCCTTCAACTCGTCCGCTGGCATAACAAAGAATAGAGAGATAAAATGAAGATGAAATATAAAGATAAAATATAAAATAAAACTGAGTAGTTAAAACTTGATTAAAACTTGATTAAAACTTGAATAGATAAAACTTGAATAGTTAAAACGTCATCTGTTAAAACTTCATCTAGTAAAAACTTCATCAATAGTTCATAAAGTTAATAGTTGAAATACCTCTAGTTGAAATACTTCATCAATACTTGAAATACTTCATCAATAGCTGAAATACTTCATCAATACGTGAAATAATTCAGTTCAACCAATCAAATACTATATCAAATACTTGGAATACTTCAACTACAAACACTTCAACCACGTCAACCTCAACTACTTCAACCTCAACTACTTCAACCTAAACTTCTCCAACTACCTCTCACTACCCACAAAAATCTATCATATTTTCTCAACTTATTTTTTTTCACTTTTTCTTCAACATGTTCGGTCTCAAGCTCAGCTTCCCCAAACCGCTGCTCACGTTCGTGCGTTTCAACTCGTACCTCGGTGCGTTGAAGCCCAACGAGGGCGCCGTCAAGGCCTACAAGAGAGTCGGAAGAGGTGCGTCCTCCGGGCTCGGCAAAACGTCCGGCCGTGGTCAGAAGGGTCAGAAGGCCAGAGGCTCCGTTCCATGGTGGTTGGAAGGTGGCCAAACGCCATACTACAAGAGATTCCCCATCATCGGATTCAAGAGACCTCACAGAAAAGACTACAACCAGGTCAACTTGCAACAAATCCAGGAGTTTTGGGACAAGGGCCGCATCCCATTGGAGGCTGGTGAAACCTTGACCTTGCGCATTATGAAGGAGTGTGGTTTGATCACTGGATCCATGAAGGACGGCGCTATCATCTTGGCCCGTGGAGCAGACTCCTACTCGGTTCCTCTTGACATCGAGGCCCTGAAGGCCTCGGAACTCGCCATTAGTACGATCGAGGCCGTGAGCAGAAAATTCACCGCAAAGTACTTCACCAAGTTGTCGTTGAGAGCACACGTGAATCCGGAGGAGTTCCTCTTGAAGAAGGGGTACGTTCCATTGCCAGCACGTCCAATCCACAGAAGAGACATTGAGTACTACTCGAACGAGGACAAGAGGGGGTACTTGTTGGAGGATACGACCTTGCTTTTGGACCACATGAAGAACTCCCAGAAGAGCTACACTGTTTCGAAGAAGAAGAGTTCGTTGGAGAGACAGGGAGAGAGTGCCAGTGGGGTTAGGTATGGAGAGTTTGGAGAGAATAAGGTGTATAGTTTGGGGGATTTGTAAATAGACAAAGTACCCAAAGTACGAAGTACTTTGGGTACTTTGAGATGAATGACAGTATAAAGATTGAAATACAACGAATAAGTATAAAGAAAATACAAAGTGCGAAGTACTTTTTATGTTTATTAGTTTATGCTGAATTAAGTGTACTGCATATAATATTTCCAAAAGTAAGAATAGTAAAAGTATTTGATTGATAAAGTAGAAATAAGATTGAAGAAAATGCAAAGTACGAAGTACTTTGCCAGTACAGCGCAGCGTAGCTGTGCTGTGAATACATAGTACGAGTCAGAGAAATGCAAAGTACGAAGTACTTTGCTAGACAGCGCAGCGTAGCTGTGCTGTGAATACATGTACTGCATATAATTTAATGAAAATTAAACATTGTCTACTAAAATTCCTCAAGATGAATAGAAGTACAAAGTACAAGTACGTTGCTTATAAAGGTAATAGTAAGAACTAGTACGAGTCAGAGAAGTGCAAAGTACTTCGTACTTTGCTAGTTCAGCGCAGCGTAGCTGTGCTGTAAATACATCTACTGCATATAATATAATGTAAATTTATCATCCTTCCACTAAAAACATAATATGAATGGAAGTACAACGTACAAGTACTTTTAATAAAAAAATAATCATATGAGACAATAAGTGAATAAAGAATCAAACCTTTCGTACTTTGTTAAAAAGTTCAATAGAGGTCGAATTGAGTAGCTGATGATGGGGTACTGCATATAATGTAACATAAAAAGAAGTACCTTACAAATGACATCAAAATTTTGCACAAGTACTTTGTAAGTAAGAAATAAGTGATCGTAAGAAAAGAGCATTTCGATAGTAATAAAAGAGCACTTTGATAGTAAGAAGATATAAACACGAAAGAAGATCAAAAATATAACTTACGAATTGGTTGAAAACGTACAATAAATACAAGCTGATGTTGCAGTACTGCATATAATGAAACCCATTTCTACTCCATACTCTCTCTGCAAGTTCACCCAAAATGTACACTTCAAGATCAATGACCACACGCAAAGGGGCCGTCGCAGTTCCAAATGCACGGGATCCTGAACGGGCTTATACTTAGCTCAAATTTAGCTCATCGCAACAGATTTTCCCTTAGATTAAGAGTCAATGAAAATAGGAAATAGATGAAGAAGAGACGTGTTAATGAAGACGGCATGATAATTATGAACTTATTTCATCAGTGGTTAAATCATTCTTGACAATTATCAGTTTATTCTTTGATCAGTGGTCTTATAAATGATGATAAAATTGGGTAGTCAATTTGCAATTGTTCATTTGGTCCAATTTTGAACCAACTCAATTGATTAGAATTTGATGATTTTGAGATCCAATTGATATAGAATTGAGAATTAAATTTGATGATTTTGATCGATCCAATTGAATAGAATTGAGAATTCAATTAGAATTTGATGATTTTGAGATCAAATTGATATAGAATTGAGAATGAATTTGATAATTTCAATCCATCCAAATTTGATAATTCAATTAAATTTGGTTCACATTCCATAATTTCAACTAAGTTTGATAATTTCAATTCAGATTATTTCAATCCGATTAATTTGATATTCAATTCAGATTATTTCAATCCAATCAATTCTGACATTCAATTCAGATTCATTCTCAATCCAATCAATTCTGACATTCAATTCACATTATTTCAATCCAATTAATTTGACATTCAATTCAGATTCATTCTCAATCCAATCAATTCTGACATTCAATTCACATTATTTCAATCCAATCAATTCTGACATTCAATTCACATTATTTCAATCCAATTATCAATCCTGTTCATTCATTTTCCCTTTCATACATCCCCATACTTTATCGATATTATCGCATCCTTCACAAAACTCCTCGTCTGGTTCTCATACTTGTTCACAATCATCTCGTAAAGCTTCTCGCCCACAGCAACAGCCTCTTCCCTGTGTCTCGAAACTGCCTCCGAGGTATCGTACAACCCAGTCTCCGCATAGTACCCCGAAACCTCGATCGCCGCACGGGCTCGGATATTCTCGTACTTGTCCGCACCCACGTTCGCCAAAATGTCAGCCTGGATGTTTCCGCGGACTCCCGCTTCCTCATCGACATAGCTGAACGTCACTCCATTGACACCATGACGCTTGGCGAGGCTCTCAACGCTCTCCCACTCATTCAAGCAGAGCCTGATGAGATTACCATTGGGAACAGGGTCTCCGCTAGCAGTCTTCCAGTTCTCGGCAGTCGCAAGGTCGCCGTTGGCAATCCTCCAGTTATCCTCGCGGTATCTGGGGTGCCATTTGGCAATGGAATTGATGGCGTATTGCGAGTCGGTACAGATAGTGTACCCATCGGAGCAGTTACCCTCTGCCATGTCCTCCTGGACCAAGCGCAATGCCCAGAACACCGCCAACAACGCGGACTTCTCGTCTGTAGGCGTGCCGAAGATGTTCAGGAGGAACGACCGTGCCTCGTTGTGGGCATGGAGCGGACCAAAGTACACTCCAATGCCAGCACTGGCACTGTCGGAGCCGCTGTTTCGACACGCTCCGTCGGCATACACAAAGACGTGGTCGGAGGGACCTCGCTCGGCCATTTGGTTGGGGAACGTCACCCTCTGGTTGCTCGAGTGTGGAGCGTGCTGGGGCGTGGGAGGGCTGAAGTCGTCATGAGAGCTGGGAACACTTGGGTATGGGAAGTTCGGGATAGGACTGGGGGACGACATGTGGTTACTGAATGGGGGGTAGTGGGTTGGTCCTGGACTTGGGCTTGAGCGATAGGAGAAGGGGGTAGAACGTGTTGGAGTGGAGGATGGGTATCGAGGGGGTGGAAAGAGGTGAGGTTGGTTAGCATGAACATGAGGTGCATGAACATGAGGTTGGTTAGCATGAACATGAGGTTGGTTAACATGAACGTGAGGTTGGTTAACATGAACGTGAGGTTGGTTAGCATGAACATGAGGTTGGTCAACTTGGTGAGGTTGGTTAACTTGATGAGGTTGGTGAATTTGGTGAGGTTGGTCAACTTGGTGAGGTTGGTGAATTTGGTGACCTTGATCTTGGTTAACTTGGTGACCTTGACCTTGGTTGATTTGGTGATTATTTTGACCTTGGTTAAGTTGGTGACCTTGACCTTGGTTAATTTGGTGATTACCTTGGTTCATTATCTGACTTCCTTGACTTCCTTGCCCTCCTTGCCCTCCTTGCCCTCCTTGACTTCCTTGACTTTGGCTGTTTCGATCACCATGATACGGGGAAGCCACTTGTGGAATTTGTCTCGCACCTTCTGAAATAGAAGCTGTGGATTGTTGGAGATGATTTTGAGCAATTCTGTGGTCCACTTGAGTAGGTTTGGATTTTTCCTTTTCCGGAGTTTCACGATCTCCCACTTGATCTTGGGTGATCTGGGTTGGAACGTTTGACTCTATGCTCAGATTAGTAGTTGTAGAGGTGGAAATGGTTGCGTTAGAAGTACTTTCAATAGGAGTAGGTGTAACTTCATTAGCATGTTTTGTAGCTTCTGTAGCCTCTGCAACTTCTGTAGCTTCTGTAACTTCTGCAACTTCTGCAACTTCTGTAACTTCTGCAACTTCTGTAGCTTCTGTAACTCCTTCACCCCCATTCCCATTGCTATCTTCACTACTTTCATGATCTCTTTGATTCTCACTGCTATTTCCATGACTTTCCTCTGCCGATACCATTTCACTCTCGCCTTGATTTTTTTCAAGTTGACTATCAGTCGAATCAATTCCACTTTTCTCGCCCGATTTTGATTTCTCTCTCTCCTCCCTCTCTTTCCGCTCCTTTGCTTGCTTTTGACGAGCTTTTGCTTTACTTTGATCGAGTTTTTTCTTCTTGATATGGTCCAGTTTGGTGGATCTGAGAATCAGCGAGTGGTTCTGTGGTCTCGCTAAGTGCCTCACATCGATCACTTGCGGGCTTTCACTTCGATCCTCGGTTTGTAATCGTGAGTGGACGTCTGGTGCGATTGAATCTGGGGTAGCAGTGGGTTGGGTAGTGGGTTGAATAGGATTTTGTTTATTAATTGGTTGCTTAGGGGGTTGCTTAGGGGGTTGCTCATTAATTGGTTGGTCAATTGGTTGCGCATTGGTTTGCGGTTGCTCAGTTGTTTGGTTGGTTGGTTGTTCAGTTGTTTGCTCAATTGGTTGCACGTTGGTTTGTGGTTGCTCAATAGGTTGCACGTTGGTTTGTGATTGGTCAATCCCTTCGTCAATTTGGCTAGTTGTTTCTTGGTTGACGCTTCCATTTTGAATTCCACCAATATCAACACCCTTCTCTTTGTTACCCTTTTCACCTTCCTTACCATTATCCTTATCACCTCCCTTTTCTCCTTCCTTGCCATTTTCCTTATCACCTCCCTTATCTCCTTCCTTGCCATTTTCCTTATCACCTCCCTTATCTCCTTCCTTGCCATTTTCCCTATCTGCCACTGGAGAAACCTGCCTAACACTCTGCCCTCTGTTGGTTCTCCTCATCACCAGATTTGTACCACTCCGTCTCAGGTTTTGATACCCGTTGGCGACTCGTTGGTTCTCTGCATTTAAATCGTTTGAACTTGGGTGAATGTTTGCGTTCGCATTAGTAGGTTCATGACTTGAGCTTGGATTTTGGCTGTTTTCAGACGAATGATCATTTTGGTCGTCAGGATTTTCAGATCTTTCCGTTTCCTCATCCATACTTCCGTCACTACTTCCTCTTTCAACTTCTGCAAACCTCACTCGCTTTTGATTCTTTGTATGAGGAGCCTTCTTGAAAATACCACCATGCTTTGGATAGCTGGGAAGGAAACGAGAGTCAGGATCAGAAAGGTTGTTTGGTTGCAAGGTAGAATGGTTGTTTGGTTGTAAGTTAGAAAGGTTGTTTGGTTGCAGATCAGAAAGGTTGTTTAGATTTTGGGTGCCAATAGGGTTGGTAGGGGGGTCAGTAGAGACACTGGGGTTAGCACCTCCAGTAGGATTTATAGAACCAATATCAGTAGAACCAGTAGAGCCAGTAGAACCAATATTAGGAGATCCATTGTCAGCACCAATATTAGTAGAACCATTATCAGTAGTACCAGTATTAGTAGAAGCAGTACCAATATCAGCAGTACCAACATCAGCAGTACCAACATCAGCAGTACCAACATCAGCAGTACCATCAGCAGTACCATCAGCAGTACCAATATCAGCATTTCCCGTGTTACTTTCAGTACCCGTATAACCAATATCTATAGAACCCTTACCCATACCCACATCCCCCCTGTATTCCCCCCTATCCCCAGAAACATTCTCCCTATAACCTCTCATTTCTCCATAACCTCTGTCTCTAGCATCTCTTCTGCCCTGGTATACGTCCACTCTGTACCTCTTTTGGGGGTTGTTGGAGTGTCCAGGCGGTCCACGCTTGAGATAATTGGTTTTTCGTGGACCATATTCAGGATGTTCCGTCCGCTGGTAAAACAAGTCGCTTGGTGTGAGTGGAGTAGAAGAGCGGTCAGGATTTGATGAATCGGTTGGTCGATTTGGTTCATTTGAGTTGTTTGGTGGTAGATTTGGTTCATTTGGTTGAGTTTCATTTGGTTGCGTTTGTTCATTTGCTTGAATTTGTTCATTTGGCTGAATTTGTTCATTTGGTTGCGTTTGTTCATTTGCTTCGACTGCTTCACTTGGTTCGACTGCTCCACTACGCTCGAATCGCTTATAAAACAAATCATTTGGTGCGAGTTCAGTATTAGCTCGGTCACTTGGTTCACGGTTATTAGGTAGACGATCATTATATCCTCTTGGTCCTCTTGGTCCAGTATATCCATTTTGTCTCCTTTCTTGATAATTGTCACTTCCATGTCTTCTTTCATGGTAATTGTCACTTCCATGTCTTCTTTCTTGATAATTGTCATTTCCATGTCTCCGGTAATTCTCATTTCGGTCATTTTGACCATTTCTCCTTTCGTGATAATTCTCATTTCCACTTCTCCTTTCGTGATAATTCTCATTTCCACTTCTTCTTTCGTGATAATTCACATTTCCACTTCTCCTTTCCTGATTTTGATATCTACGGTCTTCACTGTTAGTACTTGAGTAGTTGTGTTCGGTATCACTGTCACCTGTGTTTTCGGCATTTTCACCTGTGTTTTCGGCATTGTCACCTGTGTTTTCGGCATCGTCACCTGTGTTTTCGGTATCACTTTCATTTTGGCCAATTGCATGTATAACATGTTGGCCCAATTCATGAACAACATTTGAACGGTTGCTCAGGTCTTCTTCGTAGCTGGAGTCATAGTAGCTGTTTTCTTGACTTCCATAATTGCTGTTGTCGTCACTTTCATAGTGGCTGTCGTCTTCACTGTCATTATCGTTTTCACGATTTCTCCTTGGAAATATCACCGGGGGTTTTGAAAACGTTACGGGGGGTTTTGAAAACGTAACTGGGGGTTTGGGAAATGTTACCGGAGGTTTTGAAAATGTAGGAAATGTTACCGGAGGCTTTGGAAAACTAACCGGCTTTGGAAAACTAACCGGCTTTGGAAAACTAACCGGCTTGGGAAAACTCACTGGATCTTTATCAAACCTCACCGGATTATCAAAACCTGGTCCCTTATCAAAACTCACCGGATCCTTATCAAAACTCACTGATCCCGGAAATCTGACTGCACCTGGAAATGGTTCAATATCACTTGGATTTGAGATTGGACCTTTTCTTGTCCCCTTTTGATATGGCTTCTTTGGATACTCTTTTGGTTTATAATTCGGCCCCTTCTTATAATTAGGGTCGTAATTGGGCTTGTAATTGGGGTCGTAATTTGTTCCTCTATAGTTGGGGTTCTTATAACCATTTGATCTATTTGGTCCATTTGACCTATTTGGCCCATTTGGATGTCCATTTAGATTTGGCCCATTTGGATTCAGCCCATTTGGATTCAGCCCATTTGTATTCGGCCCATTTGTATTCCCACCTGTATTCCCACCTGTATTCCCACCTGTATTCCCACCTGTATTTCTATAACCTGACCCCTTATAATTTGGTCCCTTATAACCTGACCCCTTATAACTCCTCTCCTTTGCCTGATATCCATTGTACTCCGATCCGTTCCCATTTCTTCCATACTCTGTTCCCTGCTCATTTGCATCCCCGTAATCTCGCCACTTCCGTGGTTTCAATATGATGCCAAACTTGGCGAGGTACTCTCGGCACTCGGCCTTGGTTGGAAACTGCTGGTACGTGCTTCCTGGGAAGCCCTCCACGTTGTGCTGGCACAACTCCCACTGGCCGTAGATCCCAGGCCGTTTGCCTATGGCTACGGCGTAGAACATGGTGGTAAATTTTTAGCGATGGTTGTCACAAAAGCGAAGCAAAGGGGGTTATAAAGTGGGGTGGGAAAAAGAGAGAAATGAGGAAGGTAGATATAAGAGAAATAGAGAAGAGAAATGGAAAGATGGACTAGGTGATGCTAGGTACTGGGTAGAAGAGACATCAATGGTACTAGCATGATACTAATGGTATACTAGTATGAAACTAATGGTACTAGCATGGTACTAATGAATACTAGAATGATACTAATGAATACTAGAATGATACTAATTGGATACTAGAATGATACTAATGAATACTACAACTCATGAATACTACTAATACTCATGAATACTAATACTCATGAATACTAATACTCATGAATACTAATACTCATGAATACTAATACTCATGAATACTAATACTCATGAATACTAATACTCATGAATACTAATACTCATGGAATTCCTACATTCGGATATATGTAATCTACTTTTCACTCTCAATCATCCCCTCATCATTAAATTATCACATGTTGGATTGGTGATAGTGGAGAATGGTATTATTTCATGTTGTACCTTCATATCGATCTTCACATTTGTATCGTAAATCACACTTGTATCGTATTTAAATCGTATTTAAATCATCTTTAAATCATCAAACATGTATGCAGCTTGACAATCTGTTCCTGCATACGTCAAAGTGGCATGTAGCCTGATGATCTTAATCTATTGAGCATCGTCTATGGGGATTATCTATAGCTCAGGATTTCATCTAGATTATCTATAGTTCAGGGTTTCATCTAGATTATCTATAGTTCAGCGTTTCATCTAGATTATCTATAGTTCAGCGTTTCATCTAGATTATCTATAGCTCAGGGTTTCATCTAGATTATCTATAGTTCAGGGTTTCATCTAGATTATCTATAGCTCAGGGTTTCATCTAGATTATCTATAGTTCAGCGTTTCATCTAGATTATCTATAGCTCAGCGTTTCATCTAGATTATCTATAGTTCAGCGTTTCATCTAGATTATCTATAGCTCAGGGTTTCATCTAGATTATCTATAGCTCAGGGTTTCATCTAGATTATCTATAGCTCAGGGTTTCATCTAGATTATCTATAGCTCAGGGTTTCATCTATGGGTCATCTCTTTTCATCTATAATTTTCTCGTCTTATCTACAGCTCTCTGTTATATCAAACTATTTCTATACATACCACTACTTATGAGTAACCGCAACATTCGGCTGACCAAATGTCACTCATAAACGTAATAATGTCATTTTACTTATTAGTCCTTGTCCTTAGTCTTTATTCTATCCATTCCTATATTCCTCTTTTCTATCCATTCCTCTATTCCTCAATTTCTATCCATTTCTATATTCCTCAATTTCTATCTATCTTATCCCTTTTCTATCCATTCCTCTATTTCATCCCTTCTCTATTCTATCCATTCCTCTATCTTATCCCTTTTCTATCCCTTCTCTATTCTATCCCTTCTCTATCTTATCTCTCCACATCAACATAAACCTCCAACAACTTCTCCACAATCGCCTGCACATCGCTCTGCTTCACCTCCCCCTTGTTGAAACTGTAGTTGTACTTGCGCAACGCAAACTGCGCGGACTTGTACGTCATCTGGTAGATCTCCCTGATCGTGAGCTTGTCGTTCACCGAGTGGCTCAAGTTTGTGGAGAGGCCGCGGATGCGGAGCCCCGACAAGATCAACTTGTTCAAGGTCTGGTTCAAATCCGGCGCGGACTCCGGTGCGGAGTGCGCGACTTCACGGGGTTTGCGCTTGTCGCTGAGCACCTTGTCGAAGATCGACACATTGGACTCGAGTTTCGCCAGCGTGCTGAGCAATGTGCTGAACGTGCTCTCCTTGACGTTTTCTGCGGCCCGCAAAAGACGCGACATGTGCGAAAAGTCAATCACTAGCACTTGCACCGTGTCGTCGTAGTAGAAGAGGAGGAAGCTGTCCTCCGCAGCGAATAGCATTCCTGGGCATGGCTGTCGCACTAGGCTGTCGCAAAAGTATTTCTGTGTGGCATCCAGGTTGGTGTAGACCGCGAGTGGGGCGTACTGGATGAGGTAGAGTGGGATTTGTCTAGGGTCTGCTAGCTGGGGTATTCGGTGGTACTTGTTGGGTATAGCTAGTGTGCTCCATATCTGGACGTCTTCTAGGGATGTTTCTCCATCGACGAGGGTAATGGAGGGCATAGAGAAATAGAAAAAATTAATATAGAGGTAAATCTGTGTAAAATATAAAGTATCTATAATAAGTGGTTTTATAGTTTTTTATACTACTATACTTTTATACTTCTATCTTCTATACTTTTATACTTTTATACTTCTATCTTCTATCTTCTATACTTCTATACTTCTATACTTCTACACTTCTATACTTTTATACTTTCAAATTTTACATACTTCTATACTTTCACACTTTTATACTATTATCTTCACTTCATACTATCTTGTTCTACTGAAATTCACACTTTTTTCAAAAATTTGTGCAAATTGTGAATATTCGTAACATAAACTCATTCATATCTAGTTCATCAAAGATCATCATAAAGTATCACTATCTTCTCTAAGTATCATAGAATTTCTTTACTTAATTCTCTATTTGTTATTCTATGTTCCCATTCTATATTCGTTATTCTATGTTCCCATTCTATATTCGTTATTCTATGTTCACTATTCTGTATTCCCAATACTGTATTATATATTCACAATACTGTATTATATATTCACTATTCTATATTCCCTATTCTTATTCTCTATTCTCTACCATCTATCCTCTTTTCTCTATCATCTATCCTCTTTTTTCTATCCTCTTTTCTCTATTCTCTACCTCTATCCTCTTTTCTCTATCCCTTCTATTCTTGTCAACTTTTCCCTTTTTTTATTTTCCCTACAAGATGATCTCAAGCCGGGTGTACTCGACTGCTCGCGTGTACGCGGACGTGAACGAAAAGAACCCCAAGGAGTACTGGGACTACGAGAACCACACGATCGAATGGGGATCCATCAAGAACTACGAGATCATCTCCAAGATTGGACGTGGTAAGTACTCCGAGGTGTTCCAGGGCGTCAACATCCTCAACGACGCCCTGTGCATCATCAAAGTGTTGAAGCCAGTCAAACTTAAGAAGATCTATCGTGAGTTGAAGATCCTCCAGAACTTGACCGGGGGCCCCAACATCGTGGAGCTTCTTGACATTGTCCGGGACTCCCAGAGCAAGATACCGGCCTTGATTTTCGAAAAGGTCAACAATATCGACTTCCGCATCTTGTATCCAAAGTTCACCCTCGACGACATCCGCTACTACTTCACCCAGTTGTTGATTGCCTTGGACTACAGCCACTCCATGGGAATCATACACCGTGATGTCAAACCCCAGAACATCATGATTGACCCTATGAACAAGAAGTTGCGCTTGATCGACTGGGGCTTGGCGGAATTTTACCACAAGGGAATGGACTACAACGTGCGTGTTGCGAGCAGATACCACAAGGGACCAGAGCTTTTGGTCAACCTCCAGCAATACGACTACTCGTTGGACTTGTGGTCCGTGGGCTGTATGTTGGGCGCAATCATCTTCAAGAAAGAGCCACTTTTCAGAGGCGACTCGAATAACGACCAGTTGGTCCAGATCTCAAAGGTGTTGGGCACTGCGGATTTGTACGCCTACGTGCAGAAGTACAAGGTGAAGTTGTCGCTGGAGTACGACGACATACTAGTTGAACAGAAGAGGAAGCCTTGGGAGGCGTTCATCAACAAGGACAACGCTCATTTGGCCACCAAGGAGGTGGTTGATTTGATTGACAAGTTGTTGCAGTACGACCATCAGTTGCGGCCTACTGCGAAGGAGGCGATGGCGCATCCGTTCTTCAAGTAAGATGGAAGATGATAGGAGAACCAGGATAAGATGATCAGGAGATAAGAAGAAGATGAACCAGGATAAGAAGAAGATGAACCAGGATAAGAAGGAAGATGATCAGGAGAACCAGGATGAATAACCAGGTTGAGTTTACCAGGATATATAATGATTTTGCCCAGGATGAGTATAACCAGGATGAACAAGATGAAGATGAAGGATGAAGATGACTAGAATAGGCTGACAGAACTAGGATAAGGCTGAGCAAGTTTAGGCTGAAAGAACTAGGATAAACTACTAAGTTTAGGCTGACCAAGTTTAGACTGACAGAACTAGGATAAACTACCAAGTTTAGCTGACCAGATGAATAACTATGGTCATCATACTCAATACCAGGTGTTTTTCTGGTAGACTTCTACTGCTGTTTTCAGTAGATAATATCAATGGGTATGGTAATAGGGCATGTTGAATAATACAAGTTGATTATGGAAAGTGTAGGAGGTAGTAGTATAGGAGTTAAAGTATAGAGAAAAGAGTACTAGTATAAGAATAAGAGGAATTGGATGCTAATCTTTCTCTTATCATTTTAGATTCTTGGGCATAGTTACAATTCTTAACAAACCATTCTTCCCTATAATACACTATAAATACAAATATGTGGACAGAGCCAGTCAAGAGAAACAATTCTAAACGAGAGAGTTTTCATAGAAGATGCTCTTCATAATCTTTGCATCTCTTCATTTCTTCAAGCCTCTTCACATCGCATTTCTGAGCGGAGCGAGCATTGCATTAGCGAAGTTCGCACTTCTTCGCTTCGCTCAGAAATGCTCGCTCAGAAATACTCCTAAATATGAAACCCCTTCTCCAAATTCTCCACAAACTCCCTCAAATCATACACCTTGTCGGCATTGCCCAGCAACTGCCCGTCCAAACGCTGCTGCGCCACGTCAAAGATAAAGTCCTTCTCGTCCTCCGGGGACTCGGACAAACTCGACTGAGACGACGACGACGTCAACTTGAAGTCGTGGTCCACCCCCATGCTGCGCTTCGGAATGAGCTTCACAAACGCGTCGAGAACTCCGGGTTCAAGATCAACGGTGACAACTTCCGCCTTGAGAAACTTGTAAAGCTCAAAGTGCGTTAGCAGCGAGTGTCTGCGGAGGTTCTTCAAGAACCGTTGGTATTCTTTAGGGGGGCAGGAAAGAGCATTTTCACTAGTTTCATCATCTTTTTCATCAACTTTTCCATTCGTTTCATCTTTTCCATTTGTTTCATCTTTTCCATTCCCTCTCTCTCTCTCCCTTTCTATTCCCCTCATCTTCTCGCCCACATTTTCTATGCCCAACGGCTTGATGCTCGGGTAGTAGACCGCGCCCACCTGGTCGAGGTTCGCGCGGATCTTGTTGTGGTATCGCACCAACTCACGATAGTCCTTGCCCACCAACTCGTCGTATATGCTTGCGTCTCCGCCCAAGTACCTGTTGACCCTGTTGATCAAGCGCAACGCGTTTGTCTCGTACCGGTTTTTCAACCGCACCGTTTCCACCACCAACAGCACCGCGTCGTTGCATTTTGTGTCATGCACACCGCCAAACGCAAAGCGGTTGTACCACTCCACGATGTAGGTCACCACGCACTTTTCGTCCGCGAGGTCGTCCTCCGTTTCGATGTACTTGGGGATGCCATGCTGGTCATGTGCGAGGTCGACGATGTCTGCGAGGTCCATTTTGGGGGCGCGGAGGATTTTGCACAAGATGGTTTCGGCCTGCGACTTTGTCCATACAAAAGAGTCCACTTGAAGATTAAAACGCAGCAACCACTCGTAGAGGATCAGCTTGAGTTCTGTGTAGGAGCTTGCCGCGCCGGTCGCGTTACTGAGGAGGAACAACGACCACACCATGCCCAAAACGAGCTTTGTGTTGCCGTCGTGGATGTTTTCTGGGCTGATAAACAGCACGTTAATGTTCAAAATAAGACGCGCAAACTGCAAAAACTCGGCCAAGTTTTCCATTTTCTGGAGCTTGAATGTGGGGCTCGGGTACGTCGGGTGGAGGTAGTAGAGCTTCTTCTTGTGGAGCGGGTGCTTGTCGTTGGCGAGGATCTCATGGACGATCTGGTTGGCGAGCCGAATGAGCGCGAGCCCCGACCCGAGGTCCTCGAGTTTTGCAACCGGTGCGCATTTTATCTCAGGAACCTCTTTATTTGCAGCGATTTTTTGGTTGATCCATTTGATGATGGTCTTCTGCTGGGATTCCACCCACAACGTAGAGGGGGTCATAATGATAAGTAATGATAAGTAATGATAAAAAGTGGGTTAGTGTAGTGGGTAAGTGTGGTGGTAAGTGTAATGGTAGTTAAACAGTGTGTAAATGTGTGGTTTTTGTTTCAGTTCAGTCTGTGTGAAAGTAGTAACTGGTATCTGTAATATCTGTAACTGAGTATCTGTAGTATCTGTAGTATCTGTATCTGTTTTCTGATTAATCTTATCTACCTTGACACTTGAAACCAATCTAACTTCTCTCCACTCTTATATCTTTGGCCATTAAACTTCTGTTATTCTTTGCGCGTTATATATTACCGAGTATTTACAAACACGGCCAATTTATCGCTTTTGGGAAAAGGTCGCGTAAGTGACGAGAAAAAGAAATGCGCATGGCGGCGGGATTTGCGGTTATGAATGGGGTGGTCATAGAAGATGCTGAATGATGGTATCCAGAGATAATAACCATGAAGGTCGTTTTATAATGGCATTATCGTTCAATGGCGGTAAATATTGTGTTGTGGATTGTGTAGAAAATTTTACTTTTTCCCAATGGACCCCCTCACTTCCAGTGTTCGCCCTGCCACCGACGCTCTCGTCACCGTCCGTGTGATCAAGTCGTTCCCGTATAGAAACGTCAAGAACTACGTGGCCACAGTCAACTTGAAAGAGGCCACACCCGCGGCGTTTTTGCAGTCGGTTCAGCAACACATCAACACCACCGGCGCCTTCAGACCCTTGCGCAATGTTGCCTACGACTCGCTCAAGATCTACACACAGGCCCATGGAACAAAGTCCATGAACTTGGTCATCAACTTCGACAACGACGACGGCTGGGTCTTGGTATCGCCGCACGCCACCAAGGACGCAACCTTGTGGGACTTGGGAGTCAGAAATGAGACGGAGTTGTCGGTGTTTAAGTGGGAGGATTACGAGGCGTTCAAGGAGAATCCGGAGGAGAAGTGGTGAGCACTTCTGAGCGAAGCGAAGAAGTGCGAAGAAGTGCAAAGGGTTTGCGAAGAAATGGAGTTATTTGAGAAAGATGGTGAGGTAGTGGTAAGGGGCAAGAATGCTGAGTAAAAAGGACCTACCCCAACTACATCCATCCCATGTCATTACCGTTACGATGACTTCTGAAACACGTTGATCGGAATCATCTCATCTATAGCCGTCTTTAGACTTTCGTGTTTGGTTTGGAGCCCGGACGCTCTTGCATAGGCGAAAAGAGGATAAAGGAAAGGATGTAGGATAAGCCTAGTATATCAATTAAATAGTACACATACCTATTAGTATACCTATTAACCAGTATACCCATTAACTAGTATACCCATCAACTAGTAGCATACCCGCTAATACAAATACCATTGACTATCCTTTCTCGTCTTTTTTCTTCTACTTCCTTTGTTTCAACTCTAATTGTTGAGGCGTGAGGCACACTGCAAGGGCAAGGGGAGACGAGCAAGGCGACTAGACGAGATGGTTAGGTTTAGCAGAGTATAGATAGAGTTAGACGATGCAAACGTGGGGAAGTCAGAATAGAAGGGGTAAGGAAGGGACGTAGATAAAGTTGCAGATAAGGTTTGAGGAAGTGAAGGAAGGTAGACGAAGGAAGTAAATGGGAAAAGAGGAAAAAAGAAGGGCAATCAGAAAAGGAAGAGTGAAAGGAACTACAATCACAAAAGGAAGGAGTCAAAGGAACAATCACAAAAGTTGAGTGTAGAAAAGGAACAACGGCAATCACTAGAAAATGAACGAGTTCTCTGGAAAATGTGAAGAACGAGAATCTCTGGAAAATATGAAGAACGAGAATCTCTGGAAAATTTGAATCACTGCATTTTGTTGCTCTGGAAAATATTCGCTTCTTTTCCGAATAGGATGCAATATGTATGGTCAATTTGGGTAATGTTGAGACTAGGACTTCTCATTTGGGACTGATCTGGGAGTTTTGGGTAATGGTGATTGGGTTAATTGGGTTGTATCTGGGGTAGGAATGGTTGATCTGGGTGCATCAAAGGAAGGTCTTAACCTGGATGTCACTTACTCTGGATGCCTCTTAATTTTGTCTCTTAATCGGGATGTCACTTACTCTGGATGTCTCTTAATTCTTGTGTCTTAATTGTTGGTCTCTTAATCTGGAGACATCTTGATTGTCTCTTAATCTGGACGCGTCATAAGTATTTGTCTCTTAATCTGGACATCTCTTAATCTGAAAATTCTGAAAATATCTTGGAAAATCAGGTTTCATGACTCTTAATCTGACTTTGGCTCATACACGCTTTTCTCCTTAGATCCTTACTCACCCTTTTCTCCTTCCTTACTCACCCTTTTCTCCTTCCTTACTCACCCTTTTCTCCTTCCTTACTCACCCTTCCTCCCCTAATCAAACTCAAACACAACCTTATTCACCTTATGGTTGTCAAACAACGCAAACGCATCCTTGCTCTCGCTCACCTTCACCTTGTAATCAATAAAGTCCTCAAACTCGCTCTTGAGCTCCTTGAACACTTTCAATGCCTCCGGGAAGAGCGCCCAAGCGTGGCACCGGCCAAATGAGATGTTGATGCTCTTGAGATAGCACTCCAAGCCATCGAACGGCAACTCGCCGTGGGCCATTCCAAGACACGAAATGAACCCGTTCTTGCGCACATGATCATAGGCCGACCACAACGACGACTTTGCACCCACCACCTCCAAGATGGCATCGAACCCAATCAGGTCCGTGGAGTCGCGGACGTAGTTGGCCACGCCTTCGGGGTCCTGCTCGAAGTTGATCACATGGTGTGCGCCAAACTTCTTTGCCTGCTCCAAACGCGAGGGAACACTGTCCACGACCACCACCTTGGTGACTCCAAAGTGGGTGAGAATGCGCAACGCACACAATCCAACCGGTCCAGTGCCAATCTGCAACACGGTGGTATCTTTGGGGGCAAGCTTCGCAATTCCCTCCACTTGCTCCTGTGCAAAGTAGTTGATGATTTTCTTCACACCATAGTAGCCGGTGATGAAAATGTCCGACATCATGACGTAGGTGGGGTCGTTGGGTTCAATCTTGATCAATGTGTTTGCGGCAAGGGGAACCCTCACATACTCTGCTTGGCCTCCTGGTAATCCTACCTTGCCAAAAGTGTTTGTTTCCACACACACACCACTCAAACCCTTGGTGCAGTAGTAGCACTTTCCGCACTGGGTGGTGAAGCACGCCACCACCGAGTCGCCAATGGCGAAGGCGTCCACATCCGAGCCCTTTGCCATCACTTTTCCGGTGAATTCGTGGCCAATGATCTCGTTCTTGGGGCCGGGAATGTGTCCGCGGTAGGTGTGCAAATCAGTGCCGCAAAGTCCCAGGTACTGGACCTTCAAAATGACGTCGGTAGCGTCGGTGACCTTTGGGGTGTCTCTGCGCTCGGTGGTGACATCAAAAGGGCCGCGGAACACAATGGCGTCCATTTGTTCAGGAAGTGACACGATGGTTCAATTGATGATTGTATATGATTATGGTTGATCAATTGATATAAAAGGAGATTTATGTGGGTTTAAATAATTGCGATATATATTACGACACCACCTTATAACTCTTGAGACCCTGTCGTGTTATTTCACTTCAGAATTTCTGGATCTACATCACCTTATATCTTTTATACCCCGCACATTCCTGCACATTACATTATACCTATAGACCGCAGGACCACTTTGCCCAAGATGACGAAGAAGGTCTTGAACTTTGATAGCCTCCTTAAGAAGTTGAAGATGAAGAAGATGAGGACGTTGAAGCAGACGAACCATCCAAACAACGCGTATGAGTTGTAAAGCAACACCGTGCTCAGAGTGAGTAGCCATCCTGATAGCCACGGAAAGCTCTGGCTCAACACATGCAGGAACTTGAAGATGAGACTGTCTTGCGTTATTGTGCAGACGTTTCCGCCAGGGCCCTTGGTGCATGTTGCCACCAAATTGCGAGCTAGCCAGTTGTAGAGGCTGACTCCGATGAACTCGAAGATGCCCACATTGTCGTCTTCGGCAAAGTAGAGGATGTTCCCGTCATGCTTTGCGATTTCCTCGTAGCGTGCCATCAACAGCAGCGAGTTGCGGAAGGTGTACGTGAAGCTGTCGCGGACAAAGTTGTTTGAAAAGGTCACCAAGTCTGCAAATAGCAAGATGTGGTGGAAGATGTTGTTGAAATAGATCGAGAAAAGTAGGAGTTCGCCTAGGATTCTGGCGTACCGGCCCACTGTCACCGTGAGGTGGTAGACATAGGCCACGAAATACCGCATAACCTGCTGCCTCCTTTGGTCCCTCCAGTATTCCCGATACCGGAAGGTAGGGAGCGGTATCACGCTGAGCACGTACACTATGCTGAAATAATGCCAGAATCGGCGCGGCCGACAATTGAGCTCCGTGAGCTGGCGCTCTAATGCTTGTTCTATCACCGCGTTGATGCGTTCCCAGTTGAAGTTGGCCATGTTGTCAGGAACCTCGCCAAAGAGGTCGCGGATCTGCTGTCGCTGGAAAAGCTGCATGAGTGGTAGATGAAGGATACGGAATAGCTCCACGTTGCCGTCGTCGTCGACGGGGTGCGGAACGTTCACAGTGTGCTCCTCTCGGGGGTTTATATCGGGTTCCAGTTCCCTGTCCATGATTAATTAGCAAGACAAGATAAGATTTTCATGACCTAAAAAGCTGCAAAAGAAAGAGAACTGAAGAAGACTATGAATTTATCTAAATACCAACAACTCATCATCAACAACTCATCATCAACAACTCAATGAAGTCTAAATATCAACAACCCAATGAAGTCTAAATATCAACAACTCAATGAATCGTCATTCAACTCAATGATTATCTAAAACTCAATGAATAACGACGAAGGGTAATAAGCAGAATAAAAATAATGACATAAGTAGAAAGAGAATTGCCTCTAAAGGCCGTGAAGATCTGCCAATGCTCCAGTGAAGATTGAAAAGAGGTAAACAGAGTTAGTAAAGACTGAAAAGAAAAACACTAATAACTGAAAAGAGCTAGTAAAGACTGATAAGAGCTAGTAAAAAGACCTAGTAAATGAGCTAGTAAGACTAAGCTTGTATACTACTATATCTAAAATCTACTACACTTACCATTATATCTAATCTACTACACTGACATCTGGTAGAGGTTGAGGAATTCTTGATTATTCTGAAGCCTTATGATAATTTTGGCTGAAGTCTTTATATTTATCTTCTCAAACCTTCATATTCAGTCTGAAATCTTTATATAAGTTCTGGAATCGTTTTTTCTCATCGTAGTTGTGAAATCTTTATATCCATTCTGGAGTCGCTCTTTATATTCATCCTACTTCGACGAGCTTCTTCGCTTTCGCTCAGAATTTCTCATTTTTTGTGTTGATTCATTCTACTCCAACGAACTTCTTCGCTTTCGCTCAGAAATTCGTGTTGCTCAATTCTCATTTTTCTGAACTTCTTCGCTTACGCTCAGAAATTCATTTTGATCACCTGACTAACTCCATACTATTGGACCAAACACATCTCCCACCTCCCCCCAACCATTACCCACACCTCCCATCCAACCCCACCATCCTCCTCCCCTTCTCCCTCCTCCCCCATCCACCCATTCCCCACTAAAAACCTCTCATTTTGGCGTCTCCAGACCCTCCTCTAAATCAGCCAATCATATCACATCCTTTGTTCATCTTACTTTTTTTTTCTCGCCCTACAAACAAATCTTTTCACCACACACTTCTCAATGTTCACGGCCAGATTTGCCACGCCATTGGTGCAAAAGCTCGCTACCGGCTCCGTTGCCGCTGCCGGGTTGACTGCATCTTACATGTTGTACCAGGACCTGATGACTGCTTCCGCCATGACTGCTGCTGAGCACGGTCTCCACCCACCACACTTTGGATGGTCGCACAACGGCATGTTTTCCACCTTTGACCACGCCTCTATCAGAAGAGGTTACCAGGTCTACAGAGAGGTGTGTGCTGCGTGCCACTCTCTCGACAGAATTGCTTGGAGAAACCTTGTTGCAGTTTCGCACACCACTTCCGAGGTCAAGGAGATGTGTGAGGAATTAGAATACGACGACGAACCCGATGATGAGGGTAACCCAAGAAAGAGACCAGGTAAGTTGGCCGACTACTTGCAGGGTCCATATCCTAATGAGCAGGCTGCCAGAGCTGGTAACCAGGGAGCTCTTCCACCTGACTTGTCTCTTATTGTCAAGGCCAGACACGGCGGTGCCGACTACATCTTCTCGCTTTTGACTGGTTACCCAGACGAGCCACCTGCCGGTGTTGTGTTGCCACCAGGATCCAACTACAACCCATACTTCCCAGGTGGATCGATTGCTATGGGTAGAGTTTTGTTTGACGGTTTGGTTGAGTACGAGGACGGTACCCCAGCTACCACTTCTCAGATGGCCAAGGATGTGACTACTTTCTTGAACTGGGCTGCTGAGCCAGAGCACGATGACAGAAAGAAGTGGGGTTTGAAGGCGTTGATTGTTGTTTCGTCGTTGTACTTGTTGTCTGTCTGGGTTAAGAAGTTCAAGTGGCAGCCAATCAAGAACAGGAAGATCAGATTTGACCCTCCAAAGAAGCATTAGATTTCCAAGCGAAGCGAGGAAGTCGGCATTTCCAGAGCTCAGAGTCTGAGCAAGGAATAAATAGGAAGTACTTCTGAGAAGAAGAACGAAAATAGAAAAGATAGGAAGTGTAGAGGGGAGTGAAGGAGAGGAGAAGGAGAGGAGAAGAAGGGTAGAAGAGTTGTGGACTAAAAAAGTACTAGAAAGGTACCTGAAAGGTACTTGAAAAGTACTAGAAAGGTACTTCAAAGGTACTTGAAAGGTACTAGAAATGATTAGAAAAGTGCTAGTCATTTCTACTAGAAAAGTACTATAAAACATACTGCTTCTGAAGACTCACTACTGATTGAAACTGAGAGTAACTAGGAATTAGAAACCAATCCCTATACCTAAAGTCTTCCCTGGCTGATCTGAAAAATTACATAAGCAACTTCGATTGTCCAGTCGATTATTTGCTAATTTGACTCGCGCGATGAAAACAAAAGGTTTTGTGGTAGTTTAGGAATAGAGGAATAGAGGATAGGATAAAGGAGATAATATTGAAGGTAAGTTGGAATATTGATAAGTTGATGGAATATTGATGAGTTGATGGAATATTGATGAGTTGATGGAATATCGATAAGTTGATGGAATATCGATGAGTTGATGGAATACAGAGTAGAGTCGGTACCGAAAACCCACAGAATAAGAATGATTGAAGTTGAGTGTAACAAGTAATAGATTTATAGGTGGAATTTAAAATGCTCATGGAAATAGCCATCCTATTCTATCTTGGAGGTTTCAAAGAAACCCTTGATATCCTCCATATCACCTCATCCTCACTCCATAAATCCTTATATCCTCAGCCTCGCTTTTTTTCCGTATTTCCCCATTTGTCCATTGTCAGATCAGATCTAGACAATGTTAGATAGGAACTGGCACATAACTAGTCCATAACTCTGTATCCAATAACTCTACAACACTTCTCCATATTCCACTTTTTATCATTGCCATCTTTATCCTTTTCTCCATCCTCTTTCATCCTCTTTCTCTTTATCCTCTTTGTCCCATCAACCCCGGCACATGCAACACCTGACAACATTCCAAGGTAATCTCATATCTTCTCAGATATACCCAGAAAACCTCAGACACTCTCAGATATACCCAGAAAATCTCAGACATTCTCAGATATCTCACTCTAATAATCTCTGGCTATCACAAAACCCGTTGCTTCCCTACCATCAGCAACCACCCCTACATCTATTGCTTCGGCGAATTCCTGCCCATCTCCTTTTTTATTGGCCAGATTTAGTGGCCCCGCTCAAACGCGTCCCAAAACGGCAATCCACCTGCACACAGCCCCACTTCGCCGAAAATCTTTCCGAAAGCCTTGCTATATAAACGCCTCCTCCCGCACACTTTTTTCCCCAGCAATGAGAAAACTGGACACTGTACAAGCAGAAAACGACGTGGCCAGTGACACCACACAGACGCAGTCGGCAGAGCTGTTGATCGGCGAGTCCGACACGCGTCCTACCAAGATGGTGGTGGTTCTCACCCTTGTTCTGTCCATCTCCGGATTCATGTTTGGTTACGACACAGGGTACATTTCCTCAGCCTTGGTCAATATCGGTACGGCCCTCGGCGGCAAGCTCCTCACCTCCGGTGAGAAGGAGTTCATCACATCCGCCACTTCGCTCGGTGCTCTTCTCGGTGCTGTGGCCAGTGGTATTCTTGCCAACATCATTGGTAGAAAGACGGTACTTCTCGGATCAAACGTCATTTTCGTGGTCGGAACCATTATTCAGCTCTCGTCGAAGACGGTGTGGCAGATGATCATCGGCCGTTTTGTGCTTGGATGGGGTGTGGGTATCGCCTCGTTGATCTCTCCCTTGATGCTCAGTGAGCTTGCTCCTGCCAAGTACAGAGGTAGACTCATTGTCACCAACGTCTTGTTCATCACTGGAGGTCAGTTGATTGCATACTTTATTAACTGGGGCTTGACACACGTCAAAGACGGCTGGAAAATCAGTGTGGGGCTCTGTATGGTTCCCCCAGTTCTCCAGTTTGGTCTTTTCTGGTTCCTTCCAGATACCCCGCGTTTCTACATCATGAACGGAGATATCGAGAAGGCTAAACTGGTTTTGAAGCAGACCCACAGAGACGCTTCCAACGCTTACGTCAACGCTGTTATCGAGGACATGATTGCTTCAAACTCCGTTGTGCCCGGTGACGGCCCCTTGCAACAAGCATGGAACTCCGTGAAGGTGATCCACCGTACTCCTGCCAACTTCCGTGCGCTTATCCTCGCGTGTGGTCTCCAGGGTATCCAGCAGTTCACTGGTTTCAACTCGCTTATGTACTTCAGTGCTACGATTTTCGAAACGATCGGTTTCCACAACCCTACCGCAGTTTCCATCATCATTGCTGCCGCAAATTTTGTCTTCACCTGCGTGGCCTTGTGCATCATCGACATTGTTGGCCGTAGAAACATCCTCCTCGTGTGCATGCCAATCATGGCCGCAGCCATGGTTGTGTGTGCGGTGGCCTTCCACTACCTCGACATTGACTTTTCCGGCTCCAATGTGGCTGTGAGCACACACGGAATCTCCGGCTGGGGCATTGTGGTGGTGGTGCTGATGGTGTTGTATGTCGCTGGGTACGCCACTGGTATTGGAAACTCTGCGTGGGCTGGTGTGGAATTGTTCTCGGACGTGAACGTGAGAGCGGTCGGTGGTATGTACGCGGCTGCCACAAACTGGGCGGGATCCTTGGTGATTGCATCGACGTTCTTGACCATGTTGGAGAACATCACGCCAACGGGTACGTTTGCGTTCTTCGGAGGGTTGTGTGTGGTTGCATTTTTCTTTGTGCTCTTCTTGTTGCCAGAGACCGCTGGATTGGAGTTGGAGGAGACCACCTTGTTGTTGAGCGAGGGATTCAACGTGAGGGAGCTGATACGGTTGTCGAAGGCAAGAAAGAGTAGAGGTAAGTTTGTTGCATAATCAGGAGAAGCAAGTTAATGAGCATTTAGGTGATGGTAACTAGCATCACGCATATGATTAATAAATAGAGTAATGGGAAGGAAGTAATGAGGAGTGTAGAGGAAGTTTAAAAGAAGCAGTAGATTGCTTAAAGGAATTCTAAGTCTAGCAGTTGCTTAAAGAATTCTATTAGAAGTTGCTTAAATAATTATAAGTCTATCAGTTGCTTAAAAGAAGTCTATTAGATTGCTTAAAGGAATTCTAAGTCTATCAGTTGCTTGAAGAATTCCAAGTCTATTAGTTTGCTTAATTCTAAGTCTATCAGTTGCTTGAAGAATTCCAAGTCTATTAGTTTGCTTAATTCTAAGTCTATCAGTTGCTTGAAGAAATCTATGTCCATCAGTTTGCATAATTTTTTTTTGACGGCTGCAAAATTTGCAATTACATTCCAATTTCATATCATCTTTATTCTAATAGTGTCATCTTTATATTATCTATATTCTAATGCGACCCAAGCAAAGTGTAATCGTTCTTGCACAACTTCGCCCGCAACACACTGCCATACTTGAAAAACAAAAACGGCAATGTTGCCATGCCTAATGAGATGAACGCCAACAACCAACTGGCCCATTGCAAGCCCAACCTGTCGTACATCTGGGTGATGAACAACGGGAAGGCAGCACCGGCGGAACTACGCAAAAACACCTTTGTGGCAAGGGCCGATCCCACGTACTTCGCATACACATCGATGATGTAGTTGTTCAAGGAATAGTAAATGAGGACCATGCCGAAACCAAAGGCAATACCGGAGGAGGCAGGACCCACCCAAATGATGTGCTTGTAAGAAGTTGCACCAAGAATGAAGAGGGCAATACAAGGAAAGGCGCAACCAATCATAGCACCTATAAGTCTGTCCTCAGGAACTGGAGTCCTGCGCTTACACATTGCGATATAATTTTTTTCTAAAATAGGCGTAATCACCATTGCAAATACAGCACCAATTAAAATTGGAATGAACATAAGGCCGATCTTGTCTTCACCAAAGCCGTACAACTTATTGAAAATCACGGGGTATGCGTAGAAGAACGCATAAAGAAGAGCATACACCAACGATACGAACCCACACATCAAATCCAAAATTGGTTCTTCCACAATAAACCTCAATGGGCGAATTAAGCAGTCATTGAGTTTGTGTTTGAATGGAAGTGGAGATAATTCCTGCTCTGTCATAATCTTAGGGTTGCCTGTTTCCTTTCTCATTTTACGTGCCCTTTTTTTGAGAATCTCTGGAGCATAAGTTTCTGGAATACAGGCAACCAAGATCCAAGTAGCACCGGCAAACGCAAAATTGACCCACACAATATCACGGAAGTCTTTCGTTCTCACAGCGACAAAACCAGACACCAAACCGCCGAAAACCGGGCCGGAGAATGGAGCGAATGAGAAAAACGCAATGGCCAAACCACGACTTTCGTTGTGCATGTCCACCAAACTGGCTCCGACATTGGTCAATGCACTCAGTGACAACACTCCGCAAATGAAACGAGACGCAAGTAATCCACCGATATTCGGCGAGAGTGCACATGGAATGTTCATAATGACATAAAGTCCAAACGAAATGAGATATACTGGACGTCTTCCAATTTCCTCCGAAAGCGGCGACCAAATCAAAGGTCCAAACGTGAATCCAAGCACCATGAGCGAAACATTGAGAGTTGAAACAACAGGACCAACGTGGAAACGCTCCTCAATCAACTCAACTCCAGACGCAAGACACGAGGAGCCAAACGCTGCGCAAACCACGAAAATCGCAAAGAGGAAGGTGTAGAACCATTTCCATGCCATGGACCAGTTGTGAGGATTTCCAGGATCGTTCATGGTAAATGTCACGAGTTCAACATCAGGATCAACGTTCTTCTCTTTGCTGACTTCCCTGCCAAGTGACCGCAAAGTCGAGACTCGAACCAACCCGCTCGGGGTCTCTAAAGTGTACTCTTCCGGAAACATCGCATCTTCAACTGGAACGTTGTGAGCGCTGATTGTGTCAATTGGTTTTGAGCCAATACCCAAGTTTTCGAGCGACATGAGAGTTTCTGTGCGAGAAAGGCTGAGTGATTGGGGCGATACAACGGCAGAACCGTTTGCTGGCTCGACATACCGTTTTAGCTCAAGGTCTGAGTAGTTGTCTTCGTTCATAATTGCAAAAGTTGGAAATGGTATTCAAGTATACTGAAAAGCGTCTACTTGTAATGAAGAATACCAATGTAATGAAGAATACCAAGGTAATGAAGAACTCCAATGTAATGAAGAACATCAAAATATGTGTTCCAGCCACCTCTATTTATACGAAGTAGGATTCGGATAAGTTTCGGAAAAGTACCTCGCTAATATCTCCATTTTATGCGTTTTTCTTAGTCAGATACGGTTTTGAGTATTGCAAAGGAGAACAGCCGTGAGTGCCATTACTAGTTAATTTCACTGAAACAGTCAAATAAATTACCTTGGCGATGATGGATATAGCTAGTGTATCCACAGTCTTAAATAGTTGGGTTTACTAGTAGAATAGAAGCACTAGTCATAGTAGAAGTACTTTTATCTTAGTCAGATTTTCATGTCGTATGGTTTTGAGTTAATTTATTTTAAAGTAACTAGTGACTCACTTGGTTGTGCTACTTTATATTGCTATATAATTTTACTTTGTACTTGATATTGCTATATAATTTTACTTTGTACTTGATATTGCTATATAATTTTGCTTTGTACTTGATATTGCTATACGATTCACTTTGTGCTCTACATTGCTGTAGCATATTTTTTGGTGTAGCACAGCCTTGTGGAGGTACCAAACGGCTGTACCACAAAAAGTATAGATTGAGGATTAGTACAGACGCTCAAGCTGTTCATCAACTCCACTTGAAGGTGCCAATAGCCTCCCTCTTTACCTGAAAACTTTTGCTGAACATAATTATGCATGGAATCGAACTAAGGTCCAGGTCAGGGCTCGAGTTCAGTGGAGGAATAAAATACTCGGAGATTCATTATGAAAAAAGAATAAAGATGAATTCTTGATTTAGCTGAGGCAGAGCTCGTTGAAGTGGCTGAGTCAGTGGAAGTAGTTGAATGTTGAGTTAGTTAAAAGTTGAGGTAGTTGACATGAATCATTTCATTAATTACTTCACCAAATAACCAATCATATCGTTGGTTCTTGTAGAATCTAGTCTACTATGCCAAGACTTGTTTATAGCCCGACGTCCACTATAACCGCAATCCTTTCAACTTCTTCATAACCATTCGCACTTCTTCATAACCATTCGCACTTCTTTTCCATAACCTGCCGCTTTTCTTTTAACTTCTCCGAAGCCACGCCTCTAGCCGTTCAACGTTTCTGTGATTTTTGGTCACAATTTGTTGAAGTAGAAAAAATTGAAAATTGGGCTGAAATTAACTTGTGAGAAAAAACTGTACATAGCTGAAACTTCAACAGTAGAGATGGAGCTTGGCTATTTAAGAGTTCAGTATTCAAAGTTGGATGTGTTCACGTTCAGTAGACCATTTTCGCAGCTTTATTCATTGAGTTTCCGGTTTTTTTTCCGCGTGATTTAAATCAGCCTTTTATTTCATATGAAGAAACGTGATCAAATTGAGCTTTTGTGTTTCTGATCAAAACGATTGCTAAGATTATTGTGTTCGGTGATTATTAGGGCCGAGTTTGAAGGAGCGTATTAGCCAATGATGTTATAAAAGGTGTAAGACCATGCTTTTTGTACAAGACCATATTTTTGTACAAGACCATATTTTTTGACAGACCATACTTTTCGTGCAAAACCATACTTTTTGTGCAGACCATACTCTTCGTGCAAAAGCATACTTTTTGTAGACCAAATATTTGTACAAGACCCAAAGCTATTTGTGTAAAACCCAATACTATTTAATGTCGGCAAGACTTTTTAGATTGGCACTTTTTAATGAACGAATAGTTGATGTTTCCAGCAAGATCAATACTAATTAACTTTTCTGATACCGCGAGTTTTATGATACTAGGGAGAAAAACTAGACCATTGAGATTGAAAACATAATTTTACATTTTTACTGACAAAACCTAGGGAATAAAAATGACTTCTAGTGGTCCTTTTTGACTTCTAGTGAGTAGTTTTTACAGGGAATAAAAATGGCTTCTAGTGAGTAGTTTTTACAGGGAATAAAAATGGCTTCTAGTGGTACTTTTTGACTTCTAGTGAGTAGTTTTTACAGGGAATAAAAATGGCTTCTAGTGGTACTTTTTGACTTCTAGTGAGTACCTTTCACTACCTTCTAGTACTTTTTGACTTCTAGTGAGTACCTTTTACTACCTTCTAGTGAGCACTTTTTAACTTCTAGTGAGTACTTTTGACATTTCTATTTTTATGAAGTCAGTACTTCATCTTAATTTTCTACTTTATTTTATCTTTTTATCCACCATGTCCACTTCCGTTCGCTCGTTCCACGACATGGGCAAGTTGCGGGACTTCGACATCATTGAGAAGCTCGGACAAGGAACATTCGGAGTGGTCCAAAAAGCTCGATGCCGAAAATCCAAACAACTAGTGGCCATCAAACAACTCATCAACCACTCTGCCAAAGAGGGCTTCCCCATCACCGCCATGCGAGAAATCACCATTCTAAAGCAGTTGGACCACCGCAACATCCTCCGCATCACAGAAATGATCCACGAAGACCCCAAAGTGTCATCAGCCAGTGAACTAGTCACCACCCGCGGTTGTTTCTACACGGTATCCCCATACATGAGTAGTGATTTAGTGGGATTGCTCGAAAACCCACGAGTCACACTCGAATTACCTCACATCAAATGCCTCATGTCGCAGCTTTTACACGGAGTTCAGTACATACACGACCACAAATTTCTCCACCGTGACATCAAGGCTGCGAACATCTTGATCGACTCGCACGGAGTCTTGAAGATCGCGGATTTTGGTTTAGCACGAACATACCACGGAAATACGCCACACTTGGGCAAGGGCCCTGGTGGCGGAGAGCGCGCGTACACGGGGCTCGTAGTGACTCGATGGTACAGACCCCCCGAGTTGCTTTTAGGTGAGCGGAAGTACACCACTGCGGTGGATCTCTGGGGAGTGGGGTGTGTTTTCGCCGAGCTTTTCACGCAC
The DNA here is from genome assembly GCA_030564445.1 of Kodamaea leandrae. Taxonomy (NCBI): domain Eukaryota; kingdom Fungi; phylum Ascomycota; class Pichiomycetes; order Serinales; family Debaryomycetaceae; genus Kodamaea; species Kodamaea leandrae. The sequence goes on along the minus strand of JAJLUV010000014.1, from coordinate 28,209 downwards.
AAACCGATATTGGTGGGAAAGTCCGACGTTCACCAGGCTCAGTTGGTGTTTGACCTTGTTGGGCCGCCCACAGACTGGATCCATGCGGCGCAGCTCCCAAACAAAGCAGACTACTCGATTGGGTTGACGTGCAAACGAAGCTTGGAAACGAGGTTTCGGATGTTCATGAGACCGGACGCAATAGAGATGTTGAGTGGGTTGTTGACCTTGGACCCGTACAAGCGGTTCAATGCGTTGGACTGCTTGAACCACGAGTTTTTCTCCAACGACCCAGTGGCATTGATGCCGAACGAGATGCCAAAGTTCGAGGAGAGCCACGAAATTGACAAGGAGCGGTTCAAGAGGATGAGAGAGGGGAAGGGAGACAACGAGGAGGATAGAAAGAGAAGAGAAAGAGAAAGAAAGAGGGATAGAGAGAGAGAAAGAGATCCGAGAGATAGAGAAAGAGAAAGAGAAAGAGATCCGAGAGATAGACCTAGAGACAGAGAAAGAGAAAGAGACAGACCTAGAGACAGAAACGCTAGAGAAAGTTCTAGAGACAATGCTAGGCATAATGCTAGGCACAGAGACAATGCTAGGTCGTATCCTGGAGACGATGCTAGGTCCAACTCCAGGTTTTCGGATTCAAGAAACTCTAGAGATCGAAAGTACGCCTCTTTTGCCTCGCGAGCACTTCCGGCCAAGCGATATCCCGACCACCTTAAGAAGCGCACCGAGGACTCGGATCTTTCTGACGTGGACGGTGAGATGAAGAAGGACGAGGAGGACAGCTTGAATCTGTTTTTGGATGCGGATGGGTACAAGAAGGATATGAAGAGGGTGAAGAAGAATGTGATGAATTATTAATATAGAGGAAGTTTATAGGGATGAAGGAATGTGGTAAGAAAGTAGAAGAGGAGGGAGGATTAAAAAAAGGTTTTGATCTGAATAAAAAGGTATTTAGGTGATTCTAAAAAGGTTTCATTTAGGTAAAAAGATTCTAAAAAGGTTTTATATCAGGTTCTAAAAAGATATCATTCAGGTTCTTAAAAGATATCATTCAGGTTCTTAAAAGATATCATTCAGGTTCTTAAAAGATTTCATTTAGGTTCTAAAAAGATATCATTCAGGCTCTAAATTTCATTCAGGTACATATACACTCGCTCTTCATATCATTTCTCATAACATCATATCACATAAATAGCACATTTCAAGGTTATCACCCAACTACACCACCCCCCCTCCAACACGACTGAAGATACAAATTTCCACCGAGTTGGTGGGTTCGCCAAACAAGCTCTATATCCGCAGCAGCCCGATCTTGCTCCCCAGCACCGAACAACACATCATACCTGTCGATGTTGCTCAACAATTCGCACTCTTGAAATTTTGTCCCAAGCACTCGGTCGGAAAAACCACCCTGCAGAACCACACACTCCACAAGATCCTCATGAAACTCCATCACATCGGCTCTGTCCATTCCCATGCGAACGGTTAGGTGGACCAAGTTCAGGCGGTTGTATACCTGAATAAGCTGCTGAACCTTCAGGTAGTGTTTGAGGTTTTTGATTGGGGAATGAGTAGATTTAGCCAAGATACAATAACCTGCGTCAGGTTCACATATGTCAGGTTCACTATTTCCATTTCCAGCTTTATCAGATTCTTCAAGTTCTCCTTTTCCATTCCCACCTTTATCAGGTTCACATTTATCAAGTTCACTTTTTCCATTCACCTTCCCAATTTCCTCCCTATACATCTTCTGAGTGTTGTAGAAATCCCGCCAGATCTCTGCATTTTTCGAGTGGCTTTCCGCCTTCCCATCCAAGATGTGGGAGAAGAGCCGCAACATCCCCGGCGGCGGTGTGGCCCTTTCCGTGTCTGCAAAGAGCTGCCGCTTACGAAGCTCGCTATGCGTGATTTGGGCAGAAAAGTTGCAACCACAATTTCCGTTTTGGGTGTGGAAAAAACCACCGTCTGCAAATCCAGTATTCGAGTCGTTTGTGTAAGGAACTCCCGTGACGAGGTCCTCATCGCAAATCGGACACCGGACATCCAACAAGTACGCATACATCTCAAAATTCTCTTGGATGTGGTATATGTGAAGGTCGCCCACTGCAATCTGCTTGTTGCATCTGATGAACTGGTCGATCTTTTGAAAGTATCCAATCACCATCTCATCACACGGATCGTAAACGAACAGATCGTCAATGGCCTCGGCAACCGCCATCAAAGGGAACGGAAAGCTGCCAAACTCAAGAAAATGCTTCCGTAAGAAAGCATCGTAGCATTGCCGTGGCCGAAGTAGTAGCGCATGCCATACCATCAAAACGTCAAGTGGGGGCAAAAAATCAATAAACATACCGCAATCGTACTCCCGCTGACAAAGCCGGTAAGATATCGTCTCAGTGTGCCAGTAGTGCCGCTCTCGCCGTTTGTCGTCCGAAACTCTCAAAAACCCCAAACACGTGACGAGCACTATGAAGCGGCGGACTGAGTTAGTTATGAAGACGTGCCATGATTTTGCGTCGTATCCGGGGTCACCAGACGCCATGACTCGTTTCTTCATGAGGTCGAACGCTTTGAGGAGTTTCAAGTGCGCGAGGATTTCGGTTGGTGATGGGAGGTATTTTTCAGATTTTTCGGGGGCTGGAATTTGCAGCAATTGATTTGAGAAGGAGGATTGGGAGGAGCCCACGGAGTGGAAGTGGGAAAAAATAGACGGAGGTTGAGAGTGACGTTGAGTAGAGTGAGTAGAGTTGGATGATTCTTCAAAAGAATCATTGACTTTTTCAGATTCAACATCAGCATCAACATCAGTTTCAACATCAGACAGTTCCTCTTCCTGTTCAAGTCCCTCTTCCTGTTCTTCCTCTCCCTCTACCTGCTTCTCTCCACCCCCCTCCTCTTTCTTTTCCCTCCTTTTCTCTCTATACCTCACCAACTGCTCTTTAATATCGTCAACTGTTAACGAGTGAGTCTTAGTGTATCCTGGTAGTTGCTCCGAAACCATACCGTTCAGGAACGAAACCGCTCGTATTTGTACTCGTAAAGTGAATATTCGAAGAACTTGTGACATCATGGACCTTATGACATCATGAGTTTAAGGTTTACGAAGCGGCATTGTGCGGCGCTACCAAAAAGGTACACTATAAAAGGTACACTATAAAGGTACATTAAAAAGGTACATTATACCGCTTTCGTTTATCGCCACTCTTGTATCTTTACTGTCGTCTTCTATCTTTACTATCTACACTGTCACCGCTACTATCACCACACTGTCATTTACCACTCCTACTACATTATACTCTCGTATCTCGTAAACTCACCGCGTATAACCGCGCGGTGACGTCCTGCAGAGAAACAAAACCAATAGAGAAGTAGAACCCGAGGACAGAATACGTCATAGACGAGATCATGGGGTTGGATGACTCGTGGATGACTCGTGGATGACTCGTGGACTGAATGAATATTATTTGATGATGGGTGATGATGGTGATGATACGTGGGCTGGTGGCTGTATGATAGGGGGCTGGTGGGCTGGATATAGGTGGGCTGGATATAGGTGGGCTGGATATAGGTGGGCTGGATATAGGTGGGCTGGATGGCTGATGGACTGGATATAGGTGGGCTGGATGGCTGATGAACTGGGTGGCTGTATGATACTGGATGTCATTTTTAGGTGACAATGGATGTGTTTTTGAAAACTTGATAAAGCACGATGTATTCCTGAACCTTTGACCTTCATTCATAGCCACTTCTAATCCTACTCTTCCTATTTTGATCATATTTTAAATTATGAGGTCACCATATTTTAGTCACGGGTCATTCATTACAAGATCACCATATTTAAGTCACGGGCATCATTAATCACCATCCCCTTGTCACGGGAATCATTCATTTCTGAAACATGACGAGAAGTCTTCAGACCCTTGATGTTCAACATTACCCCTTCTTTGTGCTTCAGCTATTGCCGAGCGAGTGCTCAAAACTATTAGTAAGCACACGGAGTTAATAGCTGGTGCGAGAATATTACAAATGTAGAAAAAGGTAGCGGAGGTTGTGAAGGGTAGCATGGTTATAAAAGGTAGGGAGTACGGGATTATGACAGGATTATCGGGTTTATAAATAACAGAAGAGCAGGGTATTAATAGAGGATGTTTCAATAGATAGTCACTATTAACATTTTTCCAAAACTCCTTTACAACGACAAGACTTTACTAGACTTTACTACTAGTCTTTACTACTAGTCTTTACTACTGCTAGTCTTTACCGCCACTAGTCTTCACTACTACTTTACCACCAAACCGTCCATTATACTTCTCGCTTGAAGTGTTTGTGTTTGCTTACAAATACATCTGTGGCTGCAAACATTAATAATCACCGAAAAGTACAATTTTCCACCCATGTTCTTCTTGTCAAGCTACAACCACCATGTGCTAGAGAAGGTCTTTGAGTACCTCTCGCCCGTGGATGTCGACAAGTTGACCGAGGATCCACTACTAGGTCCCTATGCATTCAACAGAAAGTACGCTCACATCGTGCTCTACAACGGTCCGGACTGGATCCTCCCCACAGAAAACGCTTGCTTCATTGATGCTCATTTCCTACCCTTGTTCATGGACCACTGCAAGGACCGCTTCAAGCCAGCCAGACTACAGTTCAGAGACATCCGCCACATCGAGAACATCGACCCCCATCTCTTGAACAAATTCCCAATCGTCACTCACTGTGGTTACCCGCTTTCAACGGATGATCTCCCCAAATTGCGCTCCCACAAAAATATCGAATGCCTCACGGTACAATTCGGGTCTTCAGAAAAAAACCTCGCGCGCTACCAGTTCCCTCCTAGTTTGCAACTGCTCAAGGCCAGCAATGTGAGTATGACCCCATGTTTGGCCAATTTGAAGAGGTTGTCTTTGCATTCCATTAGTGTGCTTAATCTGTCCTCAATTCCTCAGACTTTGACACATTTGTCGCTATACCACATCGGTACAATGCGCTTGGACATCCCATTTCCAATCTCGTTGACATACCTCGAATTGGCGCATGTCAACTTCCAGAACGACCCCGATTTGGCATACCTATCCAGCTTGCGCAGGTTCGTCGCCTACCACGTCGACTGGAACTGCTTCGCGTTGCCAAAATCCTTGACATCCCTCGAAATAAAAAGAAGCAGAATATGTGATCTCGATCACGTGCACAAGCTATTGAGCCTCCTGCAGCTCTGCATCAAATTCTGCGAGATTGACAGCACTAGTGTATTCGATGTGGAGTTTCCCGCGGGGCTCCGGCACTTGGAGATTCTGGCTGCGGTGGCTGGGCGCTCGGATATACGGGCCAATAACGTGTTGCGGTTGCGATTGCCGCAGAAACTCAAGTCTTTGTGTGTTCTGAAGCCGGTCTCCAATAGCGCATTATACTTTGATCTTGGGACTTGGTTTCCGCCGACTTTGACAAGCTTGCGCATGATTAATCTTTGCGGGTTCCATCTGGACGGAAACATATGCGGCGGGGACAAAATGTCCGCTACGCCACTTCCTGACTCGATCACCGAGGTGAGTTTCTTGCGGATGCAATTGGAGCAAATTCCCTGGAATATCGGCAAGCTTCCAAGGATTCAAAAGGTGAATTTATCGGGGAACAAGCTCTCACACTCCCCGGTAACAACACCGCTCGAGTACCTCAATTTAACCGGGAACCCGCTCGTTCTGACGTTTGGGTGCAATGCCAAAGAATTGTGGATCAGTGCGGACGATTTGGGAAAATGTGACATTTTTCAAGCCGATAAATTTTGCAGCCAGTCCCTTGATAGCGATCTTGAGGTTGAAGTTTCCACTCCAGAAACGGAGTGTTCGCAAGAGTCTGTGTGTGGACAGCCTCGAAAACGTCCCTGCACCAGATCCATATCCTTTTCCGAGGCAGTGGAATCGTTATTCATTGAGGGAAGTAACAATGAGGTTACTCTCCCTCCAGTATCATTTCCACAAGGTCTTCACAAATTGCACATCTTTAGGTGTCAAACCCCGGATCTTCAACTTCCCCCCGACGTGGAGGACTTGTCGCTTGTCGACTGTGGCCTCTCAAAGCTCGAGGGACTCGACTTGAACGCCGTGCGCTCGCTAGACGTCTCGTGTAATCGGTTTTCCCCAGATGTTCATATTCCCGAGCACGTGACACGATTTTGCAGCGAAGCCAACGAAATTTGTGTGAGGGTTGGGGGATGGGAAAAAATTGTGGAGAAGGTTCCGTGTCTTGCGGAGAACAAAGTGTTTCTCCGGCACCGGGTGAAAGTTCCTCTGGTAGGGACAGTGTATACTTTGAAGGTCGGGACAGAAGCTGTCAAGGTAGTTTGTATGGAGAAGGAGAGTTGGGTGATGATTGAGGAGAAGGTTATAAGTGTGGATATAGAATAATAGAGGTATAAAGGATAAAAGTTTATAGAATATATAAAGGATGGATAAGAATGAATAGGAACTAGGAGAAGTAGGAGAAGTAGGATGAACTAGAGAAGTAGGAGAAGTAGGATGAACTAGGAATTGAAGAACTATGAAGAACTAGAAATTGGTGCACTACAAATTGGTGTACTACAAATTGGTGTACTACAAATTGGTGTAGAAATTAGCGAAATTATAGATAATAAGAGCTGTTTAAAATTATAGAAAATTACATATTCTGGGATCTTGAAATTACATATTCTGGGATCTTGAAATTACATATTCTGGATCTTGAAATTACATCTTCTGGGATCTTGGAACTACACATTGTAAAATCAATGCCAAGGGTACGGACTTTACGCGGAATTCAACATTCTTCATTTTTTGTAGAATAACGGCTCTTGCGGAGTTTCTGAAATATTTTCTCGCTAATACAACATGCCACTGGGTACCAGGAACTCATAAAACTCCACTAATCCTTATCTAATCTTTCTACTCTTCTCTTTCTGCGTTTCAACCTTCCACTTTTCTCTCTAGTGTATGCCAGCCAAGTAAACGGCGTCACTACGTACAGTTCGCTTTCCATTAAGGGATACCCCGGGCCACAAACCCAATCCGATCTCGCTTTTATCTGAAGGATCAACGTGGAGAAAATATATTTAAGACACTTTGATAGAGTTATTGGGCTTGATTGATTAACAGGATCAAGAACAATTAGATCTAAAATTTAAGGTTCAGATTAAGTACTAGGATTTCAGAACATACAGACTAGTTCAGTTTGACGATTCACTAGTGATTCTACTGTTAAGATCTACCGCTAAATCTAGTCGATCTACTAGTTACTAGTCAATTTACTTGAATCGAGTCGATCTACTATTCAATCGAGTCGATCTACTATTTAATCGAGTCGAACTACCAATCAATCAAGTCGATCTACTAGTCAATCTACTATTTACTAGTCAATCTACTACTATCTACTACTTACTCAATCTACTACTATCTACTACTTACTAGTCAATCTACTGATCTACTGTACGATCCCCACTTCTTACTACCCCCACTCATTCAATGTTCTCATTTCAAGCATTCCTCATCGTCCTACGCGAAACACTCGAGTCCGCCATCATCATTTCGGTGCTCCTTTCGTTCATCCACCAAAACTTCGCGGACTACGACGCGGTCACATACAAAAAGCTCCAGGTGCAGGTATGGCTAGGCGGATTGCTTGGCCTCGTGGTGTGTCTCATTATCGGAACGGCCATCTTGAGCGTGTTCTACATGCTAGGTAACGACTTGTGGTCCGTTGCCGAACACTACTGGGAAGGTACCTTTTCGATCCTCGCGAGTGTGATCATTTCCGTCATGGGCATCAAAATCCTACGCGTCAACCGCATGCAAGATAAGTGGCGGGCCAAGCTCAGCAACATCATCAACTCCAGCAACGCTTTGAGCAAGAGTGCGAGTGCCGAGGGTGTGTTTTCCGATAAGTATGCGATGTTCATCCTTCCTTTTGTCACCACTTTGCGTGAGGGTATGGAGGCCATTGTGTTCATCGGTGGAATTGGCATAAATGAAGACACTCTGGTATGGTCGTTGGTCAATGCCGTTGTTGTTGCCCTCATCTTGGGTTCTACCATTGGTGTGATTTTGTACCGTTCTGGTAACAATCTCTCTCTTCAGTGGTTCCTCATTGGATCCACGGGATTGCTTTACCTTGTTGCAGCCGGACTTTTCTCCAAAGGTGTGTGGAATTTCGAGCTCCAGCACTTTATCGACTTGTGCGACGGTTTCGATGTGAGCGAGACTGGCCATGGACCCGGTCTGTACGACATTGCAACCAGTGTGTGGCACGTGAACTGCTGTAATGGTGAGCTCCAAGACGACGGGGCAGGATGGATGATATTCACCGCTGTTTTCGGGTGGACCAACCTGGCGACATACGGGAGTGTGGCCAGCTATATTTTGTACTGGGCGGTGATTATTGCTGTGTTCTCGGGGTTGTTGTACGAGGAGAAGCACGGGTACCTTCCTGGAATTCCAATGTCGTGGCAGAAGCGCAGAATCGCTAAGCGGGCTGGGTTGAAGTATGTTGCGGTGAGTTCCACGCTTGAGGAGAGCCCAGCAGAAGCACGTCCATCGACCGAGACGGTTGATTCGCAAACGAATTTGATATAAGGTGAGGGTGAGGAAAGGAGGTGAAAGGAAAGGAGGTGAAGATGAAAGAAGATGAAAGGAGGTGAAAAGATTGAGGAAGATGAAAAGATTGAGGGATGAATAGATGAAGAAGATGCAAAAAATACAAAATGTCACAAAAGTTTCTGACTAACATTTACACGGATGGTCACAAAAGACGATTTGATAAGGGTATATTTGTGGAAGATAAGGGTATATTTGTGGAAGGGTATAGATTTGTGGTCAAAAAGTACTTGGTAAGTACTTGGTAATATGATCAAACTGTGGTTTAGGTTACCTCGACGCATAGCATAAATATTCATCACTACATCCACCATTGTAACTATTCAGATCCTTCGATGTCATCAGTTATCGTGCCATCTTTAATAACCACTGCGCATACACACAAGAAAGATAACGGCGACAATAAGAGCGGTACCTGTGATCATGAGCACAGTACTGGTAGGGTGTTGCAACAAGACTTAAAATAGGTATTGACGAGATTATGAGTGGAGGATGACCGAGTGTCAGTTTTTAACTAGTAGCTATAGTAGTCAACAAGTCAACTATTCTAGTCAACAAGTCAACTATTCTAGTCAACAAGTCAACTATTCTAGTCAACTAGTCAACTATTCTAGTCAACTAGTTATCATCAACTATTTTAGTCAAGTTACCTAATCAACTATCAATCAACTTCAAAGTCTAGCCTATTATATTGTCATCTCTACCTCCACCTCAAAATAGAAACCTCCTGTGAATTGAAACATAGAAACCATATTTTTCGGATTTATGGTATTTTTATAGCATGACTCCGTTATGCTGCATTTGTACTCTTTTGTAAACTCACACATTTTGCTTTGTACCTTTACTTTTTGTACATTTTATCGTTTTTCCCACAGTTGAATTTTTCCCAACCTTTCATCATAATTTTCCCAACCTTCATTTTATCCACAATGTTCCCAACCTTCATTTTATCCATCATTTTTCATCATTTAACCATTCTGCGTACCCAAGAAAAATTGATAGACACTAATGTAACATGGACCCTTAACACTTTCTTGACTCCGATACTAATACCTTTCTTGACTGGCCACCTCGTGTTCGTAACCTCGGCTCATTGACAACTCCCCACGCATGGATTGCAGGTGTATCTGCGGAGAGGGGACGGAAATATATCAAAAAATTCCAACAAGCCAATCAACGATTTGCAGCAAGGAACGATCCGCCTGACAATATCACACCATTATAATTGAAGATTAACGAGGTAGATGAGATGAGGTAGAAAGAGTTTTCTGACATCCTCCATGTGTATCTATAAATCATTGAAATGTATGTCTATCAATAGTTCTTTCAATCCACAGATTCTCAATTTTTTAAATCCCTTATGTTCTTCTCCAATTAATCACAGTACAGTTTTTTAAATCCCTTATGTTCTACCCCAATCACAGTACAGCGTAGCTGTACTGTTGCTTGTTATTCAACGTGTACTCCACACCTCCTTCTCCAATCACATTCCTATTCTTTTCGTATTTCTTTTCCTCGGGCCAAACGATCCGATAATGGTACAAAGTCGCAAATGATCCCGAGCAATTATCCCCTCCAGCAGAGGAATTCCTTGATCCAGTATTGGGGAATTCCTTTATCCAGCATTCGAGGAATCTTTACCCTCCAGCAATTCCACCGTCGTCTATTGGATGCTTCAGGCTAATTCGATTGCGTAATAACGTTCGCCCAAGTCTTGGCAAAGAGGGCTAGATGGAAAAGATATAGGATATTTTATAATCCATAAACGAAATTCAAAAGCCTCCGTAAATCGCTTTGTATCACTGTCTACTTTGGGGGCTTATTTCCCCAGAGTCCGTTTTCGGGATGGGAAGAAGGGTGTCCAATTTGACTGGTGCTCGCAATATCCACAGTGGTAGAAGGGAGTGGTGGGGATAGGATTCAGCAGTAACAGTAGCCCAATAACCAGTATCCAAAAATCAGGATTTCAATATTCAATAATCAGGAAATCCAATATCAGTTTTTCCAATATACAATCACCTTCCACTCCCTTCCACTCCCTTCCACTCCCTTCCTCTTCTTCCTCTTCTTCCTCTCCTTCCTCTCCCTTCTCCTCCTCTCCCCCATCTCTTCCATGCTTTTATTTTGTACAACAGCCAAGAAAGTGCCCTGCCAAGGTCTGTCAATGTAAGATGTCTTCAGCCGTAGCACCAATCCAACAACCAACAAGGCTCATGGCTAGAACAAGACTGATGTGGGGTCAACGGGCGTTGTTCAACCGCCTCAGCCAGCGTTGTTTTGTATTCCATTTCCCATTCTGCATTTGAACCGGTCCTGCATTTCCAACACCTGCATTTAAAGTTCCAATCGTGCAGTTAGAAAACGGGAACAATAAAGTCCCCAAAAAGAAAAGTGGTATCGAAACGTTAGACTACAGAATGCACGATCTACCATTGGTGGTGAATACGAAAGAAATCGACAGATACACCTTTTCTGTGTCTCGCCATGATCAATATTACCGCCCCTGCAGCTAATTAAACTCAAATATTTCCCGTTGAAAATTTTTTATCAATTCCATCATATCTTTTTCATCAGATGAGGAGTGCGCCGAGTGTGGAGGGTGCTCGAGGAACTCCCCTGGAACTTTGACTGAACACCTAATAAGCCTTCTCTATTACTGCACCTCTCTCGCTAACCCCGTTTTCCTCGTACTTTTCGCATGCTTCTCGACTCTGGTTAAAATTAGGCGATGGTTTGAAGAATGCCTTGTGATGGCCGTTCGTTGATTGGGTCTTTTTTGTGTCAGTCTCTATTGTATTGGCCGCCTTCGTAAATCAGCGTTTCTGATGTATAAATGGGGGCAGATTTCCGGTAAAACTTGTAGGTAGGAGATCACAGGTGGATAAGTAAGCCAATCAACATTGATTAAAAAGTTAAGACCTAGTATAATCAACAATTGATTAAAGAAGTTCAAAACTAGTATCAACATTTGATTTTAAGAACTAGTATAATCAACATTGATTTTAAGAACTAGTATAATCAACATTTGATTTTATTACTTTACATTTGATCATATCCAACTTAATTCATGCTCATTCAAAACCTCAAATACCTACTCCTTGCGAGTGTGGTAGCAGCAAGTGGTGCTAAGTATAGTACCACCCCAAAGTATGAAATGGCTGCTTATGGATGTATGTACCTCCTCAGTATGACCCCAGTGGTGTTCTGCAAGCCAGACCCTACTAGTGAGGGAGGAGCCTACTACTGTCCATGTCACAACCAGGAAGCTATGGGAACCGTTGTCGGATGTGTTGCCCAGGCCGGTTTCAACGACACCAAAACCTTCGACTTCATGGCCGCAAACTGTGCGGAGGAGATGTTCAACGTCACTTCCGACGACCTTTTTTCGGCCTTGGACTACTACTACGATAACGCTGTTCCTGCCACTGATGCTCCAAAGTACAACGAGAGTGGTCTCATCACCAAGCCGCTCATCTTCAACCAGTCGCTTGTTGACACCTACATGAACACCTACATCCGTTTCTACAAGAACTACGACGGTTCTCTCTACTATTCTCTTGGTCTCATGGGCTACTGGATTTTTGTTCTCATTCTTTTCGCAGCCAACCGTTGGGCCAAGTTTTTCTTCCCCGGATTTTTCGTGCGCTCCCCAGGCTACGGCTGGATGAACAAGATCCGCCACTACTTGCTTGTTCCTGCCACTTTCAACGGTGCTAAGCAGGAGCCTGCACGTATACCAGGATTCTTGGGTAATGTGTTTGCTATGTTGATGCCATCTCGTGCTGAGACTTTGGCACTTATTGGATTTTTGTTCCTCAGTATTGCATCCATGGGTGCTGAAATCCACTACGTTTCCGACGATGTTTTCTACCCTACCAGAACTGAGTTCATCCAGAGATACCTCGCCGACAGAACCGGTATCTTCGGTACCATCTGTGTTCCAATGCTCATTCTTTTCGGTGGTAGAAACAACTTCTTGCAATGGATCACGGGTATGAACTTTGCGTCTTTCCTCACCATTCACCGTTGGATCTCGCGTATGTTCATGGTTATGATCATCATCCACTCCGTGGCCTACTCCGTGATTTACGGTGCTGAGTACGCTTCTGCTATGAAGGAACGTTACCTTGTCTACGGTATTTTGGGTACTGCAGCTGGTGGTTTGATTCTCGCACAGTCCTTCATTTTCCTCAGAAGAACCTGGTACGAGCTTTTCTTGATCACCCACATCATCCTCGCTATTTTGTTCATTGTGGGTACTTGGATCCACGTTGACGACTTGGGATATGTGGTCTTCATGTACGTTTCTGTTGCTATCTGGATCTTTGACAGATTGGTTCGTGTGGGCCGTCTCTTCTGGTTCGGATGTCCTAACGCTGATGTTTCCTTGGTTAACGGCGACACTATCAAGGTTCTGGTTGCCAAGCCAAAGTCTTGGAAGATGTCCCAGGGTGGTTTTGCTTACCTTTACTTCTTGAAGGGCTTCAAGTTCTTCCAGTCTCACCCTTTCACCTACCTTGAACTCCCAGGTACCCTTGTTTTCTATGTCAAGGTTAAGGACGGTATCACCAAGAACTTCCACAAGAAGTTGGCTAACTTCCCTAACCAGGCCACTCAGATGCGTATCACCGTCGAAGGTCCTTACGGAGGTGGTTTGGAGTCTTGCAACATGAAGCACTACCACACTGCTCTCTTCTTGGCTGGTGGTAACGGTATTCCAGGTATGTTCTCTGAAGCCTACCACTTGGGTAGTCTCACCGACAGAAAGCAGAAGGTTAGACTTGTGTGGGTTGTTCGTGACTACAACTGGATTAACATCTTCTACGAGGAGTTGATTCACTTGAAGAACACCAGTGTTGAGACCATTATTTATGTCACTCGCCCAGATAACGAGGTCTCTGGTATGATCACCGGATTGGGTGAGTCTGACTCGGACTCTGATGCTGCTTCCGACAAGAAGGTCCAGGCTGAGAAGGTCACTGAGAAGGAGGTTGCAAGTGAGAACTTCCACGACCAAGTGATCACTCGTGTTCACAGCAACTTGTCACACATTGAGTTCCGTCACGGTAGACCAGTGGTTGCTGAGTTGATCGATGCTGAGGTCCAGGAGTGTGAGGGTTCTTTGGCCATCGCTGCATGTGCTCATGCTACTATGGTGGATGAGGTTAGAGAGCTTATTGCTCAGAGACAGGAGGGTAAGGTTCGTGTTGATTTCTACGAGCACTTGCAGGTTTGGGCATAGTCGACAGAGTCGAGGGTCTCAACATATTATATAATGACTAGTGATAGCTTATGGAATAATGAATATTAATAAGATACGAAGTAGGAAAGCTACTCGAAGAGAAAGCTACTCGACGAAGTCGACAAAACTACTCGACGAAGTCGAGTAGCAATAGTTAAGAAAATTAGCTAGCAGATAATAGCTCCTCGACGAAGTCGAGAAAACTTCTCGACTATGTCGAGTAGCATTAGTTAACATTAGCTAGCAAATACTAGCTCCTCGACGAAGTCACATTAGCTAATAATTTACTCGACTTCGTCGAGTAGCATTGGTTAATAACATTAGCTTACAAATACTACCTCTTCAACTTCGTCGAGTTACATCAGTTAACAACATTAGCTAATAATTTTCTCAACTTCGTCGAGTAGCATTAATAATTTTGCCTTTTTTGGCTGGTTGCAATTTTTTTTGCAGCCTAAAAATCAAATTACCATAATCTCTATTCTTGCACTCTTTGAAGAAGTCATTAAATTACAGGAACGTCATTTGAGATTTCCCAAAACCTTCTCTTGCCAAATTCACCCAAAGTTATCTCAATCAAATTTTTTAAAAATTCGACAAATTTCATAAAAATGTTCAACTTAACAAATTTCATAAAAATGTTCAACTTAACAAATTTCATAAAAATGTTCAACTTGACAAATTTCATAGATAATCAACTACACTCACAAAGATCACATCTCGTACTATCTCTAATCATTTTAGGAAAACAACCATGGTCTCTGGCGAAAAACCCTACCTCATTCCATCTAAACAACACTTCCCTTCTTGACCAAAACTGCACTGTCAAAAGTCTCCTCAGGCTTATCCTGTCTACGCTTCCAGCCCAGAATCTCACCAGTGGTTGCATCTGCCTCCCAAAGTCTGACCCTTCTCACAAAACCCTTTCCACCGTATCCACCCTCGCCAACGCCTCCGCCGTAGCAGAGGTACATACGGTTGTCTTTTCCGTCAACAGTAGCCTTGTCGTTCACACAGTAGTCGTTGATGTGATCATGGCCAACTGCAACAACCTGAACACCAGCCTGAGCAAGCGCCTGTCTTGCCCCGGTGTTGACTCTTCCTGCACTCACACTTTCGCCCTGATTGCCCTGAGTGATATCTGCGGTGTTCTTGAACTCAAGGAGGGGAATGTGAAAAAAGGTCATGGCCATGTTATCAGCGAACCCATCAACACTCTTCTTTTTGTCCTCAAACGTCTTCTTCACCCAGTCCAACTGGTTAGTCTTGATCCAGTCAGATCTACCGCCGTTGTAGG
The DNA here is from genome assembly GCA_030564445.1 of Kodamaea leandrae. Taxonomy (NCBI): domain Eukaryota; kingdom Fungi; phylum Ascomycota; class Pichiomycetes; order Serinales; family Debaryomycetaceae; genus Kodamaea; species Kodamaea leandrae. Next base: position 13,061 of record JAJLUV010000014.1, on the reverse strand, counting down.
CACCACTGTCAAGAAAGTACATGGAGAACCCACGACCTCCATCTGGAGCAGGGAGGTTGATAAAGTAGTTTCCAGCACCAAAAATGTCACTAGGTCCTTGCTCCACCAAAGAGTAAGGCACGTTGATCGAGATGTCCAAGGTCTGACTTCTCGAAAGGTAAGTTTCGTCGTCGTGGTTTCCCAAAACCAACGCAAATGGCAACTTTCTCTGGATAAACGGGTTCAACACCTTGAAAATTCCGGTTTCCGCATCTGGAGAAGTTGGCCCGTAATTTTGATCTCCGGTCAAGACGATCAAATCAGGCTTCTCAATATCCAAAACCTTCTCAAGGAACTGAAGTGTTCTTGGGTCAGCCTCACAATCCTTGATGTCACCAGGAACGGGATTACGACACTTGCCAACTCCCGTAGAGTAGTGCAAATCAGCAACTTGCATGATCTTGAACTTTTTGTCAGAGTTATAGTTCAATGTTGGCTTGGAGTACTCAACCTTCGGACCCTTTCTGTAGGTGAGTCTAGCCTCTTGGCCCAGTGGAGAAATATCCGAAGTCAATGACCCTTTAACCAAATTCCAGTTTGGTCTAGGATCAACAGCATCTGATCCGAACAACACAGTAATAGCAGAGATACCCTCAGAAGAAGGTCCATACTTGACCCAAATACCATTGGACTTGGACTCCCAATCATCTCCAGGTTTGTCTCCAACGGCAAAGTCCACGATGACTTTGGTGTCCTTCAAAGTATCTGGATCCGCAGTCTTGTACACCAAAAACTGTCTCTTGGAATTTTTCGCAGCCAATCCAAGATCTTTTTTACTGGTGACCCATTGAGCACCAGACAAATCAGGAGCGTATCCGTCGCTGGACTTTGGAACTGGACACCCGTACCGGTTGTTCTTCACCAGATCGCAAGTAACCGTATCAACATCGATAATCAACACGTTGTCGGTGGACTCTCCAAAACCGTTGTCACGTTTGAAGTAGGGGAGGGTAACGCAGGAGTCAAAAAGACTGAAAGCAAAGCAACCAAGGAGGGTTTCATTGGAAAGTTGGTTAGTGGGGAGAAATATAATGAAACATCTGCCTTTTTATAGTTGTGAGTCCGGGAAAAGTAGGACTACTCGAAGTAATGGTATCGTCCCATTCATCAATTGATATTAGATCGTGCCATGCTATTTTGTCAACAAACATACTCAATTGATATAATATCGTGTCACGCTACTCTGACATCATCGAAGCAATTGCTGGGCATTTCCGTTAATGTGACATCTTATCTCCATTGTTGATTGCAATTATTTCGAATTAGGAAAAATGCGGCAACGAAAATGCAACGTCTTTTTAGTACAAAGCCGTCTAAACTTTCTGGCCAAGAACTATCGTTGAGCCCTGGATTGATACCCGGGGTTGAAGGGGTAGGAAAATAAGTATATGGGGAATACACCAAGCAACTGTTATCACTATCTCTATTTACAGTCTGGGTATCTTTTACAGTTCTGGTATCTTTTACAGTCCTGGTATCTTTTACAGTTCTGGTATCTTTTACAGTTCTGGTATCTTTTAAACTTCTGGTATCTTTTACACTTTTGGTATCTTTAACAATTCTAGGTTTCTCTATTATCACTTCTAGGTGTCTCTATTTGTACGCTGGGTTTCTATTAATCTATCTCTACTACCTTCTTTGCAATCATTTTCAATGCTTTTCTTTTCTTTTCACTTATAATTAGAAAACTACTTTCGAATTTACAAAAAGTAATGAATATATTAATTGTAAAATGACACCAGATAGAATGACCACTAAACGTCTTAACTCAATCTATCTCCTCATCAATTTTAAGCTCACCCGCCAACATTTTAAAGTTCTTCGAATCAAACCCTTCTTCTAATCTTTCAGTTCTTCGCAGAAATGATCTTAGATATACCCCCCCTCACTTGCAAGTGAATAAAATGCCGAACTCTTGTCTGCCAACAATTTTTCCGGAGTATCAAACTCCGCAACCTCACCCTTGTCCAAAACAAGAATCCGGTCACTGTCCATTACGGTGTCCAACCTATGGGCAATAGTCAAAATTGTCTTCTCCTTGAACTCCAGCCTGATAGTCTTTTGGATGATTTTATCAGTCTGGACGTCCACAGAAGCAGTGGCCTCATCCAAAACCAAGATCTTGTTATTCTCATTGAGAAGCGCTCTTGCAAGACTCAACAACTGCCTCTGGCCAACAGAAAGGTTTGAACCACCCTCATCCAAGATCGCATCCAAACCAGTCTTCTTAGGCGCATTTGGATTGATCTTGGTTTCCTCGTCTGTAGGATCAGTAACCATTTGCTTCACATGGTCACTCAAGTGAGAGAGCTCCAAAACCTTGTACAACTTGTCATCTGCAAAACGCTGGAAAGGATCCAAGTTCTGCCTAACCGTACCGTTAACAACATGCGACTCCTGTGGAATAATGGTCAAAACCTTGCGAAGGTCAAAAAGTCCCATTTCCGACGTTTTCAACCCGTCAATCTCAATGTGCCCAGAACACGATTCGATGATTCTGAAAAGTGCAAGTGTAAGAGACGACTTTCCAGCGCCTGTTCTTCCCACAACTCCAACCTTCTCTTGAGGCTTCACAGAAAAGCTCACATTTTTCAAGACTGGGTCCAAGCCCTCTCTGTATCTGGTGGAATAGTTCAAAAACGAAATACCTCCTTCTTGAGGCCACTCGGCAGGTGGCGTCTTCGAAGGAATGACCATTTCGGCTTCAGAAGGAAGGTCACAATATTCTGCAATTCTCTCAATAGACACAGTCTCTGTCTCCACTCCAGACCACGTACGAAGTAATGCGTAAAGGGTATCTGTGAGCACAAGAACATATGTCATGATGAAACCAAACATCGCAGAACTAAGTGGATGATCTGTGGTGAGTGAAATAGTCGCATACAAGGTGGTGCACAAAATCATGATACTTGCCACCAGTTGCATCCGGAAAGATAACCATCTAATAATGGCACCAGTAGCCATGGTGTCTGTCGAAAGCACATTGATGTAGTTTTGGCACTTGTGAGTGAACCTGCCAAGTTGTCCATAAGCATTGATCGTGTCCACTCCGTTAACAGATTCTTGAATCGTTCCCAAGATCGGAGAACGTGCAACCTTCTTCAACCTGTTGATCTGTCTGGATGCAGCGGTGTACAATACCCTGTAGTAGTTGTAAATCACAAGTAAGATCACTATCGCAATCACAGTATATGGAAGTGCTGCAATAATTACCACAAAAGTAGTGATAGTACTTAACACTCTCTCAAAAAAATTGACCAACGTCCATGGAATCTCGTCATCCACGTTCTCCAAGTCATGAGTGAACCTATTAAGTATTCTTCCCATTGGAGTCGTTTCAAAAAATGTCATTGGAGACCGCATAACGGCTTTTGTCATCTCCTCATGAACGTAGGTGGACCCCTTGATAACACAAAATGACCAAAGCACATACGACGAAATGAGCACAAAAGCTCCATTGGCAATTCCTAATAACAAATATCCCGATAAGAACAATTCTGGTTCAATAGTCTCTCCAGCTTCAGAATTCTTCTTCGACCAGTATGTTAACAAGTACCGTTCAAGTAACGAGAAAAGGGAAGTGATGGTCATGAGTATCAAGTAGAGGAAGAAGTAGCGCAAGTCACAGGCTTTACAGTATTCCCAAATCTTTTGGAAGGGTACTGCTCCTGTGGCCATTTCTTCTTCTTGATCATCACTAGATCCATCTTCATAAACGTGGTTATAGGAAACTGCACTTGCACGACGTGTTTTGTCGAATGTGGTTTGTGGAACCTCATCTCCCTCAAATACCGTGACATCTTCATCAGAACCCTCGTCAACTTCGTCATGTTTGACTTCCTCATTTTTGTCGTCCTCCTTAGTACCACTCTTGTATTCTCCGATAATACCAGCCAATTCACCGTTTGAATCAACTATGCTCTTGAAATCGCCTGTCTCCGCAATCCTTTCGTTTTTAAGGAAGTAAATATTATCAGCTTCTGAAAGAACCAGAATAGAGTTCGTGGCCAAAATCCTCGTGCGGTCGGAAATGATACCTTCATCAGAGAGGATATTTCGTATGAGCTTCTTACCAACATGTGAATCCACTGCTGATAAAATATCATCAAAGATGTAAATATCTGCACGCATGTAAACCGCTCTAGCAAGAGATACTCTTGCTTTTTGACCTCCACTGAGAGCAATACCTTTCTCTCCAACCAAAGTCTTGTCACCTTCAGGCAAAGCCTTGAAATCCTCAAGCAATTCACAAGCCTTGATGGTCTTCTCGTAGAATACAGGATCATATCTGTGTCCGAACAAGATATTCTCCTTAACGGAAGCGTTGAGAATCCAAGGTGATTGCGGGCAATACGCAATGGAACCGTGGAGTTCTACAGAAGAATCCCCACCGTAATTTGGGGAAATCGGCAATTCGCTCAAAATCGCCCGGAGTAAGGTGGTTTTTCCAGAACCAACCCTTCCAGTAATACAAGTCAAGCTTCCTGCTTTAGCCTGGAAGTTGATGTCAACTAATGCGGGTTTGATAGAAGAACTGACATTAGCCTCTTCATCTGAAGCTTCAACTGAACTTTCTTCATCATCATCATCGTCATCCTCATAGGTATGATCAGACTTGGACCAAAGGAATGTTGCATCGGTAATCTTGACCGCTACCTTTCCTTCATCAACAGGCTCCTCAGTGTGCTTACACAAACCACCCTGTGTGCGGTCGGTTTCTTCCAACAATAAGAAGCGCGCCAATCTACGTGCCGATCCAAGCGCCTCAATGGTGGAAGTAATAGTGTTTGGCATCTCCAACACCGGCACTGTAATCAACTCAAAGATGGTCAACGAGGGAAAGATGATATCTGGAGTGAGTGGAATCTTGTAGAAATACGCAAAAGAGGCGTAGCATGCGGCACTGATGAAGAATGGCACACACGACCATAAAAAGGTCGAGAAGGAATTGTAAACACCCAAAACACGAAGACTATTCAATTCCTTATTTCTCAAGTCAAAGAGCCTGGCAGCCATTGGTTTCTCCCAGGAATGAAGCTTGACAGATTTGATGGAGTTTAAGAGTTCGGTAGTGAAGCTTGTTCTCTTATCTCTTTCCGAGGTGTATTTCTCATAGAGTGTTGAAGTGGCCACAGTAACATGGTACATGAAAGGAATGAGGACCGCACCAGCGAGAATTCCACCGAAAGTAGCATTTCCGAGGAGTTTGTAGAGCGAGACCAATCCAAGGATTAATCTGACTGGATCAGCTATGCAGTCTTGAAGATACTTCAAAAAGACGTTGATAATGTCCACGTCCACAGTGATAAGACTCACGATTTCTCCCGTGGATTTCCGTTTGCGTGCGGCTGGTGACAACTTGAGCGCTTTAGAGTAGACGAAATAGGTCAATGAACTCTCAGTGGCTACCAAGATCCTGTATGCAAAGTCCGTGGCTTGGTTGAAGAATGCTGCTTGAACAATACTAACCAAACACATCGCAACACTCAACACTACTCCGTATAACAAAGGCTGGCCAGTGTTTCCGTTCAAAAAAAGTAACATTTTCTGAAGGAGGAACGGCTGGGAATACCCCAAAGCCGTCGAGATGAGTTCCATGGTGAGTCCGATTGCCTGGTACATCCCCTGAGCTGTAAGGGACGCAGCCAAAAGGTTAGGAACAGGCTTGCGAACCCACAGTATACGATTCACAAGAGGGATATTTCTGAATATCGAGGATTTGTTCAATTGAGACTCCCATGCTGCCACCAACTTACCGTGAGTACTTTGCACCAACAAATCAGCGTCACAATCCAAAACCTCCTCCTGCTTAAGTTCACCAGAAGTGTAAATTTTCGAAATCAAAGGGTAAATCCATGCGAATGTAACACGAGAAATACCATCGATGTTGTACGAGCGTTCTGGAAGCGCTACCAGCGAGTCGAACGTGTAGATCTCCAGTAAAAGCACGGAAAAATGAGCTATCCAGGCAACCACCTCGACAAGAAGTGCGGATTTATTGGATGCGTACACTTTTTTAGTGGAGAGGAAATCCTGCAACAATACCACGGAGGTAAATACCAACGATACTAGCCAGTAGTATAGCACCGAGGCGTGTGGTATAGGAGACATCCTAATTTCTATAGTCTGTAGCGGCAAAAATGCCACTAAGATGGCGATACCATTGAGCAATAGCGATGTTCTACCAGACAACTTCCACAATGCCAATTGACAAATTCCCGCTATTACGATGGAAAAGAGCCTTGATTGAGCAGCGAACGAGTGTGGTTTTTTCGGGGCAAACGGAGTTCGCGCCGAGGTGTCCAACTGGACGAGTGCTAGCACGCCGATTGCGGCGATTGCGCAATTGATGGCGTCTAGGAACTCGGGATTGAAGGACTCTCCAGAGAAAGGTTCGATCATTAGCGAATTGAAATTTCGCGGAGATCGCGATTTAAATGGTTTTCGTTTTGGGTGGCAAATTATAAGCCGTGCATTACAGGTGAAAAAGATTATGAACATTGATAAGAGTGGGTAGAGTTGGTAAAATAAATAAGTAGTGGGTAGAGTTGGTAGAATAAATAAGTAGTGGGTAGAAGTAGTAGATTGTAAAGTAGGTTGGAAGTAGTTGGTTGGTTGTAAATAGATTGAAAAGTAGTGGTAATTTGTAAAGCTATTACGAGTACTAAAAATAAAAGGATTTGACGTGAAAAACGGAATTCAAATTTTCCAGTTACAAAACGATTGCAATTGAACATAAGATTTGAATCAAATAGTGAAGTCATCAAAAATAAAATGAATGGTATTTAACAACCCAAGGCGTCCCAAAAGGCCATAATGTTTCGAAGGTCGTTATATTTGAAGGAATCTTTCAAGGTATTTTAAACGCCATATTCCAAGTCTCTATATTTAAAGGCCATATCCAAGGTCTCTATATTTAAAAACCGTATTCCAAGTCTCTATATTTAAAAACCATATCCAAGGTCTCTATATTTAAAAACCATATTCCAAGGTCATATTTTCAACTAGTTACAAAAACCTTATCAATTCATTATTTCTCATTTTATACTCTTCTCTAACTACCTCCACATCCGCCTCCTCCAAAACCGCCTCCTCCGCCACCTCCAACTACTCCCGGCCTTCCTCCTCCGCAAGTTGAGCCACACCCACCCTGGAACCTCCCTCCACATCCAGCCCCACAACTACCCCTTGCCAAATTACAACAGCTTGCTTTGTAGAGATCGCAGTTTTCCTCAGAGACCGGAATGTTTGGCAGAGTAACATAGATATCAGGAAATTCATCCCCTTTCCATGGCATTTCATCCGGCTTCTTTCCATAGCCACCAGCTATTTTGGCATTTTTTCGCACACACTTTTCGGTCAACAAGTCAATGGTGTTGTGAGTGCTGACATGAAAAAGGTGGGGATTGGTGGAGGATGGAGTGGTATTGGATGTAAATGTAGAGTCAGAATCACCTCTAGAAACTTTCTCTTTTGCATTTAAATTCTCTTTCGAATCAATTCTTTTCTTTAATATCCTCCCAAAAAACCCTCTCTCTCTTGTGCAATACCAACACAAGCAGATCAGATACTCTTCCTTATACTTCTTCTTGTACATCTTCGCCGTGCGATCAAACCCATCGTCCAATCTGCTCCCATCAATCTTATCGTCATGATCAATAACACACTTTACTGGTGACTTCCAGCACGATTGGAAATACCCATGGGCCATAAGCTGGTGGGTATGCCACGCAAGGTCAATGTCTAGCGTGGGCACCAAGATTCGCTTGTTCTTCTCCCTCGTCAATAGAGTGAAGAAACGGGTATACCTAACAAGAATAAACTCTATGAGCTCCTTTGAGTTCAAATCCAACGCATTCATTTTATCCACAAATTTTCCCTGTCGCAACACACAACCAACGAGGTCTTCGTGAAACTCAATCACAGCAAGATTGTTTGGGCAAACTGTAAGATGGATCAAATTCATATCCAAATAACCCCTCAATATCCGCTGAATACTCTTGAAGTACTTCGACTGCCGTGCTTTTGTACTTGAGAGTATCTTGTGAATTTCCTTTGAGAAATCATCTTCCACTACTTCGTCCACAACATCTCTCAAAGCATCCCCAACAATACCAATCACGTCGTCTTTTCGGTAGCAAGTTCCCTTAATAAGCAACGGCGAAAAGTATCTGAGGACCCCTGGAATTGGCATAGTTCCTCTGATATCTGCGTATAGCTGCCTTTTTCGAAGCTGATTGTGGGAAATTCGCCCAGAAATTCCACATTTGCAACCGTTTCCCTTTTGGTCCACCGAAAAATTCTTATCAGCAAATCCGGTTTTTGTGCTATTTGTATACGGAACGTTCAGTGCGAGGATCTGATTGCACATAGGACAACGTATGTCAATAAACGATTGATTCTGGAAGTTTTCATGAGAATTGAATGTAGTAACCTTATCATAAATTTTCACATACTCATGGTATTTCGAAACCAAATGTTCTGGTGGATCATATACAAACTCATCGTTAATACAGCTAGCCACCACCTCAAGTGGAAATGGCATACTTGCAAACTCAACAAAAGTGCTCCTCATGAAAGCATCATAGCACATTCTGGGGTTGAGGAGAACGGCATGCCACACCATTAAAACATCAAGTGGTGGTAGAAATCATTATATGGGCAGTCGCGAAAATCGTCCTGCGCATAGCAAAATGAAGTGTATTCCGACTTCCACTCAGGGAACCTTCTCAAATGCCGCAAACAGCTCACCATGATGATAAAGCGGCGAACGGAGTTGGTTACGAAAACCTGCCAGCGTTTCTCGGAGTCTTCACTCAAGCGATCAGAGTGTTTTTGGCTCAGGTTGACATCCAAGAAATCAGAGTGTTTTTGGCTCAGGTCGACATCCAAGAAATCAGAGTGTTTTTGGCTCAGGCCGACATCCAAGAAATCAGAGTGCTCTCCCACATCCAAGCGTTTTTCCTGCTCACCACTCATTACCTTATTCTTCATCACACCAAACGCTCTCATAAGTTTCAAATGGGCGGTGGTTTCTGCAGCAGAAGGGAATCGTGGGGTAAACCGCAGTTTGGGGAATTTTAGAGAAAATGGAGGCGGATTCGACATGTAGTAAGTGGAATTGTATATAATTGTGAATTCTACGGTCAATTATTCTGCTTATATATTCATTGTCTCGGCCGCACGGCATGGGGAGTACTCCTGGTAACTCTGACGTCATATAAATACAACCTCATAATGCGTGATTTACGATCGTTTACGATATCGCGGTTTCAACTTCCAAAATGGTGACGGAGCATCCGCGGAGGATAAAAGGAGAAGTGTATGGATGATGATAATGGGAAAATGATGGAAAATAATGATAATGGGAAAATGAAGGAAAAATAATGTTAGTGGGATGAAATGTAGGCAATTTTTATATAAATTAATCATTATCACTATGTCAAATCATGGAGACTCTATAATAGTGATGACTATGTCATTTGAGCTCACTTATAGAGCTACCTAAAGCCGTCTACTAGTTATTCTCTGCCGCTTGTAATCTTAATTTACATGATGACAAATGGTCATTTTGAGGCTGAGCAAAAAGTCTAATAAACTACATTTTCTGATGAATACTACATCTACTTCTGATGAGTACTACATCTACTTCTGTTGATTACTACATCTACTCCTGATGAATACTACATCAAATCACATCTAATACTACATCAAATGAATACCATATCTTGATAAACTACTCTACTTTCCTCGCTTACATAATCCTTTTTTGCACCCAAAAATTGATATCAATTTCACTGCCACTTCACCTTCTCTTCTCTTCACCTTCCATTTCCTTTCAACACCCTCCTCCTCCACATCCACCACCACCTCCACATCCGCCTCCTCCACATCCTCCTCCACCACTTCCCCCTCCACCGCAACCAGCACCACACCCACCTGAACCACATGCCGCTCCACACGATCCCGATGCCAAAGAGCAACAGCTACCCGCATAAAATGCGTTATTCCCAACGGGAACCGGGGTGTATGGAGAAATCACGTAATTATTTGGGAACTGCGGACCAAACTCTCTGTTGTCGGCCCTCCAGGGCATATTTTCCAGCTTCTTTCCGTAGTGACGAGCCATCTTCACCTTTTTGCGAACACAGGGATCCGTTAGCAAATCAATTGCATTGTGTGTGCTCACGTGTGTCAATGAAGGAGCTCCCTGAGAGTTCTTTGATTTCCTGAACGATTTGAAGAGGGTACTTCGTGTTCGTGCTTGGTGGGTCAAGCAGTACCAACACAAACAGATCAGATAATCTTCCTGGTACCGTTTCCAGTATAACTTTGCAGTGTATTCAAAACCGTCATCTAGTCTGGTAGCGTCGATTTTGTCATCATGGTCGATGAGCAGCTTTGAAGGTGCCTTCCAACACGATTGGAAGTACATATGAGCCATTAGCTGGTGAGTGTGCCATGCAAGGTCGATATCTAGTGTCGGCACCAACATTCTCTTGTTGCTGGCATCAGTTATTAGAGTGAAAAACCGAGTGTATCTCACTAGAATATACTCCACGATCTCTTCCAACGTTGAGGCATGCAATAAGTCGATATTGTTCATTTTGTCCACGAATTTTCCCTGTCGCAAAACACAACCTACGAGATCGTCGTGGAACTGAACCGGTGGATAGCCACCTTCGAACCCACCAACAGTGAGGTGCACTGGGTTCATCTCCAAATAGCCCCTGAGAATCCTTTGTATGCTCTTGAAGTACTTGGATCTTCGTGTGGTTGTGGTACAGAGGATTTTGCGTATGTAATCGGAAAATTCATCCATCGCAAAATCGATCCCCACAATTTCCTTCAAAGTGTGAGTTATTTCTTCAACGTCAACATACTCTTGTTCTTGCCGAAGGTACCTGGAGAAGTACCGTAGTATCCCCGGCGGAGGCAGGTCCATTTCCACATCTCCCTGAAGTTGTCGTTTTCTGAGCTCACCATGAGTGATTTGGCTAGCATACGAACATTTGCAGCCATGGGAATCTGCCACAAAATGTTGGTCGGCGAATCCGGTGTTTGTGTCGTTGGTATAAGTGACATTGGTTGCAATTTTCGCACTGCACTTTGGACAATATACATCCACGAGATACGAGTACATCTGGAAATCGTCATGAACGTGGTACTTGAAAATGTCATCTTTTCCAGTGTATCCCCTGAGCCTGTGGTAGTAGCTCAACACCACGTCGTCTGGTGGATCATACACAAAGGTATGATCATCGATACAGGCAGCCACTTCTTTGAGTGGAAATGGAAAGCTTGAGAATTGCATGAAATTGTTTCTCATAAACGCATCATAGCACATTCCTGGGTTGAGCAACAACGAATGCCACACCAAAAGCACATCAAGTGGTGGTAAAAAGTCAAACATGTTTTCGTCGTACTCTGTTGCGGAGTTGTAATAAACGTCATGCTCGCTTTTCCAGCTTCTAGAGCCCGCACTTTCGTATCTCAAACAGCTGACCATGATGATGAAGCGACGAACAGCATTCGAGACAAACACCTGCCAACACTTTTCGTTATACTCTCTGTCGGAAGTGTTGGAAACCGCCTTCTTCATCACGCTGAACGCTTTTAGGAGCTTCAAGTGAGCGACGGTTTCGGGTATGGACGGCATCCTGTGGTCCTCATTTGCGTGCGGGTACCCAATACCATTGATGGTTGCGTAGTCTTTATGGGTTGCATTCTTGAGAATCTCGACAAAGGGGGGAGTGGAGTGGGAATCGACCACTGGTTTATTCTTTCTGAATCTTGCAAGATGTACTTTGAAGAGGGAGTCAGGTGTTTGAATGGGTTGGTTTGACTTTTCAATTGGGTTTGACTTTTCAATTGGGTTTGACTTTTCAATTGGGTTTGACTTTTGAATGGGGTTTGACTTTTCAATTGGGTTTGACTTTTCAACGGGTGCTTTCTCTATTGGTTCAATAGACTCCTGATCTTCTGGTTCATAAACAAAATAAGAACAATCACCGTTGATTGTAGTGCAGTCTGGACCATGCATAAGACAAACAAAATGAGTATCTTTAAGCATGGTGGAGGTTATCTGGCAGGTTGAGCTGATCTGTTAAATGATGAGGTATTTTTATGAAAACTCTTTATTTGATAAAGTCCTTCTATGATGACTCAATATGACTCAATTTGATTGCTTCTCCTGCCAACTTGTCCCTTCATTTATAGTTCGTATTTATTAAGCCCCAGGTACAGGCGCACAATGACGTCACAAAACAAAATTCGTATTTGTTCCATAACCGCGTCATTCAGCCGCTCTCACCTACCGTTAGATTCATCGGGCTCTCCGCGGGACAACCGATAGGGAATGAAGAGTGTAGATATGAGATAGAAGATATGGAGAGGTCATGAGGAGGTAGAAGATGTGATGGTCATGATTGATAGGGATAGAAAATGTGATAGAATGGTCATAGGGTGTGATGTGGTCATGATAAAGGGTCATAAAGAGATATGAAGGGATAGGTTGAGTGGTCATGGAGGAGGTAAATTTGAAGTACTGGTTATGGAAAAGTATCGTAATCCATGGAGTTCTATAAGTAGTGATCCTGTCTATTTTTTCTATTCATGTAATCCAACATCTGCAATCTTTCTCAGTTATCATTTATTCTGATCAAGCTCATATTCATTCATCATTTATTCTGATCAAGCTCATATTCATTTATCATTTATTCTGATCAAGCTCATATTCATTTATCATTTATTCTCATATACCATTTATTCTATCATTTATTCTCATTTATCATATTCTCATCTATCATATTCTCATAATCTCTCACCCCCCTCCACATCCTCCACATCCTCCACCTCCACATCCACTCCTACCTCCACATCCACTACTACCTCCTCCTCCCCCACTTCCTCCTCCCCCCCCCCCCCCACCCCCCCCCCCCCCCCCCCCCCCCCCACCCCCCCCCCCCCCCCCCCCCCCCCCCCCCGCCCCCCCCCCCCCCCCCCCCCCCCCCCCCCCCCCC